>CM039511.1:10296789-10809165 GCA_022432975.1 Begonia masoniana | reverse complement strand
TATACTCGGCGCTGCGTTAGGCGCGCAGGTGCTGATCAATCGGCGCTTGGCGCCGATCGATCGGCACCTTTCGGGTGCGCGATCGGTCTACTGGAGCCTCTACCGATTGATCGGCGCTCCTGGACGTTGCGCGCTCCCAGCGGTGCACTGTGCACCATTTTCGACCACTTCCACTTTTCTTCCACTTTTTCCCAAGCCAAACACTTCCAATTCACCCAAAATTTTACCATACCTCCCCGACATCCCCGACTCTGTATCCCATAAAAATTTCAGAAAAACCGACTTAAAACAGTTAGCGAAAATGTAGAGACAACAGAACCCGACGTTGTTTGTTAAAAACAAAAACGGGCAGAATAACGACAGAAATTCTATAAACAAAAACCTGAAATCAAATAGTTTTAAAATCACCATTATTTACATACCAACTATCTAACAAAACAACCAATACTCACAACAATCCAAAATAGTTAAAAGAAAACTATCCACAAGGCAAAATACAAAATCCCCACCAAACTACTCAAGGAACGTGGCCGAGACGCCCCGACAAGTGCCCGCACCGGCATACTCCATGCACCATCGACTGCTGCCTAGTCTTTGGCTCCCTCATCTAGCTCACCTGAATAAAGATCGCCACCTATACCACAGAACACAAAACATAAGCCTAATACTTAGCAAGTAGGGAATAACAATGCAACAAAACACAATGCAACCAATCCTATCACATGCAGTTTCTAACACTCAGTTGTGCTCATTTACTGTTTGTTGCTGTAATCATTTCATAAGCCGTGTGGGTCGAGTAGGCACACATCCTATAACCGTCTAGGACGGCCACACTCAGAACCACCAGAGCAAGACCAGATAACAATCATCCCATAACCGTCTAGGATGGCTATACAAAATCTCCCTCGTCGATCGTAGAATCCTATAACCGTCTAGGAATTCATACTCACGACCATTACGTATTTTAGCCAATGTTCATCCGGATTGAAATAGGTCTGCAGCATCAAAGCATTCGTGATGCGGAAAATCAAGGAGAAAGTAAAAAAACTGTGTGGCGTAGAAAAAACATAAGATTTTGACAATTTGGCTTGCTTCGATCCGGAAAACTTAGGTGGGTACTGGACATTGTCTGATTTCGAAGCTGCAGTTGAATTGCCCAATCTCTTCTTCATAGTCTTAAGCAAATATTGTCAAGAATTTGTGGGAAACGGGTTCCCCTCGCACGCAATTCTTGTCAATCCTTAGACAGTAACCAGAAGAGAAAATCCACACATGAATTCCCAGAGGCTATTATGGTTTTCTATAACCCGTAACAAATATCAACACAACACAAATATCCAGCATAAATCCTTTCTATTATTAATCCACAGCAAAATACAAGAGAAGGATTACATCTACGAGAAAAATAGAAAAATAAAGGAAAGAGAACAGAGACGTAGAGTTGAGGGAAGGAAAGAAGAAAATAGAGAAGGGAATGCAGAAAAGGGTTACAGAGGAGAGGGAATAAGAGAGACGAGAACAGTGGCAGAGGAGAAGAAGAAGAAGAAGAAGAAGAAGAGGAAGGAGATTACAAGAAAGGGTTACTCAGAAGAAAAAGAAGTCTCCATCTCCAGCGACGAAGAAGAAAGAGAGACTAAATTTCTTCACGCCAAAACTTTCTTTCTTGCGGCAGTATGTTATGATATGTTGTGAGAATGCTAATAAGGGTGGAAGATACTCGAATATAGTCTCACAAAGATGTTTACAGAAAGAAAGATGAAAGAGAAAACTACAAAAGGAAAAACGAGAAGGAAAAACTAATAAGAAAACAGACAATCAACCATAACTCTCACTCCATAAACAAGATACATTTCCATTAAAAATCATTTCATACATTGAAACAATTTTCATGGTATCATCATTCTACATCATCATTACATATCACAGAGTATTCTATCAGAAGTGAATAAAATATAAAATACATATAAGTCATTACTTGTGACTATCCAAACCCAAATACCATTAACTATTATGATCTGTCACCTATGCCTCATTGGATACTTTACCTTGTTTTGTTTTGTTTTTTTCCGTCTCAGTGAATGTTCTACGCTATTTGAAAAATAGAGATATTCCACCTAATTTGTCATTGGTCTAGCAAATAAATCTAGCAACTAGAATAGCTAGTCAAAACTCTATCCACACTATTCAGGCTCATACACCATCCTCCACCTATCATTGATTATTTTGAAATCAACTTAAATCAATTATGTTTTGATTTGAAAACCATGTCATTTATATAAAAATACATGCAAGTTCGTAATTCGAACCATTAAAAATTCATCAACCACGGTTTAAAACTCATTTCAATGATTAAATCAATATAATGTAATTTCAAGAAAATCTGGTCACACTATCAAGGCCCATACATCATCCTCCACCTATTATTGATTATTTTGAAATCAACTTAAATCAATTGTGTTTTGATTCGAAATTCATGTCATTTATATAAAAATGCATGCAGATTCGTAATTCAAACCATTTAAAATCCAACAATCACGGTTTAAAACTCATTTCAATGATTAAATCAATATAATGCAATTTCAAGAAAATTTGGCTACACTATCTAGGCTCATACATCATCCTCCACCTATCATTAATTATTTTAAAATCAACTTAAATCAATTATGTTTTGATTTGAAATTTATGTCATTTATATGAAAATGCATACAGGTTCGTAATTCGAACCATTTAAAATCCATCAACCACAGTTTAAAACTCATTTCAATGATTAAATCAATATAATGCAATTTCAAGAAAATCTGGCCACACTATCCAGGTCCATATATCATCCTCTACCTATCATTGATTATTTTGAAATTAATTTAAATCAATTATGTTTTGATTTGAAATCCATGTCATGTATATAAAAATACATGTAGGTTCGTAATTCGAATAGTTTAAAATCCATCGACCACGATTTAAAACTCATTTCAATGATTAAATCAATATAATGCAATTTCAAGAAAATCTGGCCACACTATCCAGGCCCATACATTATCCTCCACCTATCATTCATTATTTTGAAATCAACTTAAATAAATTATGTTTTGATTTGAAATCCATGCCATTTATATAAAAATGCATGCAGGTTCGTAATTCGAATCATTTAAAATCCATCAACCACGGTTTAAAATTCATTTCAATGATTATCAATTTCAAGAAAATCTGGCCACACTATCCAGACCCATACATCATCCTCCACCTATCATTGATTATTTTGAAATCAACTTAAATCAATTATGTTTTGATTTGAAATCTATGTCATTTATATAAAAATGTATGTAGGTTCGTAATTTGAACAGTTTAAAATCCATCAGCCACGGTTTAAAACTCATTTCAATGATTAAATCAATATAATGCAATTTCAAGAAAATCTTGCCACACTATCCAGGATTATACATCATCCTCCACCTATCATTAATTATTTTGAAATCAACTTAAATAAATTATGTTTTGATTTGAAATATATGTCATTTATATAAAGATGCATGTAGGTTCGTAATTCGAACCGTTTAAAATTCATCAACCACGGTTTAAAACTTATTTCAATGATTAAATCAATATAATGCAATTTCAAAGAAAATCTGCATTATTTAATTACACGGTTTAAAATCATTCCCACAAATAGATAAATCTAATGCATTATAGTAAATATGCACGATTTAAAACCAACTTTTCTCAAAACATCCAATGTCATTTTTAACATTCAAATTTAAATGAAAAAAATACAATCTACTCTAAACTGACTCATATGACCGTAATCCACCACTACAGTTCTTGGGCTTTCTCCAGTGGGGCTGTAGAACTCCTTTTGTCTTATTCTTCTCGAGGATTTAGGAATTTTCAATCCAAGGAGGACGCTTCGCGTAAGACTCTCAATCATTTTTATAGTCATATTCATTACACATGAAGAGACAAGTCCAACCCAATGGGTTCTTATGTTACCACGGCTTTCAACTTCCTTCATCGTGAAGAGGCAAGCCCAGTCCAATGGGTTATTATGTTACCACGGCTTCCAACTTCCTCCTATCTAAATGCATGCTTTAAAACAGTTATAAAACAATGATATCCATGTTTAAAACGATGCAAATCAACTCACTTATGCAATTGATAATTAAAATCAATATGCTCAATTTAATGAAAATTGTCGTTTTCAAATTTCTTCATTTCCATATTTCTTAAAAATAAGAAATATACAATTCAATTACTTCACAAAACTGAAATTAAACCATTCAATAAAAATTGAATTTAAACAAACTTAATAATTCAATATAAACAATCGGTTTTGAAATTCTTCGTTTTAGCGTTTCAATAAAACTGGAAATAAATAATTTTCACAATTCATTATTCGCTTTTCATAAAAACGATATCAAATCTTCACTTCAACATATCCAATCTCAATCAAATATATCCTATCCAGATCCAAGACAGTAATTAAAATTATCTCCACCTATCAATGCAAGAAAGTCTAATCTAACTATTATAATCGTTAGAGACATTTACCATATGTCGGTTCCTCCATTTTTTCTCGAAATCTCCACTAAATCTATCGATTTTTTCACCAAAATGTTCCTCTCACTGAGCTGAACAACTTTCCCTAAATGACAGATCGACGAATCTCACTTTTTCTTTTCTTTTTCTCCTTCTTTTCCCCGCGGGTTTTTCCTCACCCTCGGCTCTCTCTCTTTCTCTATATTTTCCTCCCTCTCTCCTCCGCTTTTTCTTTCTTTTTACGTGAAATCCCCAGAACAGGCCTGTAACACCCCGAACCCGCCCCGGCTCGGTGCGTCACATTGCAAACCCAACCCGCGTTTAAAACGACATTTTTAAAAAATTTTAATAATTTTTCGACTCGGTTTTCGGACGTGCCCAAAATACGTTTAAAATACGTCTGAAAATGTCAAGTTAAAATAATTTGAAAATAAAAAAAAATTTAAAATCAAAACGGACGGCATAACGCCTAAAATTCGATAAACCAAAACCTGCAATTAAAACATAGAATCAAACTAGTTCAAACCACAAACACTTACAACCATTATCCATCAATCAAATAACATCCCGACTTGAAACTTTCCAAAATAGTTACGAAACTATTTACAAATGCCATGTACCAAAACCTATCACAATTTAAACAAGTTAACTCATCAAAACAACTTAGAACACTCACCAACTATCTATATACCAACTATCTACATACAAAATAGCAACCTCCCACAAACTCGAGGAAAACGGTGGTCAAGACGCCCCAACAATAGCCTGCACCGGCGGACTCCGTACTCCTCCGACTGCGGCCTAATCCTCGGCGGTCCCGTCTATCTCACCTGTATAATACTCGTCACCTACACCATAGAACACAAAAAGGTAAGCCTAACGCTTAGCAAGTAGGGAAATAATGCACCTTAACACACAAAATGCTCAACTCAACCCTAACATGCAGTTTCTACACACTCCGTTGTTTTCTTCTCGTTCTGGTTACATTTATCTTCCACTTTCATGTGAATCAAGTAGGCACACGCCCCAACACAATCCTGAACGGCCACACCTTGACCCACGGAGCAAGACCGGAGGCACACGCCCTAACACAATCATGGACGGTCAACCAAATCTCCCCCAATCGATCGTAGAATCCTCATTGTGCCTTCAAGCACAAACATATCGAGGCATTCATACTCACGACACATTACGTACATTAGCATAGCATCTCAAGTAAATCCCCCGCGGGGTGCTCAGCGAGCCACGTGCCCGACGAGGCTATTCTACTCGAGACCAGGTTGCATATCATTTTTCTTATCTTTCAATTCATTCTCACCACTCAAGCATGCAAAACACGTGGTTTCGTAGTTAGAAAACGATGATGCATGACACACAATGCATGACGCAAATTAAAACACAACAAACAACAAACAATCCCTACCGCTCTATGGTGTAGGCCCGAAGGCAACAAACAAGCACTCCACTACTTACCTGATTGCGTCAAAAACGTGTTGTCACTTCGGTCAACCAAATTACTCGAGCAATTACCTAACAAATAAGGAAAGTTTACTTAGTAACAAACTAAAGGAATTCTAAAGAAACCAACTAAAGCAAACCAATATCACTTTTCAACCTAAAACACTCAAACCCGATTTTCACACAATTTCCAACCATCCAACTTCAAACGGCCACAACTTATTCGTTTCTCAACTGATTTCGACGTGCCACCCCAATCTGTAAACCTCTACACGTTTACTATCCATTGAAACATTCAAATTAACCAAACAACCAACTTGGCCGAACCAAAAACACAAAAACAGAACCGGGTACACATTTGCTAAAAACCGGTTTTTGTGTAACTTCCATCCAATCCTTAATCTAATCACTCAAACAACCTAAACTAACAGTTTCAAAGCTTTAATCATCAAAAGAGGAAGAAAAATAACCAAGGGAGTGAAATTTTCGGAATCCCCCTTGAGGGTTTTCCAAATTCTCACAAAACCCACTTAAAACTCACTAAAACACTCACAAATTAACACCTAAGTGAAACCAAACCAAAACCCATAAATTTTACTTTAAAAACCCTTGACAAAATGGATGAAATGGAGGAGGAGAGAACCCTAAAATGTGGCTGGAAATTTCGTGGAGGAGAGAACCAAAAATGAGGAAGAAAGTGGAGAAAAACCTAATTTTAACATAAAGTTTTTCCTCTTTTTCTTTACCTCCACAAATTTCTTCCAAATTATAAAATCCACCCACCACTTATCCCTTTAATAACCTCCCACGTGGCTGCCATCCACCTCACCCTCATGCACCCACAACTTTTCTCTTTAATAGCCTCCCACGTGGCTGCCATCCACCTCCCTCTTATTGGTTAAATTATACATTGACTTTTCAAACCAAATACTTTTGACTTTTCAACTTGTTTTAGTTTGAATGGTCAACACCTCCACTTCTCTTTTCTCTATTACTCTTCAATGCACATCACTAAATTTGAATAATTGAACTCTCCTAACACGTCTAATCTAAGGCTACGTACGTACAAAAAATTCGCGGGTGTTACAAGGCCACCTTTCACCTTTTCAAATAGTGCATTAAGGTTAATTTACATAAAAACCAATTTTATCCTTTAAACTTTACCATTTTGCCCCTTAATTTCTTGGTTAATTACCATAAAATCAAATTTAATTAATTCTTAACCCTCATTAATTTTAATTTAATCCAAAATAGATTAGTTTTTAATCTTATCCTATTTAGATTAGTTTTAATCTAATTTTTTTAATTTATAAAAATTTGAAATCGTATTAATTTTTATCCTTAAAATTTCAAACCATTACATTTTCCCCCCTTAAGAAAATTTCCTTCCGAATTTTATTTCTAACCCATTTTTCCAAAAGGATGATCTTACTCTTCTCTAATCTCTCTTTCTAATTCACATTCATCTTCACTCGCCCCAAGTGCTAGCAGAGCTCTTTCAACCATATCCGAATATGACTCGAGTTTCAAAGCTACAAGTATGCTAGAAATACCTCATCTAAGACATTGCTCAAATCTTAACAATTTCTTAACTTTGGTTTGATAATCCAAAACACTCATCTTTTGGGTCAAGTCCAAGAACTCTTTGGCTTTGGCTTGCCTAACATATTTGGAAAGAATCTCTTCAAGAAAACATCGTCGAATCGCTCACAGTCACATTGGCCACCTAGGGATACCTTAGTCTTATCCCACCACTCATCCGCCTTATCATCTAGTTGACATACGGCGAACTTGACTTTGAACTCTTTCGAAACTCCCATTATTTCGAACTTCTTCTTAATTAGGTAAATGTTCACCACCAATGCAATACAAGAGACATTCTAAACATAGTTACTAACCCTCTCAACTAGTTAGAACTATGATATATAGCTCTGATACCAAACTGGCTAACTGTTCTCTGTGTAAATTTTAAAACGAAAGGTCATCGGTTAAAAGCTAGAGGTTTTTTTGATATGTTTTTGATAGTTTAAGGTTTATTTTTAGCATAAATATACTTTGAAGGTTTTTTTTAATACAACCCCAATCTTTGAGGGTTAAAATGATTTTAACCATTTTCAAATACTTTCATCTATTATAGCCAAAGTATAATGATCAATTAAAGTAATATCTCTACCCAAAATTTGGACATTGATAATAACTATTCAATTGTTATTATCTCTATTTTAGTTTTATAAAATTAATAAAACAAATAAAAAATGTGTCCAAAGTTTTATAAATGAATTTAAGAACAATTCTTAAAAGAAAATATTCAGATAAATATGTGACAACCCCCGCCAACCCGATCGGGTTGGCGAGTCATCACTACGGACATTTTAAAACGTGGTACTTTTTTTTTTTAACAGTGAACCTTTAAAACTTTACACAGAGCTTACAGAGAGGAAACTTTCTCTGGTGTTGAAGACTGGAAGACATATTTAAAGTGGATGACAATTAAAATCGGACTACATAAACAAATGACAGAAGAAAATAGGAAGACAGAAGGCAGGGAGCAATGAAAACAGTTCCCGAGATTTTCACTAGGACTTGACTTCGACTTTTTAAAACTCTTAAATCTGAAGACGTTAAAACAGAAAATCATGAAACAAAAATGGACGACTGAAACTGGAAGGCAGAATGGACGACAGACATGCAGTGGAAGACTTAATAAAATAGGAAACAGAAACTAGAAGTCATGCCGTGGAAGACTTACTGCGGATGACAGAAGCCGTGGACGTTTGAAATAAAAGGCAAAATCTGTGGACAACAGAAGCCGTGGACATTTGAAATAAAAGGCAAAATCTGTGGACAACAGAAGCCGTGGACGTTTGAAATAAAAGGGCAGAATCTGTGGACGACAGAAACTGATGACAGAAGCCGTGGACGACAGAAGACGACAGAGGCTGTGGACGACGGAAACTGATGACAGAAGCTGTGGACGACAGAAGACAACTGTAACGCCCCGAATTATCTGAACCCGGGTCGCTACTCATTACTTGACCATGACTAAGAAATTTTCGGATAAATTTTTAAACTTCATTCGACAGTCAAAATTTGACATTTTCTATACATTCAAAACATTTGAAAACTTTGCAGCGGAAAATCATTTAAACAACTATGAAGTTAGACGAACTGTAGAATATACCGTTGGGGTGATTAACGGAAGTGTTGAAGTCATCTGCCGACGACAAGGTCAACGAAAGAAGCAGAAATAGAAAACCGAAGACTTCATCAGTGACAAAACGACAAATCACCTATTTCGTTTTCCGGTGACGTCAGCGACATCATCCGGTCACAACACCACAAAGAACTTACTTCCTCTACCGGTCAGTAAACGACAAAATACCTATTTCCTCTTCCGATGACGTCAGCCGGAAGACAATTACTTTCCTCTTCCGATGACGTCAGCCGGAAGACATACTCACCCGACTTCCATTACACTTCTTCTGCCGATGACGTCAGCCGGAAGACAAATGCTTTCCTCTTCCGATGACGTCAGCCGGAAGACATACTCACCCGACTTCCATTACACTTCTTCTGCCGATGACGTCAGCCGGAAGACAAATGCTTTACCCTTCCGATGACGTCAGCCGGAAGACATACTCACCCGACTTCCATTACACTTCTTCTGCCGATGACGTCAGCCGGAAGACAAATGCTTTACTCTTCCGATGACGTCAGCCGGAAGACAAACATGAGACATCTACCGGTAGACTTCCCTCTTCCGATAGACATCAACACAATTCCTTTCAACAGAACGCAATAAACCTCTACACATATCCACTGATACAAAATTATTCAATTCCCACCAATGGACTAAACAACCTGTCTATAACCCGAGAAAGATTCGACTATCTAACAGACTTAAAACATTTTACCAAAAATCCATTCATAACACTCCAAGTCATTGTATTGATCAAAATCAGTAAGAACATGAAAATCAGAAATTCTCGAAAACGAAGTCAAGCAGCTGTAATCTCCTTTACTAAAAACTCCATATACTCAATTTAAATCATTATCCACTAAACCTCTACATCTGTAGACAACATGCTAAACCGCCCCATCAGTTACCATGTCGAGGCCTGAATGCACTCCTCCAACGTCCACTATTCCTCAACATGATCAGGAGACACACCTGCTAACACTTCTTCACCTACATCACAAAACTCATCTATTAGCCTAATGCTAAGTAAGTAAAGCAGTATATGAATGAAATAAAATGCTGAGCTTAAACTCCTAAATATGCAGTTTCTATTTTCTCCTCTCAGTGGCATACATATTCGTTCATATCATGATCAGATCCCATGGTTCCCTTGGGAGTGGGATCAATTCTCCCAATGTCTACATCCTCATACTCAATTAAGGGGCGGATGAATTCCCTTAACAGCTGATCTGATCCCATGGTTCCCTTGGGAGTGGGATCAATTCTCCCAATGTCTAAATCCCTTCATAAGTTAAGGGGTGGATTAGTTCTCTTAATAGTTTGTCTGTCGCATACAGTTCATACCTTACCATTCCTTACATGAAATTCATTTTCGTAACTTTTAACAAAAACATGATGCATGGACAATAGAAATATTCAAGCATACATAAACCTACTGTTTTGTGATGTAGGCCCGAAGGCACAAGCAATACTTTACTTACCTGGATTCCTTGCAAATGCTCGGTTAAGAGCTACTTCGGGGGTTTGTTCACCTATATTCATAAACAGAACGTTAAACCTCAATCTAAGCTATTCAGAAATCTAAGGAGTGGGTTGGGCATTTCTATTTATCTAACATTCCCGATTCTGCTCTAATCCTCAAGCAGAATCTCTCACTCGTAACATTAACAAAATGCATACGTTGGGATCCTTAAGCTACCTAGGTACTAAAATCAGCAATTAATCGAATCAAAACTCACCTGGGTTGGAGGAATCGGTGAGGAAATCGCCTAGAGAGCTCTGCTGGGTTGAGCTGAAAACCGAGAGTGAAATGAGTATGACGGCTATACCTCATTTACTCTTTCCTTAAATACGTTATCCATTTGCAAAATTGACAATTACCCTTATGCCCTCACTTAGTTACTCATTAACCTAATTGATTTTACCCCTAATTTCATTCTATAAAATTCACACTTAGAAGATTAATAGATTATTTTAATTCTAATAAACCGGGTGTTACAATCTACCCTCCTTAAAAGAATTTTGTCCTCAAAATTCAGTACCTGAACAATCTTGGATGCTGGTCCATCATGTCTGTGATGACCCAAATCTGTAAGTCCCGAATCTGTACTGGTACGATGGCTGCACGAACCGGAACCCGGATGGCGGCACGTCCGCGCGGGCGAGCCGGAAGGTGACAGGTCGTAAAGAGAGGTCGTCACAATCCCATAGCGCTTGGGGAAGTATGTGGAAATGAAACATATGTAAGAGATCCCTCCCAAGATAGCAAGACGCGTTTTGGAGCACAATTGACAACGGATCCCATAAGAACTCCGAAGTTAAGCGTACTCCGGCGAGAGCAATTTCAGGTTGGGTGACCTCCCGGGAAGTGCTCTCGCCAAACAAAGACGTGAGGGGAGGATATTGGGCTGCGGCCCGATCCCCGGAGCGGACAATATCTTGCTGGGATGAGGGGTCGTTACAAATGGTATCAGAGCCTGTACCCAACCGGAATTGTGGCCAACGAGGACGTTGGGCCCCCAAGGGGGGGTGATTGTGATGACCCAAATCTGTAAGTCCCGAATCTGTACTGGTACGATGGCTGCACGAACCGGAACCCGGATGGCGGCACGTCCGCGCGGGCGAGCCGGAAGGTGACAGGTCGTAAAGAGAGGTCGTCACAATCCCACAGCGCTTGGGGAAGTATGTGGAAATGAAACATATGTAAGAGATCCCTCCCAAGATAGCAAGACGCGTTTTGGAGCACAATTGACAACGGATCCCATAAGAACTCCGAAGTTAAGCGTACTCCGGCGAGAGCAATTTCAGGTTGGGTGACCTCCCGGGAAGTGCTCTCGCCAAACAAAGACGTGAGGGGAGGATATTGGGCTGCGGCCCGATCCCCGGAGCGGACAATATCTTGCTGGGATGAGGGGTCGTTACAATGTCTTGCTGGCGTTCCCATGTTGTCTCCTCTATATTCTGATTATGCCATAAGACTTTTACTAGTGGAACTTCCTTGTTGCGTAATACCTTCACTGCATAATCCAAGATTCTTACTGGTCTCACCTCATAGGTCAGTGTGGGTTGAATTTCAATGTTCTGTTGTTCCACAATCTGAGATGGATCCCTTAAGCACTTCTTAAGCATAGAAATATGGAACACATTGTGGATTCCTTCCATAGAGTCTGGCAATTGCAGTTCATATGCTGATTTCCCAATCCTCCTCAAGATTGAGAAAGGTCCAACATATCTTGGGTTAAGCTTCCCTCTCTTCCCAAATCTTACAACTCCTTTGAATGGTGATACCTTAAGAAAAACCTCACTACCAACTTCAAACTCTAACTCTCTGCGTCTTCTGTCAGCATAACTTTTCTGTCGACTTTGAGCTGTTAAGATCCTCTGACGGATGAGAGCAACCTTCTCAACAGTTTGCTGCACAACATCAGGACCAAGTAACTGTGCTTCACCAACTTCATCCCAGTACAAAGGTGATCTACATTTTCGTCCATATAATGCTTCATACGGTGCCATTCCTATTGTTGCCTGAAAACTGTTGTTATAAGAAAATTCCACCAAGGGCAAATACTTGCTCCAAGAACCTTGAAAATCCAAAACACATGCCCGGAGCATATCCTCTAATGTTTGGATGGTTCTTTCTGATTGTCCATCTGTTTGAGGGTGGAAAGCTGTACTGAAACTAAGCTGAGTCCCCATTGCCTTGTGCAAACTCTTCCAAAACTTAGATGTAAATCTAGCATCTCGGTCCGAAACTATGGTGCTTGGAACTCCATGCAATCTAACAACTTCCTGAACATACAACTCAGCAAGTTGATCCATCGAGTATGTCGTCTTCATGGGCAGAAAATGGGATGATTTGGTCAAACGGTCAACTATCACCCAAATTGCATCATGTCCTTTAGTTGTCCTAGGTAGTCCCACAACAAAATCCATGGTTATTTGTTCCCATTTCCATTCAGGAACTGGTAAAGGTTGTAATGTTCCTGAGGGTCTCTGATGCTCGGCTTTAATCTGCTGACAACACAAACATGATCCAACATGTTCTGCCACACTTCTTTTCATACCTGGCCACCAGTAATGCTGTTTAAGGTCCTTATACATCTTCGTACTCCCAGGGTGAACTGAGAATCTAGAAGAATGAGCCTCAGAAAGAATCTCATTCCGAAGTTCCATAATGGCAGGAACAAACCATCTGTTTCTAAACTTAAGAATTCCATCGGAAGAACAGTTAAAGTCTAAATTGTCCGCAGAATCCATACTTGACTTGTACTTGCTGCATTCATCATCATTTGACTGAGCTTCCCTTATTTTCTCAAGAATTGTAGGTCTTAAGGTTATGGCCGAAAGTATAGCTGTTACATTGGATACTGCCTCTAGATTAAACTTTAGGAATTCAGATTCTAAGGCTAATGGTAAGTCAAGTATCAATGCTGAAACTGATGTTGTCACTCTGCTCAAAGCATCAGCTACTACATTCGCCTTACCGGGATGGTACTTAATCTCAAAGTCATAGTCTTTTACAAATTCCAACCATCTACGTTGCCTCATGTTTAGTTCCTTCTGTGTGAAAATGTACTTCAGGCTCTTATGGTCGGAAAATATTTCACAAGATTGTCCATACAAATAATGTCTCCAAATTTTAAGTGCAAATACCACAGCAGCTAATTCTAAGTCATGTGTAGGGTAATTCTTCTCATGAGTTTTCAACTGTCTAGAAGCATAGGCTATTACCTTTCCATCTTGCATCAACACACAACCAAGACCAATCTTGGATGCATCACAGTAAATACTATACTTACCACCTTCAACTGGAAGGGTTAAAATAGGAGCATTGGTCAGTTTCTGTTTCAAAGTTTGGAAACTAAGTTCACATTCATCGGTCCATGTGTACTTTACATTCTTCCTAGTCAACTTAGTGAGAGGTGTAGCAATCTTTGAAAATCCTTCAATGAACTTTCTATAGTATCCTGCTAGTCCAAGAAAACTTCTGATATCGGTGGCATTCTTCGGTTGGGGCCATTCCCTAACTGCTTGAACCTTAGCTGGATCAACAGATAATCCATTTCCAGAAATGACATGTCCTAAAAAGTGAACTTGGTCCAACCAAAATTTACACTTAGAAAACTTGGCGTATAATTGGTGCTGTTTCAGTAATCCTAACACTAAGTTTAAGTGTTCTGCATGCTCCTCCTTGGTTTTGGAATAGATTAGAATGTCATCTATAAATACAATGACAAACTTGTCCAAATACTCATGAAACACTCTGTTCATAAGGTCCATGAATGCTGCTGGTGCATTTGTCAAACCAAAAGACATAACCAAAAACTCATAATGCCCATACCTTGTGCGAAAGGCAGTCTTTGGGATATCTTCAGATTTAACCTTCAACTGATAATAACCTGACCTCAGATCAATCTTAGAGAAAACTCTTGCACCATTGAGCTGGTCAAATAAATCATCAATCCTAGGCAGGGGATACTTGTTCTTAACAGTTAACTTATTCAGTTCTCTATAATCGATGCACATGCGCATTGATCCATCCTTCTTTTTGACAAAAAGGACAGGTGCACCCCACGGTGAAAAGCTCGGGCGTATGAACCCTTTCTCTAACAACTCTTCCAACTGCTCTTTTAATTCCTTGAGTTCTGCAGGTGCTAACCTATAGGGATTTTTAGACACAGGTTCAGCTCCAGGGTAGACATCTACAACAAACTCAATTTCTCTATCTGGTGGCAAACCGGGAAGGTCATCTAGAAACACTTCAGGGAAGTCTTGGACAACAAGGATATTTTGAGGAGTTGCCTTACCTACAAGTTGTGTATCTAGAACACATGCCAAGAAGCACAAGTACTCCTTGCATGGTGAAGGTCTAAAATTTAAAGAAGTCATAACAGACATTTCCTTACTCCTCTCTGAAGCTTGGAAGGTATGTTTCAAACCACCAGGGGGTTGGAAACTAACTATCCCAGTCCTACAATCGATTATGGCGTGGTGATTGAACAACCAATCCATTCCTAGATTACATCAAATCCCATTATATCCATAACGATTAAATCAGCAGATAGGTTTTTGTCCCCTACTAATACCATGCAATCATGCAACACTTGGTTGGAATGTAAATGTTCACCAGAGGGTAAAGCAACATTGAATACATGCCTAGAAGGTGTGGATTGTACTTCTAACTTATCAGCAAAAGTAGACGCAACAAAAGAATGGGTTGCTCCTGAATCTAGCAAGGTAAAAGCAGGCATAGAATTAACCAATATAGTACCTGACACAACAGCGGGCTGGTCCTCTTCGCCCGACTCCATCATGGAAAATATTCTCGGTTTAATCTTAGCAGGGCCACTCTTCAACGTTGGGCAGTCTCTGATGACGTGGCCAGTCTTATTACAGTTGAAACATCGAAGGACTCTGGGCTTCGGGCAATCCTTAAGCGAATGTCCAAACTCCTCACAGTTATAACACTTACCAGTCCCAAACTTACACTCGCCCAGGTGGCTCTTCATACATTTCATGCACTGAGGAAACTTCTTGGCATCAGGTACCTTCTTTCCAGTACCCTGACTACCCTGGCCTTCAGCAGGCCTCTTTATCCCTCTCTGCTGGTGGGGCTGAAAGAACTTTCGCGGGGCTTCCTTTGGTCCAGCACACTTCATTTCAGCTTCTTCTGCCTCCAATGCAGTAGACACTACTTCACTGAATGACAAGCCTTTGATGCCTGAATACTTTACTCCTCTGTAAATTTCTGGCTTTAGACCTTGCAGGTATTGAAACACTTTGTCCTCATTCCTATGAACGAGGTATCCAGCAAACCTTGACAGAGACTCAAATTGTCTGTTGTACTCTGCCACAGACCCAGTCTGCTTCAAGCTCAAAAACTCAGCCTTCTTAGCGTTCTGGACAGTGGTGCTAAAGTATTTCTCGTAAAAGACTTCCTTGAATTGCGACCAGGGCATGGTTGCGATATCGGTGGTGATCTCCAGCGACTCCCACCAAAGTTGCGCATCACCGGCTAGATGAAACGTTGCCAAAATGACTTTCTCTCCTTCTCCAACATTGGCACACCTGAACATGCTCTCTATCTTTCGAAGCCATTCCTCAGCGACAATCGGGTTAGATGACTTTCCATCAAATGTGGGTGGTTGCAGCCTACGAAATCTATCCCCTGAATGCTCATTGACTTGACCTGAATTGGCACTTCCTTGTGTTTCCCGACTCAATAACACACCTAACTGGTCAGATTGCTGTCGCACAATGTCTGTCTGCTGACGCATCAACTCCGTCAGCTGTCTAATTACACTTGAATCTTCTTCACTCCTCAAGTTTGGCATCTCCCTAGGTACTCTTGGTCTCCCCGGTCGTCTAGCCATTTGTATAAGGTTCTGCACAAGGTTATCTATACTCATAAACATCTTATAACTAAAGCTAACATAACACTTACAGTTGTTGGAGTATATTCATGCGACGATTGGCACTGATGAGTAATCTTCTGAACGGTTTAGCAACATGTCTCTGATACCATACTGTAACGCCCCGAATTATCTGAACCCGGGTCGCTACTCATTACTTGACCATGACTAAGAAATTTTCGGATAAATTTTAAAACTTCATTCGACAGTCAAAATTTGATATTTTCTATACATTCAAAACATTTGAAAACTTTGCAGCGGAAAATCATTTAAACAACTATGAAGTTAGACGAACTGTAGAATATACTGTTGGGGTGATTAACGGAAGTGTTGAAGTCATCTGCCGACGACAAGGTCAACGAAAGAAGCAGAAATAGAAAACCGAAGACTTCATCAGTGACAAAACGACAAATCACCTATTTCGTTTTCCGGTGACGTCAGCGGCATCAACCGAAAACGACGAAACACCCATTCCCTCTTCCGGTCAGTAAACGACAAAATACCTATTTCCTTTTCCGATGACGTCAGCCGGAAGACAATTACTTTCCTCTTCCGATGACGTCAGCCGGAAGACATACTCACCCGACTTCCCTTACACTTCTTCTGCCGATGACGTCAGCCGGAAGACAAATGCTTTCCTCTTCCGATGACGTCAGCCGGAAGACATACTCACCCGACTTCCATTACACTTCTTCTGCCGATGACGTCAGCCGGAAGACAAATGCTTTACCCTTCCGATGACGTCAGCCGGAAGACATACTCACCCGACTTCCATTACACTTCTTTCTGCCGATGACGTCAGCCGGAAGACAAATGCTTTACTCTTCCGATGACGTCAGCCGAAGACAAACATGAGACATCTACCGGTAGACTTCCCTCTTCCGATAGACATCAACACAATTCCTTTCAACAGAACGCAATAAACCTCTACACATATCCACTGATACAAAATTATTCAATTCCCACCAATGGACTAAACAACCTGTCTATAACCCGAGAAAGATTCGACTATCTAACAGACTTAAAACATTTACCAAAAATCCATTCATAACACTCCAAGTCATTGTATTGATCAAAATCAGTAAGAACATGAAAATCAGAAATTCTCGAAAACGAAGTCAAGCAGCTGTAATCTCCTTTACTAAAACTCCATATACTCAATTTAAATCATTATCCACTAAACCTCTACATCTGTAGACAACATGCTAAACCGCCCCATCAGTTACCATGTCGAGGCCTGAATGCACTCCTCCAACGTCCACTATTCCTCAACATGATCAGGAGACACACCTGCTAACACTTCTTCACCTACATCACAAAACTCATCTATTAGCCTAATGCTAAGTAAGTAAAGCAGTATATGAATGAAATAAAATGCTGAGCTTAAACTCCTAAATATGCAGTTTCTATTTTCTCCTCTCAGTGGCATACATATTCGTTCATATCATGATCAGATCCCATGGTTCCCTTGGGAGTGGGATCAATTCTCCCAATGTCTACATCCTCATACTCAATTAAGGGGCGGATGAATTCCCTTAACAGCTGATCTGATCCCATGGTTCCCTTGGGAGTGTGATCAATTCTCCCAATGTCTAAATCCCTTCATAAGTTAAGGGGTGGATTAGTTCCCTTAATAGTTTGTCTGTCGCATACAGTTCATACCTTACCATTCCTTACATGAAATTCATTTTCGTAACTTTTAACAAAAACATGATGCATGGACAATAGAAATATTCAAGCATACATAAACCTACTGTTTTGTGATGTAGGCCCGAAGGCACAAGCAATACTTTACTTACCTGGATTCCTTGCAAATGCTCGGTTAAGAGCTACTTCGGGGGTTTGTTCACCTATATTCATAAACAGAACGTTAAACCTCAATCTAAGCTATTCAGAAATCTAAGGAGTGGGTTGGGCATTTCTATTTATCTAACATTCCCGATTCTGCTCTAATCCTCAAGCAGAATCTCTCACTCGTAACATTAACAAAATGCATACGTTGGGATCCTTAAGCTACCTAGGTACTAAAATCAGCAATTAATCGAATCAAAACTCACCTGGGTTGGAGGAATCGGTGAGGAAATCGCCTAGAGAGCTCTGCTGGGTTGAGCTGAAAACCGAGAGTGAAATGAGTATGACGGCTATACCTCATTTACTCTTTCCTTAAATACGTTATCCATTTGCAAAATTGACAATTACCCTTATGCCCTCACTTAGTTACTCATTAACCTAATTGATTTTACCCCTAATTTCATTCTATAAAATTCACACTTAGAAGATTAATAGATTATTTTAATTCTAATAAACCGGGTGTTACACTCCTGGTGGTTGACTTTTTCTCTTCTTACTATGAGGCCCTGCTGGTGCTACCGCGGCCTTTCTATGCTGGTGTGGTTCGGAGGATCCGTGAGTGACCTCCCTTTTCACTGTACACCTGGATATGTGTTTTGATTTCAGTGTTGATGTGGGCATATGTTTGCGATATATCCTTATTTTATGATTAGCCCTCAACCGTTTTAAATGAATAATAATAAGAGAAATAAATAACATGAAAACAGGATTTAAATTTTAAAACGTGCATTGATTTTATATGGCATGCATTCCTAGTGGTAGGTATAACATCCCATACTGAGTTTGTCACTCACCCCATTGACTCCCCCTCTACAGGTAAAGGAAGGAAGGCTAGGAAGTGAGCTTGTTCGTTTTGGGATCTCCTTGTAGTTTCCCCTTTTAGTTTTCTGCCACTTTATTTATGTAAGTAAACATTTGAGACTGTACCTTACTTTGGCCTGTAATTATTTCATTATCTTGTATCTCTATGATTGTTTGTACTCTCTTATATTTGTTGCTTCGAGGAGGTCCTGGATTAGTGCTAAACTTCCGCACTTGGCCTTAGGTTAGACGGTGGACCTCCCTGAGGTTGATCGTTTAACCTGGCGTTTCTGTTAGGCCCTCTCCCGGGTCGTGACAGAAATTTTTGGTATCAGAGCGCAAGGTTCAATGACCTCTTAGTGACTAATGTTTGAGATCAAGTATGAGCAGTAGTAGAATACATGGAGAGCATGATTAATGAAAAATGCTAATGTGGTACAATCTCATGTATTTCAGAATTGTCACGATGCCACAGAGGAGGAGAGTTCCTCAGAACCCCGGTCAGGACCCTAGCATCATGTCTTCTATATTGGAGGCTTTGCGGAACCTGGCGAGCGGTGCTCAGGCTCCACCTCCACCTCCTGTTCCTACCCTGATCCCACCTCCAGAGGGGTACATTTTCGGGATTTCAACGAGCTCAACCCTCCCACCTTTGTTGGAGGCACTGATACGGCTGAGGCGGAGAATTGGCTTGAAGTTATGGAGCTTAACTTCGAGACTCTCCAGACGCCGGTCGAGTCGAGAGTCCCTATAGCTACCCATTTTCTGAGGGAGGCTGCTAGGCGTTGGTGGAAAACCATCCGTAGTCAGCAGGCTGTTGAGACTATGGGATGGGCTGAGTTTACCTCTCTGTTCCGGAGCCAGTTCAGTAGCAGGGAGTATAGGGGTATGATGACCCGAGCATACTACGAGCTAGTGCAAGGGTCTATGTCAGTCACCGACTATTATAATCGTTTTGTCCATTTGCTGCCATATTCTGGAGGGGTCAGTGTAGAGGCCCAAGTTATAAAGTTTGTCCAGGGCCTGAACTTCAGTATAAAGCGAACTGTGGCTGTGAACCAGTACGACAGTTTGCTTGGGGCTTATGAGGCTGCCTTGAGGATTGAGAGGTTGTACATCTCGGGTGATGCCACCTCCCAGCAGGGGTCAGACCGTCGATCTTCGGGGAGGAAGATGACTAGGAAGGGTCAGCGTCAGGTGTCTGATCAGGGTGTTAGTGCTGGTCGCTCTTCTGGATCTAATGGCGGATCGTCAGGGAGCAGCAGGTACTCCCCTTACACCTGCCACACCTGTGGCCAGCCGGGTCATTTTAGGAAGGATTGCCCGCTGAGGTCTCCTCAGGTTCAGCAGCCGCGACATTCTTTTCATATCCCCTCAGCTACCGAGTCATTCTCCCCTCCGAGACAGCAGCCGCGGCACTCTTTTCATATTCCTGCATCTACTGAGTCATTCTCCTCTCCGGGCCAGCATCGGGGACATACCCGACCCCCTTTTCAGCAGGCTCAGTTTCAGACACCCCAGCGCCGAGCAGAGGATAGGCCTGTCACTGATACTCCTTACCGACCGATCGGGCAGCCTTTTGCTAGTGGTTCCCCTCCTGTTCAGCAGTCGAGGACATGAGGATATCCTGGATCTACCACCAGAGCTGGAGGCCGGGGTCGCGATTATAAGGGTAAGGGAGTTGCTGGACAGTCGTATGCAGTGGACCAGGCTGAGTACTTTCCCATGCCTGTTCAGCCGGCAGTTGTGGATGGTACGATTCTCATCTCTCATACATTTGCTTGCGTCTTGTTTGATACTGGGGCGTCGCATTCCTTTATTTCTGTTGAGTTTGCTGAGGTGTTGGGGTTGGACATCAAGGAGATGGAAACCCCTTTATATCTGAATACTCCACTGGGCGACAGGAGTGGAGTAGCATATATCTGCAGATCGGTTTGTGTGGTGATCGACGACTGCAAGTTTTCAGCTGATCTTATCGTTCTGCCTTTGAGGCAGTTTGACGTCATTTTGGGATGTGATTGGCTGATGAAATACCATGCAATAGTTGATTGCCACTTGAGGCGGGTCACAGTTACCTCGAAGTCTGGCAGGGTTGTTACCTACCACCGAGGTCCTTGTACGGGAATTGTGAACTCTATATTTCGGGTATGTTTACGAGGCAGGAGTGGATTGGAACAGTATGGGGGACTTTGGTCGATGGATCTAGACCTTGAGACCGCGGTGCAGGAGATTGATGTCTCAGTCGTTAGGGAGTACGATGACGTCTTTCCTGATGAGCTACCGGGTTTACCTCCAGACAGAGAGATTGAGTTTTGTATCGATCTCGTTCCAGGGGCTACTCCAGTTTCTATACCTGCCTACAGGATGTCACCCGCTGAGTTAGTGGAACTGCGTAAGCAGTTAGAGGATCTGCAGAGCAAAGGATTTATCAGGGAGAGTGGGTCGCCCTGGGGCTCTCCCGTTTTGTTTGCTAAAAAGGCGGATGGGTCGTTGAGGTTATGTGTTGATTATCGGAGGCTGAACAGGGTTACTGTTAAGAATAAGTATCCGCTTCCACGTATTGACGACCTCTTTGATCAGCTTGGTGGTTCACGATATTTTTCGAAGATTGATCTGAGGACAGGGTATCATCAGGTGAAGATTCGGGAGGAGGATATACCCAAGACTGCTTTCCGGACCAGATACGGACATTTTGAGTTCTTGGTCTTACCGTTCGGGCTTACAAATGCTCCAGCGGTGTTTATGGATCTTATGAACAGGATCTTCCGGCCTTATCTGGATCGGTTTGTGGTAGTCTTCATTGATGACGTCTTGATTTACTCGAAGACTCGTCGTGAACATCGAGATCATCTCTGCATTGTCCTACAGACCTTGAGGGAGCATCAGTTGTATGCAAAGCGCAGTAAATGTGATTTCTGGGCTTCTGAGGTGAAGTTCTTGGGCCATATCATTTCGCGGGATGGTATTTCTGTTGATCCTGCGAAGATTGAGGCAGTAGTGAATTGGCCGCCACCCGAGAACGTCCCAGAGATTCGTAGCTTCCTCGGGTTAGCTGGATACTACCGGCGCTTTGTGCAGAATTTCTCTTCTATTGCGGCGCCGCTTACCAAACTCACTCGCAAAGATGTGCGATTTGTTTGGGATGTCGACTGTCAGAATGCCTTTGAAGAATTGAAGCGCAGGTTGACCAGTGCTCCTATTCTGACAGTTTCAGATGGGAACCTTCCCTATGCTGTGTATACCGACGCCTCCGGGGTTGGTTTGGGGTGTGTATTGATGCAGCAGGGTAAGGTAGTGGCTTATGCCTCTCGACAGTTGAAGCCCCACGAGCAGAATTATCCTACCCATGACTTAGAGCTCGCTGCCATCGTCTTTGCTTTGAAGATATGGCGGAGTTATTTATATGGTGTCAGCTTCCAGGTTTTCTCCGATCACAAGAGTTTAAAGTACTTGTTCACTCAGAAGGACCTCAACTTGAGGCAGCGTAGATGGGTGGAGTATTTGGAGGATTACGATTTTAGTCTGGAATACCATCCGGGCAAGGCTAATGCAGTTGCTGATGCATTGAGCCGGTATCCTCGAGCTTCCATTTCCTGCATGATTCTGGATGAGTGGAAGAAGTCTTTAGTGATTGGAGATTTCCAGTTGCAGTACCATGATACTGGAAGTCAGGCTTACATCTACCATGTAGTGGCTACACCTTCGATGCTTGTAAGGGTGAAGCAGCTGCAGCGGCAGGATGAGGAGCTGGTATTTAGGGTGGGACAGCTTCAGAATGGGGAACAGCTTGAGGGTTGGTCGGTGAATGCTATTGGGGACCTATTCTATCGTGGTAGGGTGGCGGTTCCCAACATCGCCAACTTGAGGCAGGCTATTTTGGATGAGGCGCACAGATCCAGTTTTGCCATCCACCCCGGCAGTACCAAAATGTATCAGGATCTGAAGCGTCAGTATTGGTGGGTTGGCATGAAGAGAGAGGTAGCAGAATTTGTTGCCAGATGCATGACCTGCCAGAGAGTCAAAGCCGAACACCAGCGGCCGGCAGGGTTACTCCAGCCATTGCCTATTCCGGAATGGAAATGGGAGGAGATTACCATGGATTTTGTTACTCACCTCCCTAGGACTTCCCAGAAATTTGATGCTATATGGGTTATTGTGGATCGATTGACGAAGTCGGCACATTTCATTCCTGTTCGGATGACTTTTTCTGTTGCCAAGCTCAGTCGATTGTACGTGCAGAACATTGTTCGTCTTCATAGGGTACCTTTGAGCATAGTGTCTGATCGTGATCCTCGTTTCACCTCGGATTTGTGGAGAGGATTGCAAAAGGAGCTCGGTACGAAGACTCAGTTCAGCACAGCACATCATCCTCAGACAGATGGGCAGTCCGAGAGGACCATACAGATATTGGAAGATATGCTGAGGTCTTGTATTCTGGATTTTGGTAGCAGTTGGATAGACCACTTGCCGCTGGTAGAGTTCGTGTATAATAACAGCTTCCAGACCAGCATCGGGGTTTCTCCGTTCGAGGCATTGTACGGTCGGCCATGTCGTTCTCCTTTGTGTTGGGCCGAAAAAGAGGAACGACTTGCGCTTAGGCCTAATATCCTTAGAGAGACCACTGAGAAGATCCACCAGATTCGTGAAAGGCTGAAGGTCGTGCAGAGTCGCCAAAAGAGTTATGCAGACCTGAAGAGACGTGAGGTGGAGTTTGATGCTGGAGACTTTGTCTTTGTGAAGGTTCATCCTACTCGCGGTGTCAGCAGGTTTGGGGTGAAGGGAAAGTTAGCCCCGCGGTACATTGGGCCATTCCAGATTGTTGAAAGGATTGGAGTGGTGGCTTACAGGCTGGGATTACCTCCTCAGTTGGGGCATGTGCACAATGTTTTCCATATATCCCAACTGAGGAAGTATATTCCTGATCCGTCTCACAATGTTTCGTGGGATGAAGTACCAGTTCAGGCTGACACGACGTACGAGGCGGTGCCAGATCGCATTTTGAGACGTGAGCTTCGGCGCTTTCGTCGTCGGGAGGCTCCGTATGTTCTGGTGCGGTGGAAGAACCATCCAGATAGAGAAGCTACATGGGAGCTGGAGTCCGAGATGGTGAGGGAGTACCCCAACCTTGACTATGATGTGTAGTTGAGGCGAATTTCGAGGACGAAATTCATAAAAAGGGGGAAAAGATGTAAAACCCGTCAAATTTTAATTTTTTTTGTAAAAATTTGGGTAAATTTTTTGCGTAATTTAGAGCGTAAATTTTGGGATTAATTTCGCTAATTTCCGGTAGGAATTGAAATTTAGAAATCGAATCTTAAAACCGTTTTATTATAAATCAAATAAAAGAAATAAGTAAATAGAATATAAAATAAAATAAATAAAATAATTAATAAAATAAATAAAAGAAAATAATTAATAGAAAAGAAAAGAAGAGATAAGGTTTCAAAAGAAACCTTATCCCTGCCTCTCTGCCGACAGAAGCAACCAGAAAGAGAGAGAAAGAGAGAGAGAGAGAGGAGAGAGAGAGAGAGAGAGAGGAGAAAATCGCCGGCGCCGGAACGACCTCCGTTCGTCGAGATCTTGGTGTCAAAACGTTCGCCTCGAAGCGTAGATCAACGTTTGTGAAGGGCGATTTCGGAGGAATCGATTGTAGAGGAGTCGACTAACGCGTTGGAAACGTTTTTTGGCGAAAAACAGATTTGGAGAATTTTGCTGAGTTCGAAACTATTCCTGAGGCGCCACAGTTTACTGAGGATAGGAGGACTCGCCCTAGGGGTATGGGTTATTATACTTTCCGCGTTATACCTAGCCTTGCATGCACGTATATTATTTTTGGTGGGATACCACTAGTATTGATGTTGGCATTCTTACTGGCATGATTATTTTGCATATTGTAGCACGTATATTTTTCACTGATTCTACTGCCTAGTGGATTTTATATGCCATGTTTTGCTTGCCTTTGCTGACGGGTGGTATTTGAGATTTCCTTGAGATTTTTCATGCTTGGCACGTAGATAGTTTTATACCTGCATTTAATATTGTCATGCATTGATTTTCTGCTGTGCCATTTGGAGTTCGATACTGGAGATAACCGTCTGGCACTCTTAGCTGGGCCCTTATGCTAGGAGTATCAGGGGGTTTTGCCCAGTTGTAGTGGTACTCCCCACACTTGTTTGGATAGGGTACGCCCCCTTAGAATAGGCGGAATGTAGGGTACGCCCCCTGAGAATAGGCGGAATGGGCTCGGAGGTATGCTCGCCCAGTTACCCGACCTGGCCAGTGTCTGTTCGTTGCTACCCCCGGTATGATAAGTCCACTGCGTGGTTCCCTTGGGCCCAGGGTTGAGTGGTTCGTCCCTCCTAGTGTGCCCTGGTGTGTTTCACGGTGGCCCAGGGCTGAGCGGTTCGTCCCTCCTGGTGGTTGACTTTTTCTCTTCTTACTATGAGGCCCTGCTGGTGCTACCGCGGCCTTTCTATGCTGGTGTGGTTCGGAGGATCCGTGAGTGACCTCCCTTTTCACTGTACACCTGGATATGTGTTTTGATTTCAGTGTTGATGTGGGCATATGTTTGCGATATATCCTTATTTTATGATTAGCCCTCAACCGTTTTAAATGAATAATAATAAGAGAAATAAATAACATGAAAACAGGATTTAAATTTTAAAACGTGCATTGATTTTATATGGCATGCATTCCTAGTGGTAGGTATAACATCCCATACTGAGTTTGTCACTCACCCCATTGACTCCCCCTCTACAGGTAAAGGAAGGAAGGCTAGGAAGTGAGCTTGTTCGTTTTAGGATCTCCTTGTAGTTTCCCCTTTTAGTTTTCTGCCACTTTATTTATGTAAGTAAACATTTGAGACTGTACCTTACTTTGGCCTGTAATTATTTTCATTATCTTGTATCTCTATGATTGTTTGTACTCTCTTATAATTGTTGCTTCGAGGAGGTCCTGGATTAGTGCTAAACTTCCGCACTTGGCCTTAGGTTAGACGGTGGACCTCCCTGAGGTTGATCGTTTAACCTGGCGTTTCTGTTAGGCCCTCTCCCGGGTCGTGACACCCGGAGCTTCGGAAAATCCTATAATGGGAACTATATGAGGATGTCTAGCTAAGGAAAGAGACTTGATAATGAGTGAAAAATCAAATCCTGCATTGCTCAGAACCAGAAAAGGATGAATCCGCTTAACGGCGATGAACTCGGCAGATTCTGATAAAGCAGCGTAAACGGTACCTAATTGGCCTTTTCCGATTATCCGGCGGGGATTGAAGCCTTCAGTGGCCGCATGGATATCGGCTAATGTGTAGGGTCGAGCACTCGGCTTGAGAATGTCTGCCGTAGATTGTGCGTTAATGGCTTTTCTTCTACATACTATGAAGAGGAGGATAAGAATAAGAAGGATTAGAGAAGAGGAAACGAGGGACAGAGCAAAGAAATAGCCTAAATGTTGTCCGTAATTCATTTTCTTGCAACTATGGAAAGAGAAGATCGCGAAGAAGAAGAAGAAAATGGAAACATAGATATGGGGCAGTAGAGAGAGAAAGCTTAGATTTAGAGAGAGAAAGCTTAGATTTAGAGAGGGGAAGTGTGAAGAAGCTGAAATTTTGAGAGTGGAAGTGAGGAAGTTTGAAGATTTAAAAGGTTGTCGTTGGGTTGGGTTGGCCGCCTCCTCTTAACTCCACGAAAAAACCAAAAGGTCAAAATGGAAATTGTTTGTTATATAACATCTTCAACAACTATTGTCCTACTTTAATTAATTTAAATAATCTTATTTTCTTTTGAAATATTATTGGAAATATGCTCCAAGTTTGGGAAGCTAAAATATGGGCTCATTGAATGTAACGTTAGCCCAATACATTTCTACTATGCTCGTTACGTGCACAATTATTGTGACATTATTTTTTGCTCGTATGACCAAAAAGCATAAGCTATGATTTTTAAAATATGCTTTTCAACTTTTTATGTAAAAAAAAAAACAAAAAACAAAAAACAAATGTAAGTGAAACTAAACTCTGATGTTACAGGTCATTTGACAGTTGAGACGCTGGACAATCTTTTTGAGCAATTTGGTCGACAGACTTTTTAGGCCGGTCAGCGAATTAACAAGTCACGACAAAAAAATAGTTAAAGTTGTCATTGCAGTACACACGTGTCACTCTTTATACGGTGTCCCGCTTAGTCATCTTAACTAGGCCAATCAATCTTTCATAACAGAGGAGATCCGACAAGTTCCTCAACGGCTCAGACGTTCTAATTTAAGATTATTTTAGTTGTAGTTTTGTTATTGATAAATGACTTAGCATCTAAACAAGTGAAAAAGGACAATTTTACAAAGTTAAATATACGGGTAAGTTAAATAAAAGGATAAGTAACAAACAAAAAATACTTAAAAGGGAAAAGTTCTATTTAACCCCCAACGTATGGAGTCAATGGTCAATTGGTCCATAACGTTTATTTTTTACCCAATCAGCCCCTATCATTGACGCTATTTACAATTTGACCGCTCCCGTCAATTTTTTCGTTAATTTTCCCGTTAAATTTGACACGTCCTCTTCACGTGCATTTCAAAATCTCAAAACTACCATTTCCCCTTTACTCTCTCTCTCTCTATGGTGTCCATCTCTGTTCTCTCTCTCTCTTCCCCGACTCCTTCTTTACTGACTTCCGCCTTCCATTATCAACATCTTCTTTCCTACAACGAGTTCTTCTCCACCTCTCCTGTTGTACCCAAACTCAGACTTCATTATCTATTTTTCAGAAACTCTGCAGTTGCTTGTGGAGCTGCAAGTTGGAATGGTCGCGAAGGTGGTTTTATTTCTGAAATTTATGGATCTCAATTTTTTGACGTGCTTTTGCAGTCCCAACGACATGTTCTCGTTGGGCAGGCGAGTAATCGCCCCTGTGTTATAAATTTGGGCGGGACGAGTGTTTCAGAGAGAGAGAGAAAGAGAGAGAGAGTGTGTGAGAAGGGAAAAGGGTAGTTTAGAGATTTTGAAGTGCACGTACAGAGCACATGTCAAATTTAACGGAAAAATTAACAAGAGGGATCAAATTACAAACGGCGTCAACAATAGGGACTGATTGGGTCAAAAATAAACGTTAACGACCAATAGACCATTGACCCCATACGTTGAGAGTTAAATTGAACTTTTTCCTACTTTAAAGTATAAGGTCATGACAAACTAGCCATGAAACTACTCTAGTTAACAAATCGTCTTTAAAATATACTCCGTTTACAAAATAATCAATGTGCATGATACGCACATCAAAAGCATGCTCCCACTCTAAATAACAAAATAACAAGTGAGGGCGAGCCCGCCTTCAAGAGCAAGCTCCTGCTTCTTTATTTCGCGATTGTTGACGGCTCCCGCTCTCTTATTTTATGAATATGATGGGATGGGATTCCACCTTTGAAAAGTAGGTCCCACTGTTTTTTTTATTCTTTTTTTATTTCCTCAAATTGGAATCCAACTCCTGGGAGTCCTGCTTTAGAGGACAAAAATGAGCATGATCATTGTGATACTTTAGTCGTATGAAATGAAATGAAATCTAATTGAATTATCTACGTGTCATTCATTCACTAAGTCAAGAGTTTAAACTTACCTATGTGACAGCTACCCAATTCTCATCATAGGCCAAAAATAAATAAATAATTAGTCATTAATAAACATGATATAAAAAAAAAAATCAAACCCACCATTTAATTCCTCCAACTGGATGCATATCTTAAAAACAGGCACCAACCCACCCACATGAACAGCTCGTACAAACAGAACTCTATCTTCAAACAGAGGCAGCTCATTTGCTCAATAATTGAGTTATTTCAATGATTTAAGGCCAGGGCCCCTCATTGCACGACATACCCATACCACCAAACCCACTTTTTATCTCATATATTTTAAGGACACCCACTGCCAGTAAAACGGACTTCAACTTCTGTTTTTTCCCCTGACGAATCTGAGTTTGTACGGGTTGAATTTCTTTGTTTATGATCTTAGCACAGTTTTTTTGAGTTTCACTTTCGACAATTCATCTGAGATGGCAGTGAGAGATCAACGTCAACAGAAACCGTGTTAAGAATCTTAAACAGAGGATCGCCTATGGCGGTTGCTGTAGAAGACGAGGTTATATTTACTTTTTTGCTCTCTCTAGAAATCAACTGCCATTTCTTTCACTCACATCACTATCTACTAAAAAAACTGATAGGGAAGATATAGAGTATTTTGCAAGACAACAACGAAAAAAGTAGGATTAAGCTGTACTTCCCTGATCGGAGGCCTCTTCGTAGTAATAAGGAGAGAGCTTTCCGTCTTTCTTAGCAACTTTCGGCTGGCTTTCTCCGGCGACTTCCTGCAATAACTTGACCACCCTTCTCATGGACGGCCGGTTGATCGGGAGTGGGCTGGTGCAGAGAAGAGCTATGTTGAGAACTTTGATAATTTCTTCTTTGAAACAAGAATCGAGTTTCTTGTCAATAACTTCGTCGACTCCCTTTTGATCCAATGTCGTGCATAACCAATTCACCAAATCCTTCTCCCCAAATTCCGGCTCCACCGGCTGCCGGCCGGTTACTAATTCGAGAATTACAACTCCAAAACTGTATATATCGCTCTTTTCATTCACTCGCAGCGTATATGCATATTCTGCAGAGAAACAATGTTTAAGAGATTTAAAAGGGTAAATCATATTAAGTCACACAAGTGCAGTAAATGGAAGAGGCTAAGGCAAAGGCAGGAGCTGAATAAATTACCAGGGGCAATGTAACCACAAGAACCGGCAATGACTGACATGGATTTCGGGGCTTTACCGGACGAATCCACTGCCTTGGCAACCCCAAAATCGGCTACTTTCGCACCAAATTCTGCATCTAACAAAATATTATTGGCCTTGATATCTCGATGGACGATTGGAGGAAGACAGTCATGATGCAAATAAGAAAGCCCCTCAGCAGCGTCAAAGGCGATTTTATATCGGGTTGGCCAGTCTAGAAGACCTCCTTTGCTGCTGTGAAGTAAATCTCCCAAGCTTCCATTCGGCATATACTCATAGACCAATAGCTTGCAGTCTTTTGTGGTGCAACAACACCAGAGTTTTACGATGTTTTTGTGTCGAATCTTCCCGAGTGTCTCGACTTCTGCTTCAAAGCAGTCGTTTCGAACTCCACCCTTTTCGATATCGTCACTCGGGCAGTCCATTTTGGCCCCTCCCCAAATTTTCTTGACGGCAACAGCTTCGCCATTGCTGATCACAACCTTGTAGACCTTCCCGGATGATCCACTGCCTATTACACTGTCTTCGTCCAGAGAATCTAAGATCTCAAATTCGCTGAATTCCAGTTTGTGGAACGACATTAGAGTCCATTTTGACTTGTCGATCGATTTTTTCGACTTTTTGAATTTCTTGTACTTGAAGTAAAACCAAGCTACTCCGACAATCAAAACTATGCCGGCAAGAGTGAAAATCGAGCGAAGCAGCCAAATGTAGCCCCGTCTTTTTGCTTCGCTATTGCTGTCACACAGACCCTCCAAATCTCCACACAATTCGGGATTACCCAGGAAGCTACTTCTGTACATTTGTTTGGAAAACAATGGCGGAAGGTCACCAGAGAGACAATTGACTGACAAATTGAGGAGGCCGAGCTTAAGATTCTGCAAGGTCAAAGGGATTTCTCCGGAAAACCGATTAGATGATAAATCGAGGTAATTAAGCACAGGCAAGCTGCCAATTTCTTCAGGAACTTCTCCAGAGAGCTTGTTATTTGACAATTGTAGCTCGTTTAGGCTTTTCCAGGACTTAATCCCGCCTGGAAGATTGCCGGAAAGATTGTTACTGCTAAGATCCAACTTACTAAGCTGAGCAAGATTCACAATACTGTTTGGCAAGGCTCCGTTGAACTTGTTATGGCCACCAGAAAACTCTACCAGGTTTTCCAGCCAACCAATTTCCTCCGGTATGGTTCCCCCAAAGCTATTGTTAGAAATAATAAGCATAGAGAGGTTGCCGGCGCTGGCAATAGTTTTTGCGATGGGGCCAGAAAAAGAATTGTGTATGAGCTCGAGTAGATACACATGGGGAAGTCCCCAAAAACCGATCGGAATTTCACCAGATAATCTATTGTGGCCGAGTCTGACCCGGGTCAAGCTCCGGCACTCGCCCAGACTCACCGGGATCTCGCCGGTGAACTGGTTGTTAATTATCAAAAGCTCTTCTAACTCACCCTTCCCGCAGAGATTCGGCGGAAGCTCCCCTGAAAACATGTTGTCCGATATATCTATCCATCTTAAAGGCGAATTTTTCCCAAGATTTTTCGGCAACTCACCTGTGAGTCGGTTCCCGAACAACCTGAGTTCGTACAGTACGGTCGATTCCGAAATGCTTTCCGGCAGCTTCCCCTCAAAATAGTTCTCGTAAAGGTTTAGACTTTCGAGCGGTAACCGACACAACTCGTCTGGAATCGATCCAGTTAACTCGTTCATTGAGGCATCGAATAATCTCAGAGCAGTGAGACTCGAAAAGCTAGGAGGTAACGGGCCGGAAAGGGAGTTATTATACAACTCAATCTGAACCACACTGGTTAACTCGGTGAGAGATGTCGGAATAGAACCGTGAAGGTTGTTAAGAGCCAAGTCCAAATCTGTGAGTCGCTTGAGTCTACCCAGTGAGTCAGGAATCTCGCCGACCAAGTTACATTGCGTCAACCATAGCACCTCCAAATTTGTTAGGTTTCCAAACTCCGCCGGAATCGGACCAGGAATAAATGGATTGTACGAGAGATTAAGCATTTTGAGAGTAGTTATGTTGCCGAGAAATGAAGGCAGGGCACCGTCGAGAAGATTGTAAACGAGAGAAAGAACTTCGAGCTTCTGAAATCGAGCGTAACTGAGCGGTATGCCGCCGGAAAAATTGTTCCCAGTGAAGTCTAAATAGCGGAGGTTAGGAAGATCAGAAAGGGAATCTGGAAGCGTACCAGTAAGGAGATTCTGAGCGACGTTGAGGTGCTGGAGGTTCTGACAGGCCGAGACATCGGAGGGGAAGGTGGAGTTTATAGAGTTGTTGTAAAGCGAAAGAAAGGAAAGGTTACGGAGGCGACAGAGGAGGGAGGGAAAAGGGCCAGCGAGATTGGAGGCAGAAAGATCGACGGAGACAACAGTCCGGCCAACAGGTTCGCAGGTGACACCAAACCAAGAGCAAGGGGTGTCGTCTCCGTCGTCCCAGGAAGAGAGAACAGAGTCTGTATCATCCAGAGACATCTTGACGCTGCGCAAATAGAGACCTTCTTGGTTCAGAGAGACAACAATGGCGGGCGATAGGAAAAGGAGGAAGAAGAACAGGAGGAACATGGATGGTGTGAGAAACACTGCAAGACCCATGTCTCGTCGTCTGGCTTCTCTGGAAACACAGCAAGTGTGAAATGGGTGTTTCAGAGAGAGGAGAGAGAGATGAAGAAATGAGGGTTGTCTTGCTGCGTCCTCTGTAAATCATCAAGTTTAGGGAGAAACCCAATGATTTTCTGTCTCCATCGTCTTGGAAGAGACATGAAGAAATCACTCCATTTCAAATCATTCCTTCGTCTGCCATTAATCCTTCTCTTTCAAGATTTTCCAGTAAATCTAATTTCCAAAGTACAGATAAAAACTTGTTAATTCCTTATTAAAATCCCAATTACTTCCCCTCCAAAAATTCACGTTCAAAACTCATGAATTTTCTGTTTTTTTTTTCCTTAATTTTTTCTTTTTAAGTAATTTTTTTTAGGGTAAAATGTAATTTTATCCCTACAACTAAGTGAAATAGACAATTTATATCGTAAACTTGGATAACGGACAATATGACTCATACCGTTATATTTTTCTTTAAAAAGACACGTTTTTTTGTCGTCTCCGTCGGTCAAAATATTAATAAAATTTGAAATTAAGTTAAAAATTATATCACCTGATCTGATCACAGGAGAAACACGATGAAAATAATTAAATCTAAATTACTGATAGTTGAAAGAAAAAAACTCAATTTTTTAAAAACACAATTTTAAAATTTAAAAATTTAAAAAGTAAATAATTTCAAATATTACCATCTCAATTATTGGATATTTCAACAAATTCTTAGAAAAAATAAGCCAAAATAAATAAATAATTGACAGAAACATCTCTATCCATTCATGCACTCAAGAAGACCTATGTAAACCGCTGTTCATCATAATACTAACAATTCTTCTTTTTCTTTTTTACTTTTTTCTTTTATTATTTTATAATATATTTTAATATGGGCTACAATTCGGTGCGATGCGGGTGCAAGAGAGGGAGGTAAATGGTAAAGTACAGTACAAACGGCAGGGGATTGGACAGTATGATCTCCCAATAGCAGCCATGTCATTGAAAATCAACGACAATGATTATGCCGATGGACGGAAGCGTAACAATAGCAGCGAGTAGAGGAGTTTTTATTTAGCTAGAAACCCTAACCCCACACCCACTCCGGTGCCAACAGTACAGTACTGTACAGTTCAGACATTTCATTGGCAGAGGGGAATCTTTAAATCTTTTTTTATTTTTTATTTTTATTTTTTTAAATAAACAAATTTAAATTAATTGGGTAATTTAGTTGATTAGATGGAAAGGCAATCTTGACATTAATGTGACTTTAAATTGTGGTGAAGTAACATGTCAGACGGGACCGAATATTTAATATTTCCAATTAATTAAATGGGACATTGAAAATTAACTACCATGGAAAAATAGAGTTCTTTACCTCTCACCATAAATTCTTCCCATCTGAATGGAGATATTCAAATAAGAAAAATTATATTAGTTGGAGTTAATCACCGTGATAAATATTACTAAATATTATAACACGAGTAGTTATATGTTTAGTCTCTATTCTTATTTTTTTATTTTTACTTCGTTACGTAATACACATTGATCGATACACTGCTTTTTAAGAGCAACGTGTCTACCGATTTCGTTAGGGCGGCTTTATCAAAATCATAATAACTTATTTTTATTCACTCATCCAGATTGAAAGTATCAATTCAATGTAATATTTTTGAGAAAATAAAAAAAATTATTTATTTGTAAAAATATTTAATTAATGTAATAAAATAAATTATTAATTAGATCAATCAGTATTTGACACGTGAAATAATAATAAATAGTAGAAATAGAATATAAATATAACATTGTTCTTATAATTTGTCACAGTTTTACATAATTTATCTCAAAAGATTGGTACTAGTTGAATATAAAACTCTTATAAAATGTCAAAATTTTTACGGTTTTATTTGGTTTTGAAATTCTTTTTCTTGTAATCACTTGGTCGGGATCTCTTAAACTCTCAAAATTTACGTCATCACAGTTAGTAAAGATGATTATTTATTGAGTAATGCTAGAGTTAGTCTATTCAAAAATTTGTTGACGTACTCAATAATAATTGGTGCAATTAAAGTACAAATAATGTAACAAAATACTTTCTATAATTTATTATATTAATTGCACCAATAATTATTTGAAGCGTCAGAAATTTTTTTTAAGAGAGTACATCTTATAATACTCTTATTTAAATATACACTATGATTGTTTGAAATAGTAGTGAATGACACATTAATGGCACGAAGGGTCCTCCACTAATTGTCACTTGTTTGTAAAGACAGGATAATAAAAGTTAAGAATTTAATTATGACGTATCTAAGAATTGAATAATTATGTTTAGTGAGTGGTGAGAAGAGATCAATATTATTGTGATGAGTTTGTTGAAATTAAACAGGTGCATGTGTTACTGTTGAGCAAGCTTTTTGGGGAGCCACCATCACTATTACAAACAAAATTATACTTGTACTCCTCCTAACAACCTTGTTCTGGATGCCTACAATACTTTTCCCAATTCCTATTTTTATTTCTCATATGTGACACTCGAAAACATTATATATATTTATAAGTGTGTGACGAGCCTGTTGAGAATCAAACGATAAAAGAAAAAGAAAAACGCAAAAAAACAAGGACATTGGGATTTATCCAGAAAGTCTTTTCGCGAAAAAAATCACGAGCAGATGCGAAATTCACTAATAAAAAATCAAAGTACAATGAGTTTTGCGACTCAAGTATATATTTTTACATTAAACCATAATCCTAATACTAATCAAAACGAGATCCCTATGGCAGGTCGAACCAGTATGATCTAATGAGAATTCGAGTTACACTAAATCTAACAGTGTCGGTTTGTTTTGTGAAAAGAAGTAAGATCTATAATCAATATTGACGATAGTTTGAGTTGTATCAGAAAATTTTTTTAGGAATAGTGGAGATGAACGATCTATAAGTAAAGTTCTAGTTCTGGCGTACTTACAACATTTTTTCCAATAAAATTAAAAATAAAATTACGCAGATTTCAATTCTCCGAGCACAAAATATTTAAGAAGAGACGTTCTTTAATTTTTTTTTTTTTTTTTTTTGTAATTTATAAAAAAAGGGTTTTTGTGAGAACAAATATCAAGAAAAAGTATTATTACAAGTTTAAATTTTGATTAGTGTAAAGAGTAAAGGAGTGGTCCAATAAGAAAAAGACTCAACCAACCTTCTTCTATCTTAGTCAATGAATGATTTAAGCTTCACGTTTGTGTTCATCTCTGAAATGGACACTCTCATCTCCTTTACATTAAATAATGACAAAAGAAGAAACCCTAAATTCAAGTATTATTTCTCATCAGATCAGTCCTGTTGGAGAGTTTGGGTGGAAGACAGTGATTATTAGCATAACATAATCAAGTCTTAAACAACATTTTAAAGATGGGTGTGTCTTTTTTTTTAGGGTACCCCACAAGCCAAGATCTCAAGGGCCCAAAAATCCTATGCTTTTTTTTTTTACGAACTTTCGAGTAAAGATAAGAGTTCTCGTTCTTCAAGTAATCGTCCAATCTTAGGTTTAATTTTTAATTTTATGTCTTGGTTGAGAATCGAATAATAATAATCGAAAAAAAAATATCGAAAAACAAGGAAGTTAAGATAAACTCTAAACAGAAAAAAAAAAAATTACGGGCAAATGAGAAATTTACTATTGAAATCAAAGTACTAATGAGTTTTGCAATTCAAATATCAATATATAGAAAAAACATAAACTCTAATACTGATATACGAGTCCGTCCTGACTAAATTAGAATTTAGGTCACGTCGAGTTCTAACACGTCTTAATTTGTACCTCCTAACAAAATGTTTTTCAATTATTATATTAATTAAACAAATTATTATTAGCTAAAAACACATTAATTACACATTTATGATCGCAACATCAAGTTATAAAACTTAAACCCTAAAATTAGACTGGAAATCTACTCGATATGTAATACTGCAGGAGAAAATAACATCATTATCACATCTTAACTCCATTGTTCTTATGATTAAAGATTATCTTATCATGGCTTAGCCACTTTGTTTTATCTTTATCTTACCCTTTTTCATTCTCTAAATCTAGCCAATTAATCTCATAAATCTAATGATAAATTTGTTGATAAGTTCAATTCAGTCTCTCATCAGTGACCATCATCAATCTTAAATCATTATAACCAACAGTAATGATGTGTAGATTTGATAAAGGACATGACAAGAGTACATGTGGATCAAAGAACAAAAGTTCTACATGTGTATGAGAGGAGAGAGAGAGAGAGTGAGAACTGGAAAGTTAAGAGTGGGTGGATCCAACTCATTCGAGAGTGTTTCTATCAACCATCATAATTGTCATGTTGTGAAAGTCCATCTTCTACTCTCTCTCACCCCCACCATTCTCTTACTTTTCTCTGTCCTTTTTCCCGAGGAAAAAAGATGACACTTTCCGAGTGTTGCGTGGGAAATTTTTTCCCAGAAAATTTGATTCTAGTTTTCTCTGCTTTCCCCCACATTCATTCCCGTCCCTTTCTTGCTCTCAATTATTAGTAGTTCTAGTTTCAGGTGAGGTGGAACTTGGAAGTGGAAGATTCTTCTCCATACTTGTTCTTCCATTTGTTTAAACTGAAACGGATCACAAGCCATAACCATTTGAGAAAGTGCATTTCTTTCCTCTCAGTGACATTAATGGTGACTTTTATGTTTGATCTAAGTTTTATAAGCTTCTGTTCTTCTTTTCACGCTCTATTCAATGGCTTCTCCTTGTATATTAAGAATTCTTTGTTTTTTTCTTTGAGTTGGTGGGAACGCCAGTGATATAATTCTTTGTTTTGTGGGTAAGAAAGCAGGAGATAAGAGAGAGAGAGAGAAGAGAGTCAAGACTGGCGACTGCAACTGGAAATGATGGTCGATAGATGGATGGATGGATCTGTCTACACTATCAAGAAGACTGTGTCCTTATCAATAATGGAAGCTAATTGCCCAATTTACACAAAACGGACAAAAATAGTCCATAAAAATCCATTCTAACGATCCATCATTTCACTTGTGATTCTAAGAACTTGAAAATTTTATAATATTTTAAGATCGATTAAGTAATTCATGCGTAAAAATGAATGACTAAAACAGCCATCATTCGTAGCATATCTTTCTTTCAATCTCCTGTATTATTTTGCTGTATCTTTAAAGAACCCTCCTACGACTTAGGTCAGCGATAGCTCTCTCTGCAACTCAGTTGTATAACACCCAAATATAATTCACGTTGGACAAAAACAGCGTAAACAAAGGACAATGTTGTTTTCTGAACTTGTCGTCCCCGTTAGACTCACGTGAAGCAGTGGATTTCATTGAAGGCAAATGCAGAGGCAGATCGAAAGCCTAGAGTGCTAACACTTGTACAAGAAGTAGGACAAAAGCCATTTTTAACTACAAAGTATCTATATGTTTTTTTTTTTTAATATCCTTAAAATATTAATCATAACAAAAACAAACCAAAAATTATAAAACAACTTAACAATTTAAATCCTGACAGACACCCAATAGTCTCCCGTTCTTCATTTTACAAAAAATAACGAGGTACCGTTCTCCAAGTGCGGCCTCATGTTTAGAGGTGTTAAAGGGGCGGGTTGGCGAGCCAGCTCGCCCGCTCGGCCCGGGCTCGCTAGGCGGGCCGAGCCGAGCCCATATTTTGGGCTCGCGAGCCCGCCAGCGAGCGGGCCAAACGAGCCGGCCAACGGGCCGGCTCGTTGGCCCGGCGAGCCTGGCTCGCCCCTCTGCTCGGGACAGGGCAGGCTCGCCCCGTCGGCCGTCACCCCCTTCTCCCTTCCCAGTTCCCAGATCGGCAAATCCCACGGGACAGGGCTCGCCGCCTCGCCCCCTGGCCAGACCCACGCCGGCGCCCCCCCTCTCCTCAGACAGTCGGACGTCGGCACTCGGAAGTCGGAACTCAGCACTCGGCAGTGGGCTCGGCAGAAATCAGGATGACGATGAATGACGATGAGCAGAAATCAGAAGGACAGCGGAGCCGGGCCGGAATCTGGATGAGTCGGCGATTGGCCATCGATTTTCGCTGCCCCGTTCCACGGTCCGTCGATTTTCGCTGTCCCCTTTCGGCTTTCTCTGTCAATCTCTCGATCTCTTCCTTTCCAGGCTCCACTCTCCAGGCTTCCAGCCTTCCAGTTCCAAGCAACGGTCATATGACCGTTCCAGGCAGCTGATGGCCTGAAACTCATCCCCCTTTCTCTTCGGCTCTTCCTATAAATACAAACTCTTCTTTCATTTTATTTCACCAACAATTTTCTCTCAATCTCTCAATCTCTCAATCTCTCAACTCAATCTCTCGATCTCTCTCTTTTTACCACTTGTTTCCTTTGATCCTTTCCGTGTTCAACAATCTGAATCAGCCAACAAAGGTATATTTTTATTGTTTTAATGTTTTAATGATTTTACATGTATGTATTGATTTACATAATTTTTAATTATAATTTATTATATTAACAAAATTATTTTTTGATGATTTTTTTGTTTAGGTTTTGTATACGTGGAGTTGATAAATTCACAACACCTAAAATCTTCTGTTGGACATTGACGTTGTGGTATCAATTTATTATTCAAATTTTAATTTTATATTTAGTTTATTTAGTAATTAGTATGGATATTCGTGATTATATTATTGATGATAATGATAATGTAGAAGAGATTAGAGAATTTACTCCTACATTTTCTGTAGGACAATCATCATCTGCACAAGCATCCACTTCATCACCTCAAAAAAAAAAGAAACAAAACGTCTGAAGTATGGAAACATTTTACAATGAAAGAAATTAAAATTGGTGGAAAAGTAGAATCTAGAGGTCAATGCAACTATTGTATTAAAAATTATTCATATATTTCTGGTAGTTCAACTAGCACACTCCTTAGGCATTATAAAAAATGTTACTTAAACGAGCAAGTTAGAGACCCTATACAAAGATTGTTGAATGCTAGTGGTAGTGGTACTTTTTTATATTCACAAAATAAAATGAGAGAAGGAATAGCAAAACTTGTATCACAATGTGAGTTGCCTTTATCATTCACCGATAGTGATGAATTTGAAAATTTTATGAAAGAGTATGCTACTTCTAATTTTAAACGTGCGCCTAGAAGTACAACTAGAAATGATATTATTAAAATGTTTAATAATATGAAAAATGAACTAATTTAATTTTTTTCAAGCGCTCCTTCAATGTCTATTTGTATCACCTCTGATTTATGGAGTGCACGTAATTCTATAGGCTATATCGTTGTAACTTCTCATTTTATTGATAACTCTTGGCAATTAAACAAAAGAATTTTAGGATTTCGTAATTGTGAATATCCTCACACACTCGTATTACTATTTATAAATATATTGTAACGATATTGCAAGAATATTCTATTCGAGATAGAATATTTAGCCTAACACTTGATAATGCTAGTGCTAACGATGCTGCTGTTAATCATTTTAAAAATTATTTTCAATTAAATCCTACCCACGATTCTCTTTTCCTCCGGTCTCTACCGTAGCATCGGAGTCTGCTTTTAGTGCAGGTGGACGTGTGTATGATGAACGCCGAGGACAACTTGCACCTGATCTTGTGGAGGCACTCATTTGCATGAAGGATTGGAACGACGCCATTACGAGGAACCAACAACGAGAGGACGAAATACTTGAAGACTTTAAAAATTTAGATGTTGAAGATTAGCATTGTAATCTTAATTTTGAAGTATTTTTTGAACTTGTAATTTTTTTTTGACATTTTGCACATGATTGACAATTAGATGGGTGCCAACCTAGTTGGGATGTGTCTAACTTGTAGTGATGCAAATGTCAAATTTATAATTAATGTTATATTTTTTATATTTTTTTCTTCCATTTTTTATAATTAAATGTCATTTTTATTTTAATTAAAAATTTTTATTATTTACACGACTATATAAAATAATATTATTTATATAAGATCGGCTCGTTAAGCTCGGCTCGTTAGGCTCGTTGGGCCGGCTCGGCTCGGCTCGTTAGGCTCGTGGCTCGTGAGCCGGCTCAGGTTGAAAAATTTTTAAGGTCAGCTCGTTAGGCTCGGCTCGTTGGGCTCGCCAGGCTCGTTAGGCTCGGCAGGCTCGGTGAGCCAGGCCTTTCCAGGCTCGGCTCGCTCGTTTAACACCTCTACTCCTGTTCTATTCAGTGGTCGACGCAGGGGTGTAGAACCCCCCACGCACGTGCATTGCACGTGAAGACACATGGTGGCCGAGCTAAAATAAATGGCTCCCCATTATATTCTGGAGTCGAGGCGGGGTGTAGAACCCCCGCGCATGTGGAAAAACACTGGGGGCCGCTCATTTTCGCTCGGCCCCCGTGTTACAGAGCAATTGTAAAACGGGGGGAGGGGTCTTGTCCTGAAGCGCGGGGGGCCGTATTCTTCATGACGCAGGGGGCCGTGTTCAGCCCTAGGGCTGATAACGTGATGTGGCGATCCCCTAAGCCTTCAAATCCGCATTCAAATATTCTAAACCTTCAAATCAGCTTCAAATCATTATTAAAAGATTTTATGAATTATTTTATGCATTATTTTATTTTATTTTAATTTCTTAAATTAGTTGGCTATTTTATTTAAGTTTGTATTCCGAATTCAGGATTATTGAATTATTATTCAAGATTCAGAAAATTAGGGTTTCTCTTGGTTTCCTCTTGCGAGAGGGTTTTTTCGTTCGTTCCCGCATCCCGCTGCGTCAGGTGGTATCAGAGCTGTTTTCAGTTCAGTCTACGATAGCCAGTTCAGGAAGCAATCACGTCCCGAACGTCGTTCAGGAAGTGGGAATCTTGCGAGCCGGATTAGAGGCTCAAGAGGCGGCATTCAAAAACTTGGAAGAAAACGTTGATCAACGATTCCGGCGTATCGAGCAGCGCCTTGAAGACTTGATTTGTCGTTTTGACACCCTAGGGTTTGATGCCAACAGAAACAGAGATGGTGATTGGATTTGACCGAAAGATGAGACTGCTCAAGGCGAACGCTATGAACTACCTGTTCCTGCAAATAATCTAAGACGACCTATACTCGATTATGAGGTTGATTCAGATGAAGAAGAAGAAGAGGTAGAGACAATAGAAAATCGCTTAGGTCGTCGTGGAGGAGATGGCGACGGCGGCGATTTTGGCAGATTTGGCGGTGGTGGTTTTGGCCGATTTGGCAGCGGTTATGGTAGATTCGGCGGCAGTCGTGGTAGATTTGGTGGCGGTAACAACAGATTTAATAATCATGACTATCATGCTGTCGAAAACAAGTTTAAATTGAAGGTGGACATCCCTAGCTTTAACGGAAATTTAAAAATCGAAGATTTCATCGATTGGGTTGCTGAGGTTGATCAATTCTTCGAATACATGGAGATTCCGTTAGAAAAAAGGGTGAAATTGGTGGCGTGTCGATTGAAAGGAGGAGCCTCTGCATGGTGGGAGAGACTACAAAACAGGCGCTATCGAGAAGGCAAACAACCCGTTAGAACTTGGGCTCGGATGAAACAGTTACTACGGGCAGATTTCTTGCCCCTTGATTATGAGCAGATCCTCTTCCAACAATATCAGTGTTGTCATCAAGGTCAGAAAACTGTTTATGATTATACAGCTGAATTCATGAGATTGGCAGAAAGGAATGACCTACGAGAAAGCGAAGGACAACAAGTGGCTCGGTATTTGGATGGGCTGAAGCCCTATATTCGAGATAAAATTGGGGTTCACGTTTTACGAAATCTGAATGAAGCGAAGAACATGGCGATAAAGGCTGAACTGATGATCCAAGAGAAACAGAGCAACAATAGTAGGTTTGACTCGAACAGGCGTACTTGCGGGAATGAAGGATTTCAGAGAAATAATACGGAGAAAGAAAAGCCAGTTTCTAATATTCCAGCTCGCTCAGAACAGAGAGAAGATAAATCGGTTGGGAAGCGAGTGGTAATCGAAAATAAAGAAGTGCCAAAATCAACCAACCCCTATGCGAGACCTATCCCTGGAAAGTGTTTTTGATGCAATCAACCGGGCCATCGATCGAACGAATGTCCAAATCGGAGAGCAGTAAACATCGTTGATAGGGATGAACATGAGCAAAAAATTTGCTGTGAACCCGATGGTGACGAAGAGGCATTTGAAGAGGGGGACGAAGAGAGGGAAGATGAGGCATTCCTGATTCAAAAATTAATGCTCACTCCTAAGCATGAAGATTGCTCCCAAAGGCATCAATTGTTTCGTACCAGGTGCACTATCAACGGTCGACTCTTTGATTTGATCATCGACAGTGGTAGTTGCGAAAATATTATTGGCAAAGAGGCTGTAGAGACGTTACAATTACCAGTAGAGAAGCATCCTACCCCGTACTCGATTGGATGGATCAAGGCAACTGAAAAAATTCAAATAAAAGAACGTTGCAAGGTACCATTTTCGATCGGTAAATATACGGATGAGGTATACTGTGATATTGTGGATATGGATGCATGCCACCTTTTATTTGGTAGACCATGGCAGTTTGACGTGGACGCTCAACATGTGGGCAGAGAAAACGTCTATAAATTGGAAAAGGACAGAATGAAGTTCACGTTGCTCTCTCTAAAGGCAAAGCACCATCCTAAAACTTCTAAAGTAGAGGGACGATCTTTCCTTACTATTACCCAAATGGATCATGAAATGGAAGAAGCAATTAAAGAATCTCAGGAAGCTTATGCGCTAGTTATGCGGCAGATTCTAGTAGTTGGTGGAAAAGAACAGTCGTCGATCGAGCTACCCCGAGACGTCAGCCTGTTACTGGACGAGTTTGTTGACATCATTTCCGAGGAGCTGCCGAGTGGTTTACCACCCATGAGGGACATTCAGCACCACATCGACTTGATTCCGAGGGCCAGTTTACCGAACGTACCTCACTACCGGATGAGTCCTAAGGAGAGTGAAATTCTCCAACAAAAGGTGCAAGAGCTCCTAGAGAAAGGACATATTAGAGAGAGTATGAGTCCGTGCGCTGTTCTCGCTTTGCTGACTCCTAAGAAAGATGAGAGTTGGAGGATGTGCATAGACAGCCGAGCGATCAACAAAATCACAATCGGGTACAAATTTCCAATCCCTCGAATGGAAGATATGTTAGACCAATTAAGCGAAGCTCGTATATTCAGCAAAATTGATCTAAGGAGCGGATAGCATCAGATCAGAATTCGACTCGGTGATGAGTGGAAAACGGCCTTCAAAACGAGAGAAGGGCTTTACGAGTGGCTGGTCATGCCATTCGGATTGTCCAACGCCCCTAGTACATTCATGCGTATAATGAATCAGGTACTCAAATCTCTTATGGGGAGATCTGTGGTCGTATATTTTGATGATATATTAATTTATAGTAAGACAGAAGAAGAGCATCTAATGCACTTGCGTGAAGTTCTCGGCATCCTGCAGGCCAATAAATTATTTATTAATCTGAAGAAATGCAATTTTGTCGTTCAGAAATTGTTGTTTCTCGGATTTATTATCGATGCAGATGGTATTCAAGTCGACGATGAAAAAATCAGGGCCATCAGAGAATGGCCTACACCAAAATCAGTGACCGAACTTAGAAGTTTTCTCGGATTGGCAAGTTTTTATCGGCGATTTATTAGACATTTCAGCTCCGTTGCAGCACCTCTCACAGAGTGCCTGAAGAAAGGAAAATTTATGTGGGCAGAAGAAGCCGAGGCGAGGTTTGCGTTGTTAAAGGAGAAGCTTTGTACAACCCCGGTATTAGCTCTTCCTGACTTTGATAAATTATTTGAAGTTGATTGTGATGCAAGTGGCGTAGGTATTGGAGCTGTCTTATTCCAAGAAAAACGTCCGATTGCGTTTTTCAGCGAAAAATTGTGTCAAGCTAGACGTACGTGGAGCACATATGATAAAGAGTTTTATGCAGTTGTACGCGCCTTACGAACGTGGGAACATTATCTGGTCGGAAAGGAGTTCGTCTTATTTTCTGATTGCGATGCTCTTAAACACTTGAACAATTAGACCCGAATCAGCAAGGATATGCATGCGAGGTGGGTTTAATTCTTACAGAAATTCCCGTTCAAGCTACGACATAAGGCAGGCGTTCAAAATAAAGTCGCTGATGCATTGAGCATGAGAGAAATGCTAATGGTGACCTTAACCAACGAAATCGTGGGGTTCGAATGTTTGAAAGATTTATATCAATCGGACCTCGAATTTATGGATGTTTGGAGCAAATGCAACGGCGGCCAACCTTATATGGATTATCACTTACATGATAGTTTTCTGATGAAAGGCAACTAGCTATGTCTTCCTCAATCGTTCCTACGGAGAAAGTCATTCGAGATTTGCATGGAGGGGGTCTAGCAAGGCATTTGGGTAGGGACAAAACTATGTCTGCAGTTAGTGAGCGATTCTTTTGGCCCCATCTACACCGAGACGTCAGCAGAGTCGTGCAGAAGTGTTACGTTTGTCAAACAGCAAAGGGGCAGTCGCAAAATACTGGACTCTATATGCCATTACCCGTGCCAGACAACATTTGGGAGGATCTCTTTATGGATTTCGTCCTCGGATTACCTAGAACCCAGCGGGGATTCGATTCTATTTTTGTGGTGGTTGACAGATTTTCGAAGATGTCACATTTTATTCCCAGCAGGAAAGTCGCCGATGCACAGAATGTAGCTCGGTTATTCTTCAAAGAGGTAGTGCGTTTACATGGAGTTCCAAAATCTATTACGTCCGATCGAGATAGTAAGTTTCTCAGCCATTTTTGGAGGACACTATGGAAGATGTTCGATTCCTCACTTAACTACAGTACTACTGCCCACCCTCAGACAGACGGGCAGACTGAAGTTACGAATAGAACGTTGGGAAATTTACTTTGGAGCATATGCACAAATAAACCGAAGCAATGTGACATCGCTCTACCTCAAGTAGAGTTTGCATACAACAGCGTCGTTCACAGGACAATAGGAAGGTCTCCTTTCTCTATCGTTTATACGAAACCGCCCCAGCACACCCTTGACTTGATTAAACTTCCTAAGACTTCGGATTCAAACATCAATATTCTAGCAAAACACATGGCAGAACAATGGAAAAATATCGCATCGGAGGTCAAACAGAGAATTGAGGAGTCAAATGCCAAGTATAAAGCAGCAACAGATAAACATCGACGTAAAAAAATATATGTTGTGGGAGATCAAGTGATGGTGTTTCTTTGCAAGGAACGGTTCCCAATCGGCAAATACAATAAATTGCAACCTAAGAGGTACGGACCGTATCGGATAGAGAAGAAAATCAATGACAATGCTTACGTCATTGGCTTACCAAACAACATGGGCATATCCAAGACATTTAATGTGGCAGACATCTCTCCTTTCTATCCGGACGATGAATTGGCATACCCGGAAAACTCGGGGTCGAGTTTTTCTATGGTGGGGGAGAATGATGTGGCGATCCCCTAAGCCTTCAAATCCGCATTCAAATATTCTAAACCTTCAAATCAGCTTCAAATCATTATTAAAAGATTTTATGAATTATTTTATACATTATTTTATTTTATTTTAATTTCCTAAATTAGTTGGCTATTTTATTTAAGGTTGTATTCCGAATTCAGGATTATTGAATTATTATTCAAGATTCAAAAAATTAGGGTTTCTCTTGGTTTCCTCTTGCGAGAGAGTTTTTTCGTTCGTTCCCGCATCCCGTTACGTCATAACTGGAGGGGGGGGGGGGGGGGGGGGTTCTCCCTAAAACGGAGGGGTGATCTCCCCATAATATATATCACATCGGCCCCCTGTGCACCTTCATTCGTTTGAAACCGAGAGAAAAATCGTCAATCCGTGATTTTTGTTGACCAAAATCCTCAAATCTCAGCTATTGCCGCCAAAAATCCCAAAGTCCGAAGCTTTATGGTCCAGAACTCAAACCCGAGGACTCCACTGTCAAAAATCTGAAACCGAGCCTCTCAATCGGTGAAAATCATAAAGCTGAGTTGCTTAATCCCTGAAAATCCCAACCTCAAGCCTCCTAATCGCCGAAAATCTGAAACTCTACTTTTTGCAATGGACCCAAAATTTTTTTTCAAATGAAAGGCTCCTCCACTCCCCCGACATAAGCTGGCCCATCAAACCGGGTACCTTTATAGCAAGGTGCTTCAGATCTAGTGCGGCGACCGCCGCCTGATTATTTGTCGATGAAATTTTGAAACCAGGCGTGTCAACAACAGTTTGAGCGAGATATATCAATCCAATCGATTATTTATCGGAATACTACCAACTTCAGCGGTTGAGAGACTTTGGAGATCAAGGAGATGTTTGACCGCATTTACTTGCATTGGGTCTACGACATGCGGGGGAGACAGCTCTGACAAAATAGTTCGTTTATTTTATGCGAACTTGACCACTAGTGGGCGAGGGGGGGGGGGGGGTACTTGAAGACGTACCTGTTCGATACAGATATTATCGTAGGTTCAGGTGATGTGAACGAACTGCTGGGATTTGCTGCAGAAGACGCAGTCAGATACTATCACGCTTTCCGAGAATGTGATTTTGCAAGATCAACAGATGGCCTGCAGATTCACCGGAATTCGAAAATTGCAACCTTCGTAAAATCGAAGTCAAATGACTTGAATGTTGTAACGATTTGAAAATTTAGAACTCAATTAAAAATAATGTAATTAACTAGAAGCGGAGTTGAAAAGTCATAGGGTGAAGTTAAATGAAATTTGAGAAAAGAAAAATGGTTTAGAATTTTTTTCAATAAAACGGATCGGATTTTTAATTACAAAAAATTCGATATCGTGTATATTTATATATAAGGGAGGATTCTCCCTAAATCGGGGGGTTGATCTCTCGATAATATATATTACATCGGCCCCCTGTGCACCTTCCTTCATCTGAAACCGAGAGAAAAACCGCCGAATCCGTGATTTTTGTTGACGAAAATCCTCAAATCTCAGCTCTTGCCGCTCAAAATCTCAAAGTCCAAAGCCTCATCGTCCAGAACTGAAACTTGAGGCCTCCACTGTTAAAAATCTGAAACCAAGGCTCTTAATCGGTGAAAATCCGAAAGTTGAGTTGCCTAATCGCAGAAAATCCCAACCCGAGCCTCCTAATCACCGGAAATCTGAAACCCTACTCTTTGCAATGGACCCAAAATTTTTTTTCAAACGAAAGGCTCCTCCACCCCCTGACACAAGTTGGCCCATCAAACCAGGTATCTTTGTCGCAAGGTGCTCCGAATCAAGTGCGGCGACTGCCGCCTGATTATTTGTTGATGAAATTTCGAAACCAGGCGTGTCAACAACAGTTTGAGCGAGATATATTAATTCGCTCGATTATATATGAGAATACTGCCAACTTCAGCGATTGGAAAACTTTTGAGCTCAATGAGATGTTTGACCGTATATCCTTGCATGGGGTCTACGACATGCGAGGAGACAACTCTGACAAAATAGTTCTTTTATTTTACGTGAACTTGACCATTACCGGGATGGGGTACTTGAAGACGTACTTATTCGGTATGGATATTGTCGTAGGTTCAGGTGATGTGAATGAACTACTGGGATTTGTTGCAGAAGACGCGGTCAGATACTATCACGCTTCCCGAGAGTGTGATTTTGCAAGATCAACAGATGGCCTGCAGATCCTTAAGCAGATTCGCCAGGATTTGAAAATTGTAGCCTTCGTAAAATCGAAGTCAAATGACTTGAATGTTGTAACGATTTGAAAATTTAGAACTCAATTAAAAATAATGTAATTAACTAAAAGCGGAGTTGAAAAGTCATAGGGTGAAGATAAATGAGATTTGAGGAAAGAAAAATGGTTTGGACTTTTTGTCAATATAACGGATCAGATTTTTAATTACAAAAAGTTTGATATCGTGTATATTTATATGTAAAGAACGTATAAATATATGTTGGAGAAGTCGGATCAAAAAAAGGATGCGTTAAAAAGATAAAATTTAATGTTTTGGATATATATATTAAATTAAGTATATATTTTCGAAAAAAAAAAAAAAAAAAAAAAAAAAAAAAAAAAAAAAAAAAAAAAAAAAAAAAAAAAAAAAAAAAAAAAAAAAAAAAAAAAAAAAAAAAAAAAAAAAAAAAAAAAAAAAAAAAAAAAAAAAAAAAAAAAAAAAAAAAAAAAAAAAAAAAAAAAAAAAAAAAAAAAAAAAAAAAAAAAAAAAAAAAAAAAAAAAAAAAAAAAAAAAAAAAAAAAAAAAAAAAAAAAAAAAAAAAAAAAAAAAAAAAAAAAAAAAAAAAAAAAAAAAAAAAAAAAAAAAAAAAAAAAAAAAAAAAAAAAAAAAAAAAAAAAAAAAAAAAAAAAAAAAAAAAAAAAAAAAAAAAAAAAAAAAAAAAAAAAAAAAAAAAAAAAAAAAAAAAAAAAAAAAAAAAAAAAAAAAAAAAAAAAAAAAAAAAAAAAAAAAAAAAAAAAAAAAAAAAAAAAAAAAAAAAAAAAAAAAAAAAAAAAAAAAAAAAAAAAAAAAAAAAAAAAAAAAAAAAAAAAAAAAAGAAGAAGAAAATTATGAGGGAGAAAGAGATATCCAGAGAGGCTTCTAGAGAGCCGACGAAAAATCGCGGGAAAAAGAGAGAAAAAGAAGAGGTAGACGTGCAAATTGTCAATTCGTCCTTTAGGGTAAAATATTCAGCGTGTCAAGAGGAACGTTTTGGCGTAGAATTGTTGGTGTCGGCAAAGATTTTGGGAAAATGGATGAAACTGACATACGGTAAATATCTTTAACTATTAACATATTTAGATCGGACTTTATTACCTTGATAGGTGGAGATAGATTTAAATTCTTGTCTTAGATTGAGATATGATAGATTTAATTGGATGTTGAAGTGAGGATTTGCTAAAGTTTTTGGTAAATTGAATTAAATGAATGTTGTTTTTAATTCAAATTAATATGAATTGTTAAAAGAATTGGTGTAATTCTGATTTTTATGAAATGTTGTTTAGATCAGATTTTTATGGAAAGATCATTTTAAATTCGATTATATTAAATCGTTAAACGTAGTATTTTTGAAAAACTACGTTTTATCTTGCCTTGAGCATATTGAATTTTAAATATAAAATTCATGAGTGAGTGCGTGTTTTGTACATGCATAGCATTACTTTATAAATATTTTTAAAGCATTCATTTAGGAATGAGGGAGAAGGAATGACGTTGTGATGACCCAAATGTGCACGTATGAGTACGACTGCGGGGCAAATCTCGGGTTACGGGTCAAACCTTGGGACCTAAGATGATTGTAGGCGAATCTCGGACTCGAGTATAGGCGAATCCCGGGTCATAAAGAGGAGGTCGTCCCAATCCCACATTGCTTGGGGAAGTATGTGGAAATGAAATATATGTAAAGAGACCCTCCCAAGATAGTAAGACACAATTGACAACAGATCCTATAAGAACTCCGAAGTTAAAAGTGCTTCGGCAAGAGTAGTACCAGGTTGGGTGACCGCCTGAGAAGTCCTCGCCAAACAAAGCCGTGAGGGGAGGATATTAGGCTACGGCTCAATTCCCAGAGCGGACAATATTTTATTGGAAAATGGTCGTTACAATGGTATCCCCAAACAAAGCCGTGAGGGGAGGATATTAGGCTACGGCTCAATTCCCAGAGCGGACAATATTTTATTGGAAAAATGGGTCGTTACAAATGGTATCAGAGCTTGTACCCAACTGGAAATGTGGCCAACGAGGACGTTGGGCTCCCGAGGGGGGGTGATTGTGATGACCCGAATGTGCACGTATGAGTACGACTGCGGAGCAAACCTTGGAACCTAAGCCGAGTGTAGGGGAATCTCGGACTCGAGTATAGGCGAATCTTGGGTTGTAAAGAGGAGGTCGTCCCAATCCCATATCGCTTGGGCAAGTATGTGGAAATGAAACATATGTAAAGAGACCCTCCCAAAATAGTAAGACGCATTTTAAAGCACAATTGGCAACAGATCCCATAAGAACTTCGAAGTTAAAAGTGCTTCGGCGAGAGTAGTACCAGGTTGGTTGACCGACTGGGAAGTCCTCGCAAAACAAAACCATGAGGGGAGAATATTGGGCTACGGCCCAATTCCCAGAGCGGACAATATCTTACTGGAAAAATGGGTCGTTACAGACGTGGTAATATAAAAACTCATCCCCTTTCGTGTGTGATAAGTATGACAATGAAAATATTAGGAGTCTTACATATAACGTCCTCATTGGTTTGAAAAAGTGTTTTTAAATCCTGCATTTTATTTGTAACTGCATAGGATTTATTTGATTATTGAAAATTGGTTTTAAACTGTGATTGATAGATTTTAAATGGTTCGAAATACAAACCACATGCAATTTTATATAAATGTCATGAATTTCAAATAAAAAACAATATTTGATTTAAGATGATTTCAAAATAATTATGATTAGGTGGAGGATGACGTATGAGCCTGGATAATGTGGATAGAGTTTGGGCTAACTTTTTTAGTCGTTATATTTATTTGCTGGGCTAATGGCTAATTTCGTGGATTTTAATATTTTTCAGATAGTGATGACGTTTACCAGTGCGGAGAAACCAAAGCAATGTACAATGTACAATGAGATATAAGACTTTTGGGTTGTAAAGTCACATATCGTGACTTATGTATTTATTTTGTTTAGCTTCCGCTAGAGTATTTTGATGATTAGACTGATGTAAAGATTGATAAGTATTCTAATGATGAGAATGATGACTGGATATTTCAATTTATGAAATATATATTTTTGGTTGGTTTGATGATGATGATGATTATGATGATGATGATAATGATATCCTAATTAAGGATGTTAGGTTGGATATGTATGTTGTGTGTGAAGGTTTACCACTTAGGGAACGTCTGTTAGTTGACCAGGTCGTGGTCGTCGTAGTCATTGGTTCCAATTTCCCACATTTGGAATCTTATCCGTCAGATCTGGCCGGGGGGGCCTAGTCGGGTCCTGACAAAAGTAAAATCTCAAGTTGTTCACAACTTAATCAGCCACACCTTGTTGCTTAGGGGTGAAGATAGAGATCTGGTGAGTTGGATGTATTTCTATGTCTTGGAGAAGCTCTACAGCGGCACGATGTTCGATCTGGGGTACATGATTTTAGGGCACATGGAAGAGAACAGGTGAACACGGAATAAAAATCTGCCCTACGGGACACTGATTTGGAAGATCGTGGAACGATCTCAGGTGCAGTTGCCCATTGTAGAGCATCGGAGAGCTTCGAGATCCGTTAATGTATTTGACAAGTTTCATTTGACTCGGATGAGTCTAGTCAAATTCACCGGGTTTTTGATGCTGAAGAGAGATCCTGAGACCTCCACATCTTGGGATGTTCCGATGGAGGAGGACGCCCCCGCTACCGCGACCGCGCCGCCATTTGCCTTTCAGGTTGATAGTAGCTGGAACATGATGGAGAAGATGCAACATATGTATGAGGTGCAACAACAACTGGATCAAAGGTATCAGATGCAGCAGCATAGGGGGCAGCAGATGGAGTAGAGGATGGAATTCCTCATAGGCAAGGTCGAGAAATGCATGCATGGAATGAAATGGACACACAAGATTCCAGTACGCTCTCACCTGTTACAGTTGCACACATACGTATTCATGTCGACAACGTATTGTTCATTGCCGTTGCTGACCTCAAATCATATAGCTGCCACAAACACAGCACTCCAATTTCGAGCTGCACTTTCTGTCTTCTCAAGCTCTTTGCTTATTTGCGGACAGAGAAGGTCTGTTGATTGGGCCAACTTCTCAATTTTTTTCACAATGCGAGTCATCAAATATTTTCTGATCATCTTGAACATAGGAAGGATTGGTTTGTTTCTGGCCGGCAATAGAACTACATTGAATGACTCACACAAATTATTCAAGCCCATTTGCACTTAGGGATCGAAGAGAAGACATGACTAGCCCAATATCTAGGTTCTTCTTCTCGAAGCCATGCATGAGCATCTGGGTTAAGCTGATGCATCTTTCTCATTTCTATCTTGAAATGATAACTTGTGGTTGCCCTGACTGCATTCCACATCATATCTCTGTAAGCTCTACTCCGAAATTAGTTTTTGAAATTTCCGTACATATGCCGGAGACATTAGTGATTTTCGGCGTGTTCTAATTGATCTTGCACAGCATTCAGCAAACCCTAATATTTGAAAGAAAAACATAGTCAACATAAAATAATATAACGTAGAAAGTACTGATTAGATATGATGTGCCTACGATCCCTAATCGTCAAGCACAAACACCAGGTATGTATTTTAATCATTATTATTTTTATCTACTAATTGGTTTGTGTTTTCTTTTTATGTAAAGCTTGGAACGAAGGAAGAGGGAATTTGTCTTCCCTTAATCAAATATTGTAACCAAGCTAATTTCATATTTTTAGGAAACTTTAGTTTTATTAAAACCTTATTTATTGGTAAACATTAGCCATTGTTATTTTTGAGATATTTGTTTAAGTCAATTTTAGGTTATTTAAGTGGAGAAAACCAATTGAAGAGGAGCCAAATCACAAAAGCCAAAACAGCCAAGGAGTAACGCAGCAGGGCACGCGGACAACCCAGGAGGCGCGCAGGCGGAGAGCAGTGCGGCGTGCGGCGAGCAGCTCGTGTGAAGGACTGGGCTGACACTAGGGCGCGCTTGGGGCGCGTGTACCAAACCTTCAGAACGCCCAACGGTTACTTTCTACACAACGGCTACATTTTATTTTCCTTTTATGCTTCTCTTCATCGATTGATTCTGGGTCTTTAAAAACACTTTTAGAACACTTTGTAATGGTCTTGGGCCAATTTTCAAATTACAGAAGTTTATCTTCTTCGTTGGAGTGTTCCTCCATTTTCTGTTTTCTGGGTAACTTTCAGTCAGTGAGTAATATCTTATTCGAAACTCCCATTCGAGGCCTTTTCCTTTTGGTGCGTAATATCCAGAAGGTAAGCTTCAAGGTGGTTCTTGATTTCGGTGTGTAATATCCGAAATTCAGAGCATTGATTGTCTCCGAGCTTCGACTCTCTGGAGACTTTCTTCAACTCCATCAAGTCCCATTGCATTTGGGTAATCTTCCTCCTTAATTTTTGTTATGTTCTGAGCATGTTTGGGAGACTCTTTGAGCTTGTTGATCGAGAGCATCTTTGCTGTTCATTTTCTCTGTTTTTGCATCGTTTCTCCTCTATATATGTTGCTTAATTCCACTGCCATCATTTGTTAATTGTGTTTTTGTTCTTAGTTGTCAATTGGATCACGGGAGTGCAAGTATCGGGACCCAAATCGTGTAAAGATAATTCCCAAGAAAGACTATACTGAACAATCTCTTAGACAGAATTACCTTTTCAAGTAAGTGTTGACTTATAGAGTGTTTAAGTCATAATATGTTTTTGATGATGTATTTAAAGGATAAATAATGTAATTTGATTATGTGTATTTAATGAGAATAATGAATATGAGGTTATTTGGAAATACCCTTTTCAAGGGTATTTTAGTTATCTAATAAATTGTATTGAGTATACAGGGCTGAATAGTTAAACAGGGCTAAAATTAGTTGTTCCTTGTGCCGATCACAAGACGACAAAGAAATGAAGGCTTCTGCCGATTGCTAAAAGACAGAAGAAGAAGTCGTTCAGTGCGTGCTTGTGCCGATGACGTGTCAAGATGCAATCTGCCGATAGCATTTGAAGCTACTCTTGCCGACACTGTTCAAGGATTCTCATGCCGATAGTATTTACGGTTGTCTCTGCCGATGGAGTTCAAAGTTTACATCTGCCGATGGTGTTTGAGGATTCATATGCCGATGGCATTTTAAAGAAACTCGTGCCGATGGCGTTTAAAGAAACTCGTGCCGATGGCGTTTAAAGATGTTCATGCCGATTGCTTTGTAGCTGCATCTGCCGATGTCGTTCAAGGTTTCTCATGCCGATCACTAGACGACAAAACTCCAAGGACTCATCTGCCAATAGCTTACGAAGATTCAAATGCCGATGGCATTCAAAGACTCATCTGCCGATGGCCCTACAAGATGCAAATACCGATGGGGTCTTACACTTCAAATACCGATGAAGTTTTACACTCCAAATACCGATGGCATCCAAAGATTCTTATAACGATGACATATGAAGACTCTTTTGCCGATGGTATTCCTGCTGATGACATATTAAGTCAGCTGCCGATTACATTTGAAGCCTCATATGCCGATGGCTCTACAAGTTGCATTTACCGATGACGTGGCATTATTTTACAAGCTGCATCTGGTTATGATCTTCCGCCAGAATTTAAAGTTAGCCGCGAAGCTACAGTGATGTCGTTTTCAAGCATTAACTCCAGACCTTTAATGGCGACGACGAACAATATTTTCAGATGCAACGGATAGCTGCTTCAGTACGGATGCTTCCCAACGGTAACATTTTTTTATTTGGAGTAAGAAGCATTCAATTCTATGAAGCAAGGATATACAGAGTATATAAGCAGAAGAAAAGGCTCGTAGACTAACTTTTGCCAATTTGAATTCTGAGCCCTAGCTGCGAAAGTCATTCTTCACTCTGTATTTTTCACTACATCTCTAAACTCGAACTCGAGATTCAATTGTTGTGAGAGTGTAGTTTGTGCGTTATTTTTGCAAACTCAAATCTCTCTAAGGCAGTGGATTGACGCCCGTGAAAGTTCAATCCAGAATTGTAAAGGCAGTTGATCGGAGCCCGGAATCCCGATCTGTTTTCTCGTGAGGAGAAGGTTAAGGATCTTCAAGGGGTGAGCCTTGGAGCGTGGACGTAGGCAGCTTGGCCGAACCACGAAAAAAAGCGTTGGTGTTCAATCTCTCTTACCCTCTCTGTCATTATTGTTATTAACTTAATTGCTGATAGAGTAAATTGAGAGAGTGATTAAATTGATCAATAAATTTAGTTTTAAAAGTCTAATTCACCCCCCTCTTAGACAATTCCGGTCCTACAATTGGTATCAGAGCAAGGTTAAATATTGTCTAAGCTATTTTTATAGGAAATATTGTGTAATTTGAAATGGCTTTCAATACACATTCTATTCAAATGGAAGGTCAGTCTACCACTAGACCTCCATTCTTCGATGACAATGATTATGTGTATTGGAAATCTAGAATGAGAGTTTATATTCAGGCTATAGACTATGACATTTGGAACAATATAGTAGATGGTCCATATGTAGCATTTAAAACAGAAAATGGTATTAGGATACCCAAAGCCTCTCACGAACTGAATGATAGTGATAAGAAGAATTTGAGCCTGAATGCAAAGGCAATAAACACCTTGTACTGTGCTCTGAATAGAGACGAGTTTAATAGAGTACAAGGGTGTGAGAGTGCTCAAGAAATTTGGCACTTATTAGAGGTCACACACGAAGGCACAAACCAGGTCAAAGAGAGTAAATTGAGCATGTTAGTTCATGAATATGAACTGTTTTCCATGGAAAAAGGAGAAACCATTAGTTCCATGTTTACTCGATTTACTAACATTACTAATGGTCTTAAAGCTCTTGGTAAGATTTACTCAGGTGAAGAACAGGTAAGGAAACTTCTGAGATGCCTACCGAGAGCATGGCAACCAAAGGTGACTGCCATTCAGGAAGCTAAGGATCTCAAAACTTTGAAGCTTGAGGAGCTCATTGGATCTCTCATGACGCATGAGATCACAATGAGGGCAAACGAAAAGGAGGACCTCAAAGAGAAAGAGGTCTCTAAGAGAAAGGACATTGCCCTGAAGATCTCCTCTGCCTCCTCCAGTAAACATGAAGAATCTGAAGAAGAAGAAGAAGATGATGATGAGGACATAGCACTCATCACAAGGAGATTCAGTAAATTCCTGCAAAGGAAGAGGATGCAAGGAAGAAGATTTCCGAAAGGTGAAAGACCACAAAAGGAGAAGGAAATCACATGCTTTGGATGTGGAAAGCCAGGACATATGAAGGCCGATTGTCCACAGGCCAAGAAGTTTCCCAAAAAGTTCAAGAAGAAGGCTATGAAAGCCACGTGGGATGAAAGTGAAGAAGATACCTCTTCAGAAGATGAAGAAGTGGCTAATCTGTGCTTCATGGCACACGAGGACAAGGTATGCTCTTCTTCTTCCAGTAATTTAAGTGATTGCGATAGTGATAATGAAGACGGAGAACTGATTGATGCTTTCAATGACTTAGTAAAGCAGTTTGGCATACTAAAGAGTAAGTATAACACATTGAAAAGGGAAAATGCAGATCTAATAGAAAAACATGAAAATGAAATCAACCAGCATGCAAAAGAAGTCTCAGAACTTAAATCGAAAAATGAGACTTTGGATAAACTTGTTATAAACTTCACTAAAGGTAGTATGAGATTAAACATGTTGATCAGTGGTGTAAGGAAACCATTTGATAGATCAGGTATAGGTTATGACAAGAATAATAAAAGGAAAACTTATAGGAACTTCTTTGTTAAATCTACTACCTGTCTTGCAAGGAGTGAAGTAGGACATAAAACTGTTGCATGTCCCATAAAGAATTACAATATGAAGTCAAGTGGTAACCTTCAATGGGTTCCTAAGGGAACCAGACCTAACTCTAGGACCCAAAAAGTTTGGGTACCAAAGAAGACAACTTGATCTTCTGTTTTGCAGGTTGACAGCTCTCCTGAAAGAAATCAGTGGTACCTCGACAGTGGATGTTCGAGGCATATGACAGGAGACTCAACCATGTTTGCTGTTGTCAACAAAAAGAAAGGAAATGTTACTTTTGGTGGAAACCAAAAGGGCAAAATTGTTGGCATCGGCAATATAGGTAACAGTGTTAATCCTATTATTGAAAATGTGCTGTTAGTTGAAGGATTAAAGTATAATCTGCTTAGTATTAGTCAATTGTGCGATAAAGGATATGAAGTGATTTTTAAATCTAACTCCTGCATAATTAAAGATGCATCTAATGATAAAACTCTGTTCACTGGTTATAGAAAAGAAAATATCTATGTTATTGATATGGATGTTGTTGTGCATGTTAATGAGAAATGCTTTGCTGTTAATTCTTCTCATGATGCTTGGATTTGGCATAGAAGATTAGGACACGTAGGAATGGATACCTTAGCTAAGATTACTAAGGATAATTTAGTTAGAGGGATTCCTAAGATATCCTTTGAAAAGGATAAAGTCTGTGAAGCTTGTCAAATGGGCAAGCAGATCAAAAGTTCTTTTGTTTCTAAGAATTCAATTTCTACTTCTAAGCCTCTTCAACTCCTTCACATGGACCTTTTCGGTCCTTCCAATGTAGCAAGCTTAGGAGGCAAATTCTATGCCTTTGTCATTGTGGATGACTTCTCTAGGTTTTCTTGGGTGTTCTTTCTAAAGTCTAAGGATGAGACTTTTGATACCTTCTCTAGCTTTAGGAAAAGAGTTCAAAACGAGAAGGAACTCACCATTGCTGCTATTCGTAGTGATCATGGTGGTGAGTTTGAAAATGACAGATTTGAACTTCTGTGCCTCAAGTATGGAATTGAGCACAATTTCTCCTCTCCTAGAACCCCTCAGCAAAATGGTGTTGTTGAGAGGAAAAATAGGTCTCTCCAAGAACTTGCCCGAACTATGTTAAATGAGAATTCCATTCCCAAATACTTCTGGGCTGAAGCTGTTGCTACAGCTTGCTATGTTCTTAATAGGGTTTCCATAAGGCCATTTTTAGAGAAAACTCCATATGAACTCTGGAGTGGAAAAACTCCTTCTGTTAAGTATTTTAGAGCCTTTGGCAGTAAATACTTCATCCTTAACACTAAGGATAACTTAGGGAAATTCGATTCCAAATCCGATCTTGGAATTTTTCTTGGTTATTCCTTGTCCAGTAAAGCATATAGAGTTTTCAATAAGAGAACTCTAGTTGTAGAGGAATCAGTTCATGTAAACTTTGATGAGACTCCTCAACCAATAATTAATGTGGATGAGGATGTTTCTTTGGACAAACAACTGGATTCCCTCTCTTTAGAAAAGTCTGCTGTTCCCACTCAATTAGAGAAACCTTTAGAACCATCTTCTACTTCTCTGGAAATCATTTCTGTTAAAGATGAATCTGCAGATCTTCCTAGAGATTGGAAGTATGTTAGAAACCATCCATTAGATGAAGTCTTAGGTGATCCTTCTTTAGGAGTTAAGACTAGATCCTCTCTTAGGAATCTCTGTGCCAATGTGGCATTCATTTCTCAAATAGAGCCTAAGAAATTTGAGGAGGCCGAGAGTGATGAAAATTGGATTATGGCCATGCAAGAAGAGTTAAATCAATTCGAAAGGAGCAAGGTATGGGAACTTGTTCCACGGCCTAAGGATCATCCCATTATTGGAACTAAATGGGTTTACAAGAATAAACTAGATGAGAATGAGATTGTCATTAGAAATAAGGCTAGGCTTGTAGCTAAGGGATACTCTCAAGAAGAGGGTATTGATTTTGAGGAATCTTTTGCCCCTGTTGCTAGATTAGAGTCAATAAGAATGCTTCTAGCTTTTGCTTGTTTCAAGAACTTCACACTCTTTCAAATGGATGTAAAGAGTGCTTTCTTAAATGGTTACATCACTGAGGAAGTTTTTGTTGAGCAACCCTTAGGTTTTGAAGCTTTCGATAAACCCGAGCATGTCTATAAGTTAAGGAAAGCTCTTTATGGTCTAAAGCAGGCTCCTAGAGCATGGTATGACAGATTGAAGATTTTTCTTGAGGAAAGAAAGTTCAAAAAGGGTAACTCCGATTCAACTCTGTTTACCAGGCAAAAGGACAATGATATTCTGTTGGTTCAAATTTATGTTGACGACATCATTTTTGGATCGACTAATGTCAATATGTGCAGTGAGTTTTCCTCCCTCATGCAAAGTGAATTTGAAATGAGTATGATGGGGGAGTTAAAGTTTTTCTTAGGATTCCAGATTAGTCAATCTCCTGATGGAATCTTCTTCTGTCAAGAAAAGTATATTAAGGAACTCCTTAAGAAATTTGGTTTAGAAACTGTCAAATCATCTAGGACTCCCATGAGTACCACAACCAAATTGGATAAAGATGAAAATGGAGTAAATGTGGATATTAAGAAATACCGTGGTATGATTGGATCTTTGCTATACCTGACTGCTAGTTGACCAGACATTCTGTTTAGCGTATGTCTCTGTGCTAGGTTTCAAGCTGCCCCTAAGGAGTCTCACTTATCTGCTGTTAAACGGATTTTTAAGTATCTAAGTGGGACAGTTGACTTAGGACTCTGGTATCCGAAAGGTACCTCATTTGATCTAATAGGATATTCTGATTCTGACTATGCGGGTAGTCTTATTGATAGAAAAAGCACTAGTGGCACGTGTCAATTCTTAGGAGAGTCTCTTGTTTCTTGGTATTCTAAGAAACAGAATTCTGTTGCATTGTCAACTGCTGAGAGTGAATATATTGCTGCTGGCAGTTGTTGTGCACAAATGCTTTGGATGAAACAGACTTTGGAAGATTTCAATCTGTTTTATGAAAGGATTCCTATTCGGTGTGATAACACCAGTGCCATTAACATTTCTAAAAATCCTATTCAGCACTCTAGAACCAAGCACATAGATGTCAGATATCATTTCATTAGAGATCATGTTCAAAAAGGAGAAATCATTTTAGAGTTTGTTAATTCCGTAGATCAACTTGCAGACATCTTCACCAAGCCTTTAGATGAAAAGACTTTCAATAATATTAGGATAAGGCTAGGTCTCATTCGGGTTGAGAAAAACTAAGATTATTTTTTTGTCAAAAAATTTCTAAGTATTGGAGTGTTTTTCTCTTCTGTGTTGGCATCGGCAGATGCTATGTTTTTCAAGAGGCATCGGAAGATGCATATCTATAGGAAGGCATCGGAAGATGTTTTTCTTATTTCTGCCGACACGTGTAATCCATCAGAAAATTATTTTTTCTTAATCTGCCGACACGTATGTCTTCTTCGTAAGGCGATGAGTTATTTCTTTTAAATTCATTCTTCTTCGCCGATACACTTCACTTTTCGCGCTCTTTCTGTAAACCCCTGCCCTACCAAATCCTCTCTGACGAATCTTCTTCCTGCAATGGAATTTCAAGGTCAATCATCTCGTGCAGTTTCCAAACCGGCCCAGAAGAAGGCCAAAGTCTCTGCTCATCCGTCCCGAGAGATTCCTCTTGGAACGGAATGGCCATCGTTCTTCTTCCTTACTCAAGTTGCTGAGGTAAAATACCGCAATACCTTTCAGCACAAATCTTTGATTCTTAGTAAGGGCATTCATTTTGACAAGCTAGCTGGAATGGGCTTTATCGAACCTTTGACAGACCTAGGGCTTATAGGTCTTTTTGAAACCGAATCCTTCTTCTATCCAGAAGCAATTAGGATGTTCTATGCTAACATGAGTTTTACCCCTGACTTCTCCTCCATTAGGAGTTATGTGTACAACAAGCATATTGATATTACCCCTCAGACCATAAATACTCTTCTGGGGGCTCCTCATTTGGATAATCGCCCCTACATTTATATGACTGGGCCTGAGCTGCCTTTCTTTGGAACGTCAGATGGACTTCAGTTTCTAAGGGAAATTGCTTCGGACCCAAATGCATCCTATGATCAGTTAAAGGGTAAACATTTGACACCTAGAGCCCGTGTATTCCGTCATATGATTGATTTCAATATTGTTCCCAAGGGGGGACATTATGATGAAGTGAGCTCAATGGAACTATTCGTTCTGTTTGCTCTGTATTTCAAGACCCCTTTCAATATTGGATACATTGTCGTTAGACGGATGATTTTGGCAGTATCATCCAAGGCTACATCTCTACCGTATAACCTGCTTCTCATGCGGTTATTTGTCAAGCTTGAAGTTGTTTTTCCTGAAGAGATTGAGCCTGTGATTCTCCAGCCCTCCAACTTTTATTCAGATATTACTCTAAACAGGTTGGGAATCAAAAGAGTCGAAAAAGGTAAACCTGTTTTGGACAAGGCCAAGAAAAAGGCTCCTTTGGCTGCACCTGTCAGGCGTGGGAAGAGAAAGCTTGCTCTTCTTGAGGCGTCTGCTACAGAAGGAGGGGATGAGTCAGGCCTTCCAGTTTTAACTCTTTCCCCCTCTCAATCTCAAGTTTCTGGCACTCCAGAACCTCCTCCTCTGGTGCGAAGGCGCAGAACTGTCCATTCTTCAGGAATAGTGATCTCTGAGACAGTTTCTTCTCCTTCCTATGTGCCTCCTCCTATTTCAGCACCTCCACAATCACATTCAGAACCTCAATCACCTCCACCTTCTCTTATCTTGCCTTCTCAGCCTGCCTTTCCTTCCATCTCTCCACTGATGCAAGCCATTACTTCAATTTTCCAACATGGCCCCCCACCAGCTTCATCAGTCCCTCCATCTCCAGTCCAACTCTCTTCCTCACAAACTACATCTACAGTTCAACTGGCTATACCTTCACCTTCTACATCTTCGATCCCACCAGCTATACCATCAGCACCACCATCTCCAATGCGACTGCCCTCACCTGTTCCCCAGTCTCCCACCAAATCGGCTACGGCTCCTTCATCACCAGTCCAACTTCTTTCTCCACCGGCTATACCTTCACCACCTTCATCTCCAATCCCGACTACTCCCCTCAGTACTCCTCCTTCTACTCCTCCACCTCCACCTCAATCTCCAATCATATTGCCCTCACCAGCTCCTCCATCACCTGTCCAACCAGCTCCTCCATCCCCTCCACTCCTTCCTGCTCTGCCATCCATACCAACCACTCCTCTAACCTATCAGAGGAGATTCTCACTGAATGAGACTCGATATTCTGAGCTGAAAGCCTCTATTGACCGCATTGAGTCTGCTCTCAGTACCATGGAAAGTCGGATTGAACAGTCTCTGGATGCCAAACTTGTAAAGAATCACAAAGACTTGTCCACTGACTTAGATTCTGGTCTTGGTTTGGTGACTCAAAAAGTGGATGCTGATCGGCGCATGATTGTCAGGGAAATTGAGAAACTCCAATCCTCCATTGCTGCCTTGACACCTGAACCTGAACCTGAACCCGACCTGCCCTCAAGTTCTGTTCCTTGTTTTGAAGATCTCTTTCTTCCATTTTCCAGGCCTGAGGTAGCTAACGATGTGCGCCTAATGCCTTTGGATCTTCAGGAGACTGAAGTTACTGCAGTTGCTGAAGTTACTGAAGTTGCTGCAGTTGATGCAGTTGCTGAAGTTGCTGATGTTGCTGCTGTTCTTCCTGCTGACCCTATTGTTGAGCCTCCTCCTTGTCTGGCCATAGTGGTATATCAGCCACCTATCCCTCTGAATAATCGCTCCCTTCCAGAGCTTGTAGATGCTTATATTTCTTCAAATCGTGCCGTGCCATCATGGCTTCATCAAGCCTTTTGGACACGATTTGTAGGTTTCTTCAAGTAGTTATTCCTAAGTTTTTATTTTTTTTGTCTTGTAAACACATTAATTGGTATTCAAATACAATTTCTCTGTTTCTTTCATTAATGCATTGCTTCTGCTCTTTCTCTAATCTGTTTTTGATAATGTCAATGGGGGAGAATAGTGTATTTGATGATTGAGTATGACTTGGTTAGCATTCTGAATATATATATTTGCTTTGAGTCTGATTAGTTAGCATTCTGGATATATATTTTTTGGATATATGCTTGCTCTGTGTTTTTGGATTTGCTCTGTATGGTTAACTGAATAAAATGCATATACTATGGGGGAGCAGCTAGAATTATGGGGGAGTATTTAAATTAATCAAATTCATATTGTCATCATCAAAAAGGGGGAGATTGTTGACTTATAGAGTGTTTAAGTCATAATATGTTTTTGATGATGTATTTAAAGGATAAATAATGTAATTTGATTATGTGTATTTAATGAGAATAATGAATATGAGGTTATTTGGAAATACCCTTTTCAAGGGTATTTTAGTTATCTAATAAATTGTATTGAGTATACAGGGCTGAATAGTTAAACAGGGCTAAAATTAGTTGTTCCTTGTGCCGATCACAAGACGACAAAGAAATGAAGGCTTCTGCCGATTGCTAAAAGACAGAAGAAGAAGTCGTTCAGTGCGTGCTTGTGCCGATGACGTGTCAAGATGCAATCTGCGATAGCATTTGAAGCTACTCTTGCCGACACTGTTCAAGGATTCTCATGCCGATAGTATTTACGGTTGTCTCTGCCGATGGAGTTCAAAGTTTACATCTGCCGATGGCGGTTTAAAGAAACTCGGGTAACTCGTGCCGATGGCGTTTAAAGAAACTCGTGCCGATGGCGTTTAAAGAAACTCGTGCCGATGGCGTTTAAAGAAACTCGTGCCGATGGCGTTTAAAGAAACTCGTGCCGATGGCGTTTAAAGAAACTCGTGCCGATGGCGTTTAAAGAAACTCGTGCCGATGGCGTTTAAAGAAACTCGTGCCGATGGCGTTTAAAGAAACTCGTGCCGATGGCGTTTAAAGAAACTCGTGCCGATGGCGTTTAAAGAAACTCGTGCCGATGGCGTTTAAAGAAACTCGTGCCGATGGCGTTTAAAGAAACTCGTGCCGATGGCGTTTAAAGAAACTCGTGCCGATGGCGTTTAAAGAAACTCGTGCCGATGGCGTTTAAAGAAACTCGTGCCGATGGCGTTTAAAGAAACTCGTGCCGATGGCGTTTAAAGAAACTCGTGCCGATGGCGTTTAAAGAAACTCGTGCCGATGGCGTTTAAAGAAACTCGTGCCGATGGCGTTTAAAGAAACTCGTGCCGATGGCGTTTAAAGAAACTCGTGCCGATGGCGTTTAAAGAAACTCGTGCCGATGGCGTTTAAAGAAACTCGTGCCGATGGCGTTTAAAGAAACTCGTGCCGATGGCGTTTAAAGAAACTCGTGCCGATGGCGTTTAAAGAAACTCGTGCCGATGGCGTTTAAAGAAACTCGTGCCGATGGCGTTTAAAGAAACTCGTGCCGATGGCGTTTAAAGAAACTCGTGCCGATGGCGTTTAAAGAAACTCGTGCCGATGGCGTTTAAAGAAACTCGTGCCGATGGCGTTTAAAGAAACTCGTGCCGATGGCGTTTAAAGAAACTCGTGCCGATGGCGTTTAAAGAAACTCGTGCCGATGGCGTTTAAAGAAACTCGTGCCGATGGCGTTTAAAGAAACTCGTGCCGATGGCGTTTAAAGAAACTCGTGCCGATGGCGTTTAAAGAAACTCGTGCCGATGGCGTTTAAAGAAACTCGTGCCGATGGCGTTTAAAGAAAATAATGACTCTTTTGCCGATGGTATTCCTGCTGATGACATATTAAGTCAGCTGCCGATTACATTTGAAGCCTCATATGCGATGGCTCTACAAGTTGCATTTACCGATGACGTGGCATTATTTTACAAGCTGCATCTGGTTATGATCTTCCGCCAGAATTTAAAGTTAGCCGCGAAGCTACAGTGATGTCGTTTTCAAGCATTAACTCCAGACCTTTAATGGCGACGACGAACAACATTTTCAGATGCAACGGATAGCTGCTTCAGTACGGATGCTTCCCAACGGTAACATTTTTTATTTGGAGTAAGAAGCATTCAATTCTATGAAGCAAGGATATACAGAGTATATAAGCAGAAGAAAAGGCTCGTAGACTAACTTTTGCCAATTTGAATTCTGAGCCCTAGCTGCAAAAGTTTTTCATACTCTGTAATCACTGTACATCTCTCTAAACTCGAACTTGAGATTTCTGCTGTGAGAGTGTAGTCTGTGATCTATTTCACAAATACAAATCATTTGTAAAGGCAGTGGATTGACGCCCGGCAAGTTCAATCCAGAATTGTAAAGGCAATTGATCGGAGCCCGGAATCCCGATCTAGTCATTCTCGTGAGGAGAAGGTTAAGGATCTTCAAGGGGTGAGCCTTGAAGCGTGGAAGTAGGCAGTTTGGCCGAACCACGTAAAAAGTACTGGTGTCGAATTTCTCTCTTTCTCTCTTTACATTATTTGAGTACTTGTGTTTAATCTAAGTTTTAATCAAAAAGAGAAATTAGGTTAACACTTATTAAAATTAAAAAGTCTAATTCACCCCCCCCTCTTAGACAATTACGGTCCTACACACCCCACTTCATATTTGAGGTCCCTGCAACTGAGAGGAATCGAACTGAAATTACATTGCCCAATGCCATCCCATCAACATTTAGACAATCTATAAACCCTATGTCAGTCATATTTGGACAAAACTTCGCTAGGCTGTTTATGGCCTCGCCATTAACATCCCTTATTCCAGAAAGCCTGAGTTTTCTCAACCTATGGCAGCAAAGAGCTATCATTTTTATTGCATCACTAGTGATCCTTTCACAGAAATCTGGCCCAAGCTGAAGGCTTTCAAGTGCCTCATGTCGAGCTACAATCACTGATATTTTTACTGAAAGTAATATATGATTTCCATCTTCACTGCTTGGAACATTCTCTTTAACACCAGCTGAAACATCTAGACCACACACATTATCCTTCCCATGGTGTATAGTATCCTCACATACTTGAGCAGTCAACATGACTGCTTTGACAACTTCAGCATTCAAATTCTTTATAACTACTCCAGAAGTAATATGTTCACCTCTCAAAGTAGCCTTGTCTTCACTCAATCCAGCAGAACGTATATGAGGCAAACCAGAATTCTTTCCCACTGGACTACTACTGCATTCCTCACCCTTACCTTCTTCTTTCCTAGATGCCTTTGAAATACCTCTCTGTAAAGTCTTGATAAGTTCACTTCCATTCAGGAAAATACACAATTGAGGCGGCATATAATATAATTTTTTTCTTGTCGATTTATAGTTCAGGATCTTAAAAATTAAAACGTCGGATGTACTCACGATAAGAATTGCTGGACCCCCGGGATCCCTTTTTCCTTCCAGAAGTTGTTCTCCACGAAGAATGTCCTTCCAGGAGGATCCTAATGCTGCATTGATCAGAACCAAAATCATATTAACAGCCCATTTTATCTTCTCTTGTATTGTGACTGGTAAGTTGTCGGATGCGACCAACCAGCTGGATAATGTTTGTATCATATTCCCAAGTTGTTCAGGTCTCAGAACTCTCCCTGCAGCAAATTGGACCTCAAAACATCTCCGCAACTGATCCAACTTTTCTCTTACTATGCCCGCATACCCGCACTCATTAATGAGGAAATCTTCAAGTGCACGCACACTTTTCACATCCAATGGCTGCATTAGTTCATTGTAGGGTAGAAACTTATTTGTTTCTGCCACGGTAAGAACTGTAAGCTACTTAAACTTGAGGACCTGGTCAGGGCCCAATTGTGGAAGGCGCCAAGAATACCTCTTACAGTCATTCCATGTGTCATGAGCAAACATGTGAAGCAAATCAAGGTAAACAGAATTTTCAGTTCCTTCAGGCTCGACCACATTTGGAACGGCGAGAATCTCAGAAAGAGCGAAGAGAGTAGGGTGAGAGGTGGCCTCGGCGACCACCGACCCAAGCGCTGAATCCTTGAGAGCCGATGCTTGCTTCACGAACTGTTCAATAATTTCTGCTTGCTTCTGCTCTAAATCCATTTGCCCCGATTTTGGAGGCACAGTCTTATCTGGACAGAACTCATCCATTTCTAACTCCATGTCCAGTGATATATCACCAGAAGTTTTCTGTTTATGTAAGAACTGTCCAATCAGCTTCGAAGGTGGATTGTCCAAAGCTGGCCGTTGTCGCGCCAAATCAAAGCTAGCACCCGTTCTTGAGCCAGTGGAAGAATCGCCATTGTCGCTTTTGACGATCACTTCGCTACGCACAGGGAGTGCAGTGTCCTCTAGTAAAACGAGAGCTACGCTCTCAACATCTTCATCGTCAGCCGCTGCGACTGGTGCGCTGGAAGAAAACAGCGATGAATCTCCCCTTGCTTGCTGCTGTTTCTGCCCAGATTCGGTCGATTGCTGGAGAATCGGCTCCATCCCTGCGGCAGTGATCAACTGAGACTGAGCCAATTTTGTAGCCATGGATAAAAGCGCATCCAGCTTTGCTGTCGTCTCTTGCGCCAGGGTGTCGATTGTCCTCCCAAAGCGGTCCTGTGTATGTAGCAGATCTTGAAAAGCTTGGCCAGTTGCGGCCACCTGAGTGCTTAAATCAGTCATCGCGTTTTGCAATCCTTGGAGCCCGTCGGTGAGCTCCTGCAGGCTCTCTTCGTCTGATTTTGCTCTAGTTTCAGCCATCCCTCCCATCGTAGCTGCTCTGATACCACTGTTGTGAGAGAGCTATTATCAGCAGAGAATACTCACTATATTCTCTCACAAGAAACGTTTACAGAGAAAGGAAATAGAAAACAGTAAAGGAAAAAGCAAAAACAATAGAGAAGAAAACAACCAATTCATTCCACACTTTCTTCTGCCTCCCTCAACACTATTTATCTGTTGGGTGCTCTCTAACCGAATGGACACGTCGACAGCCTGCTCTCTGGACTTGGGCTCTCCTATGCGTATGGGCTCTTCCATGACACATGAAAAACCCAATATTTCAATTTTCAACGGAGAAGAGAGAAATGATCTCTTCTTTTATGTTTTCTTTGGGTCTCAGACACTCGATCGAAATCCAACCCAATAACTCTTTTTTAGAAAAATCAATAAATAAATAATCTTGTTTTCTTGAATGGTTTGTCAAATAAGTGTTCTTGAAAAGTGGGTGAAAATTTGACGGGAAAGGTTTTTCAGGCTACCTTTTCTTATTCATCTTTCTGCAGACGATCATCCATGGAGGTCTGATTGATTAATCACTTTCTGGGTTTTCTTTATTTTTGTCTAATCTGTCAAAATACTATTCCACCCTCTATCTCTTGTCGTCCGAGCTTTCGGTGGTGAATCACGGTTTTCTTCTTTACGTGGCGTGTTTCTACGCGGTGCCTGCTTTCTCTGATTTCGGTTAAATTTCATTCAGTTCGAGGTAACCATTAAGAACTATTCATTGTACGTTTGCTTGATTTGTTTTCCTTGTCTGTTGTGAAATTATTGGAATGGTGCTATAAGATGAAAGGGACTTTGTTTTGATTATTGGTCCTATTTTGGTCTAACATTTGTATTAGAAAATCTGCTCTGTTTGATGCTAAGAGGATACGCGAGTATCATTTGAGGCAGGAAAGGTGTGAGTTGGATCATCTAAAGAAGCGTGCGTTCATTTCTCAAGGTTTGCTTCGGAAGTTTTCAATGGCTCTGAGCATCTAGGTTTCATTTCTGAACGTGGCCGAGTCTTCTTTTATTTCTCTTAAATTGAACTACATCTTATTTTATAGGAACAAAATTGTGTTGAAATAAGCTTTGCGTAGGGCGAGTTATTGCATTTAGAGACTGATTGAGGGTACTGATCAATTGAACTTGATTTTGTTCTGTCTTGGAATTTTTTTAATTTGGTTTGAATTGGACTAGATTGACAGTTTCTCAAACCTCCTCTGGTTTACGTTTGGGATTGCTTTCTTCATTTGGAGCTGAAGTTGTTAGAATGGTGGTGTAGCAAATGAGCGGGTAATAATGAGCGGGTAATAATGAGCGGGCTCATAGGGCTGTGTCAATGGATTCGCCAGACAAGACATTGGACGGAATAGTCAGTGCAGTAAAATCGTGGATCCCTTGGAGATCTGAGCCGGCTAATGTTTCGAAGGTTTTTTGGATGCCCGATCATAGCTGTATGGTATGTTATGAATGTGACGCCCAATTCACAATCATCAACCGGAGGCATCATTGTCGACTTTGTGGACGTGTTTTCTGTGCTAAGTGTACGTCAAATTCAGTCCCAGCTACTCCAAGTAACCCAAGTATTGTTCAAGAAGATTGGGAAAGGGAGAGAATTCGGGTGTGTAACTTCTGCTACAAGCAATGGGAACAAGGCCCAACAGATAATGTGGTGGCAGCTGCTGGCCAGGATCCCTGCACCTCACCATCAGCAACTAGTGTGGCCAGCAGCCGGTCTAGCAGCACTGTGAATAGCAGCGATATTACTCTTTTCTCTACGCCATACTCTATTGGAACTTCCGGACAAGTTCAAGAGAATTCTAGTCCTAGCACGTCTGTTATGGAAGCGAGCCTTGGGAGGGAGGGTGAGCTAGCGCTAGAAAGGAGCAAAGATCTGATTGCAGTCACAGCAGATGTGCTAGACCAGTCCAAATGCTCTAGGGACAGGTTTTACCTTTTCTCCTTGTGCTTTCTATCAAAGTCCTGATTTTACAGCGAAATTTTCATTATATCGTTGGTTTTTATCTAGTGGATTGAGTTTTCTCTGGGTATGCCTAAGATGTGGGAGGGGATTTATTTTCTATAGAAGTTGACTAAATAGACTGCAATATGTGATGTTGAAATCATTCAAATATACATCTAACTATAATATTGGTGCAGCGGAAAAGTTGTTTTGATACAAAACATAAAATAAAGGAAAAACTAGAGAATAAACTCATTGGAAATAAAGTAAATAATTATCAAAGTCTATAGTCTCCTAATATTCACCACAAATTTTTAAATAAGATTTGAGTTTTGATTTAAAACTCTAATATGATAAAAAAAAATCTTAAACTTTTAAAAAGATAAAACAAAGATAAAATTTATCTCTAAGAAAATAAAACAAATAAAAAAAAAGATAAGGTAAAGTGACTAAAATATTAAAAGATAATGGCCTTATGGGCTTAGGCTTGCCACTACATCTATCTTCTATACTTAAAAACATTTGTTCTCGAGTTTGTTGTTGCAAAAACTCCTCTTAGATCGAATATGAATTTGGTATTTACTGCTTCAAAAGTTAAGTATGATTAATACCATGTTGCACTTTTTCGAACCTAGGTGGATACATCAATATTTTCTTCAAATCGATCGAAAATTTCAAACACAATAATAAAGTTTGATTATTTAAATTGCCTTAACGACTCTAATTTTGTTTCGCCACGTTCTTCGTCTACGATGCTTTGTTGCTGAAAATATATCTGCTTTTGATTTTAGACAAACTCATTATGTTTGTCTAAAATATAAGTTGAATCACCAAACATCCTAATTGTCTCGTTCAAAAATTCACCATTAGTTTCAAATTCATTGATCTCAGAATTAACATCATCATATGCCAAAAACTCTTGATGAAGGCAGTGATCATCATGTTAGAATGTGTGTGATGGAACAGAATCGTATTTTAGGATTTTAATCTCATGATTCAATTCTTGAATCCCAAGAATTAGCGATATGCAAGGTCCATTTGTGGTTTGATAGTTGTTTTCTGGTTGGAACAATGGTTGTTGTTGATCATCATCATAGATTGGAAAATGATGGCCTATCATTCTGATTATGGCCATCAACTAGCTGATTTGTAGGAAAAAATTTGTAGTTTTCCACCTCATTAGGGATTTGTGTTTTCCATTGAAAGTTGAAACTCGATAAAGTCATCTTCACCTTGAATTCATGAGTTTTTAGTCTTCGATTAATAATTCGACTATCACAAAATTCATCTTCTTTGTCAAATGAATAATCTATTCTTCATGGCTGTCTCCATCGTAAATCTTCAATTTCATCATCGTCAGAATAAAAGTAGCTGATCTTCAGTCGTCGTTTTGCGTGTTCACGTTTCTCTTTAACAACAAACGCAGTAATAGTCTGCTTGAGATTGCGAAGGAGTTTTTTTGTCTCAACAAGTTTGTGATCAATTCTGTCAAATCGTTGATTAAACCTATTGAGTCACTAGTTGTTGTTGGTGATTCGTTTTTCACTAGAACTGTCTTCCGCCATATGATCGGGGCAAATTTATTACTTAATACCAATTTGATGCAGCTAAGGAGTTGTTTCGATATAAAACAGAAAATAAGAGAAACACTGGAGAATAAACTCTCAGAAAATAAAATAATTCATTATCAAAGTATAAGTCTCTTGCTAATAATCATTACAATCTTTTAAATAGGGTTTGAGTTATGATTTAAAACTCAAATTGATAAAATAGATCTTTATGAATTTTTTAAAAAGATAAAACGAAGATAAAATCTATTTTTAAGAAAATAAAATGAATACATCAAATAGATCAAATAAAGTGAATAAAATATTAAAAGATAATGACTTTATTGGCTTACCCGTACTACGTCGAATATGCTTGTTACTAGAGCATTTAAACTATACATTTGGGTATAAAAAGGAGGACAGTGGAATTGGGAGTCAACGAGGTTGAGTTATAATGTATTATATTTTCTATTTACATGCTTACCTTTTTGGTTGCAGGAGTGATGATGAGGATGATGAATATGGGGTGTATCAAGTAGATAGCGAGGCAAGGCATTCTCCTCTAGCCAATGGCTATTTCTCTCAAGTTGTGTTTGACGAGATGAATAATGACGATGGATCACATAAGGTTTATCCTAACGTAGAGAGCATTTATGAAAAATGTTTAAGTACCTCTCCGCTGAATGACACTGTTGATTCTCGGGGGGAGGGGATCCCACATCCTAGCAAGAAGGATGAAAATGACAATGTCCATTATGCAACTACATCTATGTCACCTACAGCAGATTCTGAACCTGTGGATTTTGATAACAATGGACTTCTCTGGCTGCCTCCTGAACCAGAAGATGAAGAGGATGAGAGGGAAGCTTCTCGGTTTGATGATGAAGAGGAAGAAGGGAATGATTTAAGCGAGTGGGGATATTTACAGGCTTCTAGCAGTTTTGGAAGTGGGGATTATCGAACTAGGGACAGATCTTGTGAGGAACATAAGAAGGCCATGAAAACTGTTGTCGATGGCCACTTTAGAGCTTTAGTATCTCAGCTACTGCAAGTGGAGAACCTTCCTGTGGGTGAAGAAGGGGATAAAGAAAGTTGGTTAGAGATTATAACATCTCTTTCCTGGGAGGCAGCTTCACATTTAAAACCAGACATGAGCAAAGGTGGGGGTATGGATCCAGGCGGTTACGTGAAGGTGAAATGCATAGCATCTGGACATCGCTACAACAGGTTAGTCTAATGATTAGTTTGTATTAATAAAAATATTTAAAGTAATGCTTTTACTCCTTGTAGTTTATAGGTCGTTTCAATATAGTCCTGCAGTTTAAAACTTTTAATCGTGTCATTGAAGTCTTTGTGATTTTAATTTCGGTTTTAATTTTTTCTGCAATCTATTTTAGTCATTAAATTCAACAAAAAAAGGCAATGCAATAATTTTTCAGCCACAGCATTTATCCATATCAACTAATATGAAGTAAAATAATTAAGATCTACTTAGTTATTTGTTAAAATAGTTCTTAATTATTTTAGTTTTAAAATGACTTAGAAATAAGAGGCAGTTTATTCTAGCTATTGTTTTGTGACTTCTTTTCGTTAAATTATAAAAAAATAAATTGGAAGACCACTCAAAACTAAAGTGAAACTATACAAACTTTAACGAGAATAAAATAAAATTACTTGGATAATTAAATTATGAGGACTAATATTTATAAGGTGTGTGAGGAAAACACTCCAAGCTCATCTTTCTTTACTAAAACCCTTCAATAGAAGGAACATATGATTTTTTGCTAATTTTAAAAATATGTTTTAGGTTGAGGTTGGTTTATATTTTCTGAATTTAAGAATCTTTGTTGTTTAACTCTAAAGTCTATGCTTAACCAGAATATATATTGATCGTGTTGCAGCCTTTTTATGTTTCCCCTGATTTGAGTTTGTCTTCTCTTTTAGTATGGTAGTAAAAGGAGTGGTTTGCAAGAAAAATGTAGCTCATCGAAGAATGACTTCAAAAATAGAGAGACCTCGCATATTTATTCTTGGAGGGGCTCTTGAATACCAGCGCGTATCTAATCTCTTGTCAAGTTTTGACACATTGTTGCAACAGGTTGTAACCTTTTACCTTCACTGTGTCTAATTGGTAATTCGAGTAGCATAATGATAAACAGCAGTTGTTTCAATGTTTTCTGTCTGATGTGCGTTATGCCATTGTCTAGGAAATGGACCACTTAAAGATGGCAGTGGCAAAGATTGATGCACATCAACCTGATGTTCTTTTGGTTGAGAAATCAGTTTCTCGGTTTGCGCAGGATTATCTTCTTGCAAAAGACATATCCCTTGTTCTTAACATAAAGAGGCCTTTGTTAGAGCGCATAGCTCGTTGCACAGATGCACCAATAGTTCCTTCAATTGATCATCTCTCATCCCAGAAATTGGGTTACTGTGAGACATTTCATGTAGAGAGATTTCTTGAAGATCTGGGTACAGCTGGTCAAGGTGGAAAAAAATTGGTGAAGACCCTGATGTTTTTTGAAGGCTGCCCAAAGCCATTGGGGTGTACAGTAAGTTTATTGTCAAACTTTTTACCACTATTTTTAATTTGTAATTTATTATGCATGCACTTCTTTTGAAACACTGACAGCTATCCAATAAAAGCTGAAATTTCTGAACAATAAAGTCTGATTGGCACACATGTAATTCAGTTATAAAAGGCGGCATTTGTCCCTGCTTGAGGTAATTTGTCTCTCCTTGCAAAGTGAGAAAACATTGTCGGGAGCTTTTTGGGGTAATTTGTTGTGAGAACATATTGGGGCAACTGATAAAAAAATGCTGATCTTGTCAACTTCTTTTCATGTCGTTACTAAATGAGTGTAGTAACATTGTAGGTGTATGATTCTTGTATCGTAAACGTTATTAGTTAACTCATCTCTTATCCTTTTCAGATATTATTAAGAGGGGCTAATGGAGATGAGTTGAAGAAAGTTAAACATGTAGTTCAATATGGAGTTTTTGCTGCTTATCATTTGGGACTGGAGACATCTTTTCTTGCCGATGAAGGAGCTTCTCTACCAGAACTTCCGTTGAACTCTCCAATAACGGTGGCACTTCCTGATAAGCCATCAAGCATAGAGAGATTCATATCAACAGTGCCTGGATTCAGTTTTCCTACCAGTGGCAAATCTCAAGTTCTGCAACCTGGTGAGGAACCACAAAGATCGAATAGTTTCCCTCCCTCAGATTCATCCACATCTATTAGCAGCTCTCTAGCTCACTTTCTTGGTGATCCTAGCCCACAAGCCACCAATGCAATATCAACTATAATGGGTTCTGCTCTCTTGTCTTCTGCTTCTCCTACACAGATTGTTTCAGATGGTACCAAACATCCTCCTTACAACAGATCTGAGTACAGAAATTTGATGAGAGGACATGTTTTAGCAGAATCATTTCCAGGGGAAAAGGGCATTTCGCCCTTGGGAAATGACTTTGAAGTTAATCGTTTTGAGCCTTGTGAGGCCTTTGATCAATATCATTTGTGTAAAACTTCTGAAAATCATCAGAGTTCAGTGGTTGGCAATCAGCTGGGTAATTCAGAGTTATTTTCTCTTCAAAAAAATGGTGAAAACCATCAAGAGGATTCCGGATCTTTAAAAGAAGAACCTGAACTTCTAAAGGAAGAGTTTCCTCCATCGCCGTCTGACCACCAAAGTATTTTGGTTTCATTGTCATCCAGATGTGTATGGAAGGGGACTGTATGTGAGAGGTCTCATCTTTTTCGAATAAAATATTATGGGAGTTTTGATAAGCCTTTGGGCCGTTTTCTACGAGACCATTTATTTGATCAGGTGAGTTGCTTTGTTTTATTTGTTAATCTGTTCATTTAAATCCTGATTATACCTTTTGAACTGTGGGAGCGTGCAATTTGACAGAGTTACAGATGTCGTTCCTGTGACATGCCATCAGAAGCCCACGTTCACTGTTATACTCACAGGCAGGGCACTCTCACTATATCTGTTAAAAAACTACAAGGAATTTTATTACCTGGGGAAAAGGAAGGGAAGATTTGGATGTGGCACAGATGCCTGCGATGCCCACGAAGTAATGGTTTTCCTCCAGCTACTCAGAGAGTTATAATGTCAGATGCTGCTTGGGGCCTATCTTTTGGGAAGTTTTTGGAGCTCAGTTTCTCAAACCATGCCGCTGCCAGCAGAGTGGCTAGCTGTGGTCATTCTTTGCATAGAGACTGCCTTCGTTTTTATGGGTAATTTCGTTGACTACAGTATTCAGTGGTATTAGTTATTATGATAGCAATGTCATCAACTGGAAAATAATTTTATTTGCTCCATTTTTTTTTGTTTCCTGATAGGATAATCAACCACCTTCTTTTAATGACCTTAAGTGGGTTTATTATATGCTAGGTTAGGATATCATCCGTTGTAGTCTCTTGGCATTTATTACTGGTAGAAATTGATTAGGACCCGCTACAAGAACAAGAACTACAGAAAGTATTGATTTTACATCACTCTTACTAATTTTTTCAGATTTGGAAAAATGGTTGCTTGCTTTCGTTATGCATCAATTGATGTTCATTCTGTCTATCTTCCACCATCAAAACTGGATTTTGGGTGCGAGAAGCAGGAATGGATACAAAAAGAAACAGAAGAGGTTGGAGAAATAAAATATTTGTTGTGAAACTGCTATTTTTGCGATTTCATTTTCTTATCTGCATGTAGCAGGTGGTTGACCAAGCAGAGCTTTTGTTTTCTGAAGTCTTAAATGCCATAGGTCAAATTGCTGAGAAAAGAGTGACACTTAATAGTGGTATGAAAATATTGGAATCTAGACGTCAAATTGCAGAACTGGAGGGTATGTTGCAGATGGAGAAAGCAGAATTCGAGGTGAGTCCTCCTACAGAGGCTGTTTAAATTACTGATGAGTAAAATATGAGAGGAAGAACACGTCATAGTTCTAGCTATGTTTTTGCTGCTCTGAGTGGTGATCACATGAATGAAATAATTTGGAACTTTTTCAATTATTTGTTAGAAATCAAAATATTTGAACTATTTGGGGACTGTTTATGTGTGAGCTCACATTATCCTCAATAATGCTTTCTAAGCTTTGGTCTGTTCGTGGCCTTTTTCACTTCATTTGTTAATTTAGTAACAATCTGATACAACTTGGGTTGTAAGAGTAGAAATAAAAAAATTATTTATACTCTCTACTAGAATTAGGCCACCTCATCAGCACGCACCTCATGCCGATCTTTTCCTATCTTTCTCTCACTGTTTATCACCTCTTCCATGACAGAATTTCATCCGGCTACCCCACGACTCACTGCTTTCTGCTTCTGCTTTTAAGAGGAGTAAAACATTTTATAATGCAGTTTGAAGTTTGTTGTACATTTAGAGCTTCATTAATTTTTGCAGATATCTCTGTTTTTTCTTAACTTCTACCTACTTCAAGTTTAATTGAATCTAAAATATAGTTATACACATCGCTTTGATACTCTTGCTGCTTGGTCTATTTGATTTTAACTTTTCACTTGACATTGTTTTAGGCATCACTCCAGAAAGCTGTGAACAGGGAGGTGAAAAAAGGCCAACCTGTTATTGACGTTCTTGAGATAAACCGGCTGCGGAGGCAATTATTTTTTCAATCTTATATGTGGGACCACCGTCTTATTTATGCAGCTAAATCGGAAGACTTCAGCCTTCAGAATACGGTAGAATGCTTAACTTCAGAATATGAGGAGCATTCTCGTGCTGATAGTGAGAAGGATGCTGAAATTACTTTGCCTGTCAAGCTGGTAGATGGCCTTGGTAGTTCAGACTCTAATGTGGATGAAAATCTTGGTACAAGTTTTAAGTACAGAGATGGATTGTTTGTTAATACTACTGAGGCAGAAGTACATAATCAAGAGATGGAAATGGTGCAAAGCGAAGATCAAGATCGTGAAAAAGAAGATCAAGTCAATCCCTCTACCAGTATAAGTATCTCTGATGTACCGGAATCTCTCCAGTCCAGGGTGAATGTTTGTCGAACTGTTTCTGATGGGCAGTTTCCTATCGTGCACAGTTTGTCAGATACGCTTGATGCAGCTTGGACTGGTGAAAATCAGCCAGCAAGTGTACTTGTAAAGGATAATTCCTTACCACTTTCTGATTCAGCCTTGGCATCCATGACGATAACTACAACTGAACATGTTGAGGTTGATCACCATAGTGAAGACCATAACAGGCAGTTTTCGGCAAAGACACTTGCTAGCATGGAAGACTCTGTCAGTTGGTTAGGGATGTCATTCTTAAACTTCTATCGTTCGTTCAACAAGAGCTTTTTAGCTAGTTCTCAAAAAATTGATACATGGGGGGAATATAATCCTGTTTATGTTTCGTCCCTTCGGGTGTCGAAGCTTCTAGGTGAGGCTAGACTACTTCTGCCTGTTGGTGTAAATGATACGGTTATTCCTGTGTATGATGATGAGCCAACAAGCGTTATAGCTTATGCTTTAGTTTCTCAAGATTATCATATCCAGGTGATGAATGAAGTAGAGAGATCTAGAGACAGTGGGGATGTTATCTCTTCTTTATCCTTTTCGGATTCATTGATTCGTACGACCGATGACATGAACTTTGAATCACAGAAGAGTTTTAGCTCTTTAGAGGACAGCTTCTCATCCATATCTGGATCGAATTCTGGAGCTGGTAACGCATTTTTTTTGGATCCACTCTCGTATACGAAGGCCCTGCATGTGAGAGTTTCATTTGGAGATGATGGGCCGCTCGGAAAGGTGAAATATAGTGTTGTTTGTTACTATGCAAAGAGCTTTGAAGCTTTGAGGAGGATATGCTGTCCTTCTGATATTGATTTTGTGAGGTCCCTTAGTCGGTGTAAAAAATGGGGAGCCCAGGGTGGTAAAAGCAACGTTTTTTTTGCGAAAACCTCAGACGATAGGTTTATCATCAAACAAGTCACCAAGACAGAGCTAGAATCTTTTATAAAATTTGCTCCTGGATATTTCAAGTACTTGTCTGAGTCAATCGCTTCAGGAAGTCCAACGTGCCTAGCAAAGATCCTGGGAATTTATCAGGTATTCAATCTCGGGGCTTCACAACCTGGTGTCATCTAGTTATTTATGAAAATGTAAACTGATGTTGGTGCAATGGAATTTTGTTTCGTGATCGAAACAGGAGCCTAGCGAAACGAAATAATTAAATTTTAAAATCTAGTTTTAATGTCTATGAGCAACCATTAAATAGAAACAGAAAATAAATAAATAAAAGTAAAATAAAAGAATAAATAATAAAACGACTAATAACGATTAATGGCTTGGACCCGTCTGGGCCTGGGCTTATACTACATTAGATGTTTTTATCAATCTCTACTTTAGGAGATCATAAACAAAGTTTTGTAATTTTCTAATACTGGCTGCTGCTTATTAATCTACTCTTTGTTACTTATTCTAGGTGACTAAGCATCTTAAAGGAGGAAAGGAATCAAAGATGGACGTACTGGTTATGGAGAATCTCCTATTTGGAAGGAATGTGACCCAGCTTTACGATCTCAAAGGATCGGCAAGGTCTCGGTATAATCCCGATTCGACAGGGAACAACAAGGTTTTGCTGGATCAAAATTTGATCGAAGCGATGCCAACTTCTCCCATTTTTGTGGGCAACAAGGCAAAACGCGTGTTGGAAAGAGCCGTCTGGAATGATACTTCTTTTCTTGCGGTAATGTTGAGCTTTCCATCTAGAATTATTGTAAAACATTTTTAGTAGTTTGTAATGCATTATAAATGCTTGGCTGATGCAGTCGATCGGAGTGATGGATTATTCTTTGCTGGTCGGAGTTGATAAGGAGAAGCACGAATTAGTTCTTGGGATCATCGACTTTATGAGGCAGTACACTTGGGACAAGCACCTCGAGACATGGGTGAAGGCTTCTAGGATTCTGGGTGGAGCGAGGAACGATCCGACTGTGATTTCACCCAAACAGTACAAGAAAAGGTTCAGGAAAGCAATGACTACCTATTTTCTGATGGTCCCGGATCAATGGTCTCCTCCTTCGATAATTCCAAGTAAGTCTCAGTCTGAATTATGCGACGATAACTGACATTCTGCAACGGTGGTTGAATGATTGACTCTCTATTGTAGATCAAACTGTCTTGTCTTCGCTATTCGTTTCCCTTTCGAAGTCTCCATTTATTGTATTGCTTTTCTTTTGTTCGTTCTTTAGCGATTGATTCACAAGTATTTGTCAGAAAAAATAAAGGTGCTAAAGAGAGCAGCTTAGGCTTGAGAGGTATAATATTGGATGACCTCCTCATAGATCGTTTGTAAAAATGTGTAGTAGTAGTCAATGTTCATGTTTTTGGCTTGGCAAGCTGTATAGGTATTCCTTGTAAAACTTTGTTATCCTTATTTTGCATGTCGTATTTTGAAGCAATGGCATCTCTCTCTCTCTCTCTCTAAGCCTGCAAATTTGACAATGTAGTTCTACTCAAGAATTCATAGGGTTGATTCGTAGAAATCGACCAGGCTGAGAACAAGTTTTGTTTCTACAAAAACTTAGAATATCGATCCCAACTAAGGAAGCGATCAAATTTTTTTTTTTTGAAGATCCCACACTCGAAACATGACAGGATCGTCAGCGCGATAAGTCTAAAAAATGATTGTTTTTCATACAAAGGGAAGTTCCATTATGCATGGATAGAGTCAGTGTTTTACTCTGACACAAGATTTGTAAATGATCATCAGCAGAGCGTGTTGGAGCCATTCACTTTCAGGCCCTCTTTCAGACCCAGTTCTTCTTCTTTAACAATCTGCAGCCAGCTTCTTTGAAGTAGAAGATCAAAAATCTCTGCATCTCTGAATAAAATCACACATTTTTTCATCAGATTTTCGTGGGTTTTATGTTTGTGGCGAGGATATAGAATTCAGTACCTCGTTGGATGGCTAGCTGTCTTGGGTACATCTTGATGAAATCGAGGACCCTCGTCGAATCCTTCGCAGATCATTTCACCATCTTCATTTGTGTAGCAAATTACACCCTCTGATTGATCCTCGTAAACCTGCTCGAATAAATCAGAAACTTGCCATTAATGCAACGTCTATTCTTATTTTTTTACAACTCTGATCAATCTTTCTGGGTAAGAAAGATCAGAAAAGATAAAGAAATCACTGACCTTGTTCTTGATTGAAGATCTGATCAGGACCGTCGGAGATTTCTTGACCGAGAGTTTTCTGGTTTGATACATCCATGCTTTTCTTTCTGGTTTATCAACTGGGGAAGCTTTTTTAACAAAAGCATATGAAACAGAAGAACATATTGCTGCCATTTAATTCTGGATGCAAGAAGAAGAAGAAGAAGAAGAAACAGGAAAAATGACTGTTCTTGGTGGGGCTATGGATGTATTTATATAAGAAAAAATAATGGCACTGTCACAGTGTTTTTTTAAATAATATTTTCTGCAAAGTTGAAGATATATTAAAGTTACAACAACTGTTAGGTTATCCAGTCATGGTACCCCTCTTTGTGCGTAAACAAAGAGAAAATGGGACCCATAAGACATATCTTATCATTTGTCCATCAATGCCGGTGATAATAAGTCATCTTGTTTATTAAAGCTTCTCTCTTTTTTGTCCACTGGCTTGTGGGTATTCTGTAAATAAGTTGATAAGTACTTGAATTCATCTGATATGGAGATTGAAGCTGTTATATGGACAGATTATTTAATATAATATTGAAGTTTTCTGCATCTATGACTATGACTGAAGTTTCTCAGCTTGAGGGTCTGTTTCAGAAGCTCCGCCATGAAGTTTCCGGTCTCAACGGACAAAATTGCTGAAAAACATAACCGGAGAAGAGCAGCGATTGTCACTTTCCCAAGAAATGTTCTTGTTAAAAGATAGAACAGTGCGATCCGTTTTAGGAGAAGACGTGAATCTCTTATTTGAAACATGGCAGGTTTTGCTCATTTGAATATTCAAAAATAGCAGTTTGTGGGTTTGCATTTCAGACCGCACCTACTCAGCCACTGAGCAGGACGGCGACCAACAATCAGACAGTCAATCACATGTTCCACCCAAAAAATTGGTGTCCTTGTGATAAGAAACAGCAGGAGAGTGATAATTACCCTCGTATTATTCTCAACTTTCAAGGTGTCTAGATTTAGTCGCGAAACTCGTTCATGAAGGTTTTGTGAAATTTGATCAACCGAGAAACAATAGCCGGAATCTTGTCCTCGTGAGGCAGAATTGTGCATCTAAAGTGCCAGGTACCGGGAACCTGCCCGAATCCAGAGCCGGGGACTACAACAATTCCGGTGGCATTGAGGAGGCGGCGACAGTAGAACGCATCCGGGCCGTATTGACATCTCCGGCTGCTTTGATTGCTTTTTCCGGCAGGTGAATTCGAGGAAACACATACGTGGCCCCTTTAGCTTTATTGCATTCCACCCCTTCTAAGTTGTTCAAAGCATCTTCAAGTGCCTTCATATGAAAGTGAAACTAGTTAAAGATCCAATTTATGGCCTCATCAAGCATGAAAGTAGTCATGTCTTCCATGTGATTATCATTAGATCTCAAACATGTCCATATATATTTACCTACCTTTGCACGCCTTGCTAAAGACGAGAGGATTCCATCCTTCTTTGCCACGTATGACTAATAAGATTCATCCCCGACCTGTGTACATAAAGAGACACCGATCTTAGATTCATGTGTGGAAACACAAAAATGATACAAATTCGAGAGAGATTAAGCTTCCCAAGAGATTTTCATCTCAATGAAAAGATCAATGGATTTAAGACAAACTTCTAAAAGTTGTGAACCGTGTTTCTTAATGATATCTAGGATAACGTGCAATTTAAATTTTAAGTTTGTGATTATTTACAGATTAAACCTTAAACTAATCAGTGGACAGAGTTATAAATCAAGTTAAAACAGCTGATTAAATGAAAAATATGATATACATGTGTTATATTCAACGGTTAAATTGACAACAAGATCTAAATTACTGACAGCTCAAAGATTGAAGTTTCATTTATAGAAGACATAATTTAAATTTTTAATCTGTAAAGAATTTCAAACGTTAGCTAACTTGTACTTTACCCTAATATTTATAAATTTTTAATATCTTTATTCGAGAGGATCGGTCACAATTACAAGCAATCCTTTAACCTATACGGGCCCAATCCTCTTGAGGCGCCAAAACTCATACCATCAAAGAAAGGAAAGAAGTTACTAAAAGAGGGGGAAAGAGTCAACCTTCGGTGGACTCATAACGAGGCTCGCTAGTATTTGACAGGTGATTTTCGAACAAAGATTTACAATCGCGACTTTGTATATTTGCTCATTCACGTCAGCCCCAAACCCCGTGACCTCCATATAACCACCTCTTTTTCCACACACGCCATGATAACCTATGGCCAACAAACAAGGCATTATTCTTAGATCAAACGGAAAATAATAGTAGAAGCCTACATATCTGCATCTCTTTTAGATAGTTATGCATGCAATATACATTTCGAGATAGACTAAAAGGAGACTAAGGCGATATCCTCCGCACCATAACCCATAGATCGTGAAACCTTTTTGAATGAGTTGAACTTCTTCTCCCGAGCATATACATTTTCTTGATATACTTGTATGAAAGTTATAGAGCTTTATTAAAGAGTAAAAAGTAAAGTAATTTTCATGGTGGGAATGGATAGAGTAGAGGGACTATTTGGGAATGTATTTAGGAGAGTAAGGGGCACAATTGTAATTAGATGGTGTGGGCAAAGTTAGTGTTGAACAGGAGTGTGTGTGGTGAAAGAGACGTGTGACCGTGCAAAGGATTATGTATAGTTGAGGAAAGACAATGAGGAGGGGATCAATTATCAATCATCTCAACAAAATATTTTTCTCTCTGAGAAGAGTGGTTTTTCGAGTTGGTTTACATCACAGACTTGTGGTTTTCGAGTCTAGAGGTTTTTCTCCAGATTTGTGGTTATTTTCTTGTATTATTTTATATTTCGTTCGACTAATCTCCCACCACACAACAACTTTACATCGGTAGAGAACCGTTATGGAAAATATCCGAGCGAAGGCAAGCACACGAATAATGTTGACTAACAAGTTGTCAAGTGAATTCAAAAGATGTTACATAGATCTGATTACTAAGATGAAAGCACCAACCTCATCTGCCAGAAGAACTAAGCCTTCTTGCTCGCAGAACTCTACAATTTCCCGCTGGTTTTCCTCGTCGAGAACCTGTCCAGTCGGATTTCCTGGATTTATTACCACCAAGGCCCTGACTGTAATACCTTTTGACTTGCTAGCATCCAGTTGCCTTTTAAGTTCAGACACTTGTAATCCCCAGCCTCTTGCTTCATCGAGATAGTAAGGAACCTATAAAACCAAATAAGAGTTTTGTTTAGAGTCTCTTCCGTGATCCGGCCGGTGCCAGTTCATTCAGATATTGGCAGCAAGAACTTACGAGACCAGCAATAAAAATAAAGTCGAACACTCGAGTTACTGAATAAATTGGTTCTGTGTGTTATTGACGTACCAAAGTGCCACCATGCAAGGCTATTGAAGCAGAGTATAAAGGGTACTAAGAAATAGGACACAGAATTCCATCACTCTCTGATCTTATCAGTAGCTGCATCATCATATGGACCTGGTAAGAAGTAATTTGGTTTCACTGTATTTTTCCCATCAAAACTTGAGCAAAAATCATGAAACGACAAGTCATAGGTAAACTACCCCAGGGGTCGCACCATCTGTTAAAAATAGATCGTTTGGATCAGCCGGAAAACCATCACGAGCTTCAATTCCAGAAGCAATTGAGTCGCGTAATCCCTTGATACCCAGAGATGAAAATACAAAAACGTTAATAGAAGATACAAGTGGAGGGCAATAACTTACTTAGCAATCTATGAGATGGACATGCTGATCATAACCTGACTGTGGCTATAAGCCCCAGTAGCCCTTCCTGTTGTAAAAAGAAAAAAAACAGGGCAGAGATCTCTTTATTACCTGAACAGACCTTGTGTTTCGCTATTGTCCAAAATAGCTGGATGATCACAGAGTGAAATCACCTAAAACATAGGCAAGAACATAGAGCTAATTTATAGAGCTGTAATTGTGAAAGTGCCTTTGCTATGAAGGTCAGGAAACAAACCTCAAGGAAAAAAGTTATAGGCTGCTGACCAAGAGAGTGAGGATTTCCAATATTGCAGTAAAGTATCTACAGCAGGACGCAGGTAGTCAAATATGAGCTTCAAACTGTGCACGAAAGCTCATAGATTTTACAACATTAAAAACTCTAAGATAACACCATATTCTCTTAGGATGGTATTGCTTAAATTACATGATTTTTAGAAGGTTTTTCTTGTTTTTTTAAGTTGAATTTTTCTGCCATCACCTCCAGATAGAATTTTTACTGATAAAAAAAAAACAATCTGATAAATCTCAAAGTGAAACTTCAAATTGACATTGACAGGGAAGGCCAAATACACAAACCGCTGCACGAATAGTCTAAAATTATCATCTTCGATAGATTTTCCCAAAGGCTAATCGTACCTCATCAAAAGGATGTGAACCTGGCTTGGCCAGTAGCTCTTCTTGGTACCTCCACAAATAGGAGAGCATTTTACATGACTGTTGCTTAGATTTATGGGTACGTAGGATGCATGCAGAAAGGAGATCAGCTTCTCAATAATAAGACAAAATAAACAAACTTTAATTTACAAGTAACCATGAATTATATTTCCTTGGTATTTCAAGCTTATGATAAATAAGCATTTTGCCTGGGCGAGGGTGACAATTTCACCACGAACTGCATATTCGCACTTCAAAACCTACGAAAGACAAAACTGCAGCACTCCCTGACACTGACCATGAATAAGGAGGAAACTGAGATATGCAGGAATCAGGAGAGTAAGAAAGATGCTGATATTCAAAGGAACATATTCAAATTTGATCGACGACCAAACCAAAACTTAGAAAGAGGGGGAAAATGAAGCTTAACAGCAGAAAAAAAAAATGTTCTACAACTGATTGGCAAGTACAGAGAGAGATTGTGATCACGATGGCACCAAGCTTCACAGCCATTACTATGAAGTGAAGATCAGTTACGACGAAGGCCAACCACATTTATCAGGAACATAGTGCTGAAAAATATAAAAAATTAAGCTAAACCCAGATGCTGAAACACCAACTAGTCGATCACACTAGACAAAAAGGGAAATGATTTTAGGACTGAGAAAATGGGTGAAAGGGGGTACCTTGGGATTGAGACTGTGAGAAGTTATAAGATAAGAAGACCTAGAAAATGGAGAAGAAGAAACCCTGGAGAACGTTGACGAAGAAGGGAAATCAAGAACGGGAGAGGAGGACAATGGTCGGAAGCGGTGCTGCCGTTGCTGAGACCCGACGCCATTGGAGCGCTTGAGAAGTTGCTTAGCCGTGACACTCACGAATTTCCGCATGGTGAAAAGATAAAAGAGATTTTTTTATTCGTAATCGTGCTGAAATTAAGCAACTTTTTCTCCAAGATTCAGAGCTTTGTCAGCGTCTCTTTCTGGGTGTCCCCTTTTTCGATTCGAAGTTCTCGGCGCTCAGAGAATTAGAGCGTAACCTGATGCATGCAGCTTTGAGTTTTGACTTGTACTCTACGTCGCCATTTTCTCCAATTCTTTCTTTGGTTGCAATCCGTCGATAAGTCCCATCTGTCGCCATGAAATTTATCTAAAACCAGACTCTCGTAACAGATACACACACCTTCCATACATGATAATAAAAGAAATACCATTTTAAATGTCATGAAAATTCTCAAAGCTTTTTTCATGTAATCTCCTTATTTGGTTTATTTGGTCAGACTTAGAATGCACCCAATATGTAATGGGTAACGATATTAGGACATGGCTATGGTCAACCCAATGCACATGGGAGCACGCAATTTGATACTAATCAATTTCACAGTGATAGTCACTGCAGATCCCAAGGTAGAAGGTCAGTTTCTGAAGCAATATTTCAATATCTCGTTTCGCTTTCACAATCAAATTGTCTTATTGGCACAACTATAGTCAATTAAATGCACAAATTACTAAAAAAATGAAAAATTTATCAATTCCGTTCTTCTTCTGATGACCCATTTTCCGATCATAACGATGTATCAAATTTGACATTTGTCGCCGGCAACCAATCGCTACCTTGTATGAAAGAGTTTACTGTAAATTTTCCGGCTTGAGCTGCTGTCAGAGCTGGCTTATAACCAGACCACTTAACCCTTTTGGCGACAGACGAGCCAGGACCAGTGTTCTGATACTCAGCGTAATAGATAGTGCTGGGAGGCTGGACGTTTGTGACCATGGAGTCCAGCCCAAGGGGTTAAGGAATGACCCAATACTGGACTGCATGATGACTGTCGTGGAATATGCTTTCCATGGCCTCCCGAGGTAAGTTTGAGCAGAGAGAACGATACCTAGCAGAGGTGAAAGATTGCACTTTTGGATGGAAATGCCGGTGTTCTGATTAGGGTCTGTTTTGCCCTGTGCTGTGATGGTGTTAAACTGGTTGCTTGATGGCTGTCTAGGCATGATGTTGCAGTTTTGGAAGACGACAGCCGCGTTTCCGAAGATGAAGTCGACAGTGCCGGTTATGTCACAGTCACGGTAGAATTGGCGATTGGAATGGGAGTAGAGGGTGTCTTGGTAGGCATCGAATGAGCAGCCTGAGAATACCGAAAGGTCTGATCCTGACCGGAACGCCACCGCCTGGTGCTTGGCTGGTCCTGCTGAGTTGACGAAACCCATGTCTCTGGCGATAAATCCTTTCCCTACGGCAGCTGTAAGAAGAACATTTTTACTTAGAAACCAACACAGTTAAAAAATTTAGAAAAAATAGAGGAAAGGAATGAACTTTAACTGAAGAAAACGAAGAAATGAATTACCGAAAGTGGGTGTGGAGAAAGTAGGTGTGCCGTCGACGAAGTTCAAGCTACCGGTAACAATGCTCTTCGTTTTTCCGTCGCCGATCATCATAACGTTCCACATGTTCTTATCCAACCTCACAATCTCGTTATACGTTCCTGCCTTAACATATATAATAAATCTCGTTTTGCTCTTTCTCGGCACAGCCTTCACCGCATCCGAAATCGTCTTGTACTTCCCGCTCCCGTCCTTCGCCACGATCACATTGGCTGTCACATTGTTAGCTTGCAGCAACCTCCGATCTCCGGCGATTACCCATTCGGGAAAATCTGAATCGGTTCCTCTGAACCCGAGCAACCTCCGGTGAACCGGAATATTGAAATCGGCCAACAGACCCAGGATTTTCGTTGCAATGGCTAAACTGTTGCTCACAAGCTCGGTGGAGTTTTTCATTGCAGTTCTTATTTCGTCGACGAGCGTGGAGTTTAGATCTTCAAGTCCATCCAAACAAGTTTCCTGGTCGGTAATGGTGGTGCTGAGCCAGGTTTTTAAGTCATTGATTTTGGACTCAGTCAAGAGCTGTTCTCCTTCGCCTACTTCCATGGCTGATATGGAGTCGTTGAGGCTGTCGATCGCATCTTCGAAGAGCGTCTGGCAGAGCCACAAGGTCTCGTTAAGCTTTGTATCCCTGGTGATGTGCTGGGTGGGGAAGTGAGAGAGCTTGGAGAGCTCAGTCATGGCGATTTGCAGAGAAAACTTGAAGAGAGCTTCTGGGTCGGTGCTATTCGATGCCTCTAGCGAAGCAATACACGAGGTTGGATATTCCGTCACCTCGCACAGAGTTTTAATATACGCAGGCGGAGTCGACTGTGTGGAGGAGGAAGAAGATGAACTATTTCGCTTGTGAATCACGGTACCGGCAACTACGCCGACAACTAAGCCAACGAGAACGACAGCGGAAACCACCATAATGACGAGACGCCGGCGAGTTTTCCGCCGGAATTCTCGAGCTTCAGCCTCGTCCACCTTGTCGTAGCCCTTGAAGGAGTTGATGGAATCCATTTCCACACCTTGTCCGCGTCTCTTGGCTCTCTATTTCAGAGCTCCGATTCTAGATTTATGAGAAACTCTCTCCGAAGAGTTGATAACTGCAGAGTGAGAAAGGCAGAGATCGTTTCACAAAACAAAGTCAAATCTGGAATATTCAAGGAGCAATTGGGGGAGGCAGAGGCAGGGGCAGGCAATGATCTGAACGCGTTTACCAGCAAAAATTAAGGAAACTACTCAAGGATCTTCCCTTGAAACGAAGATGATAGCTGTGGGTGTGGCCATGTGAAAGTCCACTGCATTTTGCCGATGATTGCGTTGATAGAACCGTCTCATGCTTTCACGTGTGACATATATTATAACAATCTCTCTAAAACACTTATATTAGATCTACCTTTCCAACTTGTTATTTACCTAATATTATAATATATAATACTAAAATATTCTCATTTCTAATCGAGTTCTTGAAACTTAAGATTCCATTGCGTTGATTTTACATTTTGATTTTATCTTCAGATAAGTTGGAACGAAAGAGAACTATTATAATGATTTTTTAAAAACAAAAATAAAATGAAAATGAAATAAAAATTTCAAATGTGATCAACAAGAATAAGGCACACTTGTAGACATTAATCGACCAAGTCTGGGTCATTTGCTTGTACATGACATTCCAAACTATGTTTAGGTCAAGCCAAGAAGCTAAACAGCACTATGAATCTTTTACGTTTATAAGTTTTCTAGATTTACAATATATGCGCATAAATTCTGCTCAATAATTTTGATTCTCTCAAGTAATTTTCTCTTATCTACCATCTACAATGATTTGTTGTTATTTAAAATTTTCTAGGTCAAATAAGATTGCGTTCTACTTTTTCCTCTCTTATATAGTTGTTGAGCAAATTACATGTCACGACTTGGAGAAGGTGAGTCTAGACAGAAACGCTGAGCCCAACGACCCGATCGTCTAGTCCAAAACTCGACTTACAACAGAAAACTTGAACTTAGGTTGATATCAGACCCATGAGAAATTAGTCGAAGTCCACATAACGATCACATAAAAATAAGATAGTAAAATTTTCAATTTAATCCAATAAAATATTATGCAGTAAATAACACACAAAACACTAGATTAGGTTCCTCACCAAAAGAAAGATTAAAAACACTAAAAAAGAAAATACAATCACAACTTCTGGCCGCCTCAATGCTTACTTGGAAAAGAGAAGATCATTTGGGATAAGTGATTAACTCAGTAGAAAAAATACTAAAGACAATGCACGTAAAATTTATTTTATCTTTCATCTCAAACCATGATCAAATATCATACATGAGTTTACAAATATATCTTTAAAAGAAATCTATTTTCGTCATTTTAATAAACATCCTCCACTATGGATGAAGTGGCAATCAAAACATCGTTGTATGCATACACAATTATATCAAAATAAGTCATCATCGTACTTTTTAATTTAAAATCATTCCAAGTGAAAAATGAGGGTCTCTCAAGAAACTCTCTAAAACACCATCAAAGAACGACAATGATCTGAATATCAGACAACACGTCATGAGTCAAACAAAGAAATAAAAGGTGATAATGATCCGAAGACCAGGCAACGTCACAAGAGTGGCTAGGGATCTGAAAAATAGGCAACAACATCACCCATAAAATCATAATCAAATAAATACAACTTGATTAAGTTTAGAGATTTGAAACTCAAAGATCGTGTCATCACTGTCATATTACTTATTTTCACGATGTGCAAACAAAATATCTTCATGCATCAAAAGATTGGGATAGCATGATGTTATTTTGACACTAAAACAGTTCAAAACAGGAAGAAGATTCATTCTCTAGTATATATCACAAACAAAAAATGAAATATCATAGCAAAACATACGTGTGTGTGTCTATAATATATATATGTAAAAATTAACTTGCAGACGACCCGACCATGTAGGATTTTGCATAAGGGTCAATTTATCAAAATAAATTTTTGAAAATTATGCAATGCAATGCAAAAAATATCAAATTCTATGTCAATGAAGACATCAACATTACTGATCAGTTGAGACACGATAGCAGAGAAAGACATCGGAAGCAGAAACATTGTCGAAACCTAAAGCAAATTCAATGTCACAATCTCAATCAAACACTCGGAAAAAATGGGATGGTCTATTACCGGAACTAGAAACCCAAGCCGAAAAGAATTTACAGAGTTTGCAGAGGTCGGTTTTCGTGCAACACTATTTCAGCAGGCAGTCGACCCTTCCAAGTGTCGACCGACTTGCACAGGGGTCGACACTTTGAAGTATCCACCAGCTTCTCATAGAAGTCAACACTTCTGCACTTTCCAGTGACGAGAATTACAAAAACGTGTCCCTTTCTACTGATTTTTACCCTAATAGATATGAAGCTTTGCGTTTAAAAAAAAAAATCTATTGAAATACCTCAGAAATAACCACATAATCGAGCTTCCAAACTCGAATATGAAATCAATACTAAATTTCAAATGCGAAAATGAGGTTTAGAATCGACTTACTATCGAAGATCGTTGCCGAAACTCAAAGAAATACACTTCGATTGCACGAATCAAAGGTCAAAACGGCCAATATCGTTCACGGCCTCTCTCTCCTCTTTGTCTGGGGCTACGGTGGCTGTCACGGACCACTTTCCATGGTCCATGATAGTGTGGCAACCATGGGCGTTGGCGGGCACAAGCATGGACAAGAGTGCAACCATGATGGTTGGTGTGCACAAAGGTTGAGTACGGGGCCAAGTGGGTCGGTGTGCTCAAGAAGGCAAGAGCCGGGCTCTTGAAACATGATGGTTGGCGAGACAAAGGACACGAAGCGATATGGGGCGCTCAAGGCAAGTTGGCCACACCACGAGTTCTAGACGTGGGGCAAAGTGGTGCGACAAGATCAACAAGCCGTGTGTGGCGATGTCAAGACAATCATCATGCATAAAGACACGGGCCAAGGGCCCAAGGAAGGAGGGGGGTGACATCCTCCTTAGGCGTGCTAAAATATGACTAAGTGTTGGTGGGCACTTGAGGCACGTGGGCTGGATCACTTGGAGTTGTGCAGTCCACATTTGGCGCTGGGCGCTGGCCCAGACGCATATGGCGCTGGGCTGAGCACTGGGTGCTGAGCGCAGGCCCCGGCGCATATGGCGCTGGGCGCTGGGCGCTGGGCCGATGGGGCAGGCCCACGCGGGAAGGCAAAAGGGTATTTATGTTAGTGCTCTCATTTATGTTAGTGCTTTATTTATGTTAGTGCTCTCATTCATGTTAGTGCTCTCATTTATGTTAGTGCTTATTTATGTTAGTGCTTACACTTATGAGGATTCATGTACATGGCCTTGGCCATTTGTGTATAAATAGGCCATGAGCAACCAAACCAAAGACATCAACTTCGAGTGGAAGAGTGTCTTGAGCATTGTGGTTTGCCTTGGAGAGAAATTGTTCCTAGTTCATGTTTTCGGAAGTCAAGGAAGGTTGGGAGGGGTCCTCCCGTAAACACTTGTGTCTCTTCTATTATCCGCATTATTGGTGAGGGGCTGGCCATAGTCGTGGACTTGGCGCTATCATACTTGGTGAAAATTCGGGCAAGAATTTAACCGTGTGACAACTTGGTATCAAAGCGCGGTTTCGTTGGGAATAAACCGACCACAAATAGATGGATTCTCTTCCGCAAGGAACCTTGGAGGCTATTCTTGCGAGGCTCGAAGTGTTGGAGAGCCTAATGGGAGTTTCAATGGTGACATCGGAGGACAAGCCATTGATCGTGGGTCACCGAACGATGAGATTGGAGTTGGATGAATTCCAAGCATCAGTGGGGGCGGATATTCTTGCTATTGAGCAACGCATGGAGGGCTCTATCGAGAGGATAGACAAAGGGTTGGTTCGGATAGGCAAGGAGGCGGTTGGTGGTTCAAGTCGGAGGTTGGGAACCTCGGCCATACAATATAAGGTTCCAGAGCCAAAACCTTATAATGGAGACCGCAATGCAAAGGAGGCTGAGAACTTTCTTTGGGACATGGAGCAATACTTCATGGTGGCCGGAATTGAGGAGGAGAATCAAGTCACGATCACAAGCATGTACTTGGTGGGGGATGCCAAGTTATGGTGGCGGCAAATCCAACACATGGAGCCACGGATTGACACTTTCGACCATTTCAAAAATGAGTTGAAGGATCATTTCTTGCCTCTTAATTCGGAGTGGACGGCTAAGGAAGCTTTGAGGGGGCTTAAACAAACGGGTTCAGTGCGCGAATATGTAAGGGAGTTTAGCTCTATTCTACTTGATATTCGGGAGATGCACGAGAGTGACAAGTTATTTAACTTTGTGGCGGGTCTTCAACCATGGGCTCAAGTGGAGTTGAGGCGGCATGGGGTGAAGGACGTTCAATCGGCCATTTCTATAGCCGAGAGTTTGGTGGACTATAAAGCCATATCCTCATCCAAGAAGAAAGGGAGGGAGGACAAACATTTGGGCAAGGTAAACGGTGGGAACAAAGAGAAGGGGAAAACATCTCAAGGTGCTTTCAAGTTGGTTGGAGGTAATCAATCTCATTCGAGAAAGACTACGGGGTGCTTCATTTGTGGAGGATCTCACTTTACGAGGGAGTGCCCAAGCAAAGGCAAGGTGTCCACATTGCGGGTTAGAGGAGAGGACTCCGACGGAGAGGAGGTGCCTTGAGCTAACTCCATGCAACTTGTCAAGACCATTTCTAGTGGTGATGAGGAGGTGTATCGGGTGAATTCACTTCAACTACTAGACACCGTTGTGGAGCAACAAAAGGGGGCGGGTGGTCCCCTTGCAAGGAAGTGATGAGGAGACTTTCGGGTTCCGTAAAGGCCTTCGGAATCCATGGTGCATTTGATCGAGCCAAGGTGGGCGAAGTGGATGCAAAGGGGAGGCAAAGGTGGTCGCTAAGCAACTCAAACAGACATGAGGAAGGCAAGGACTACGGCATTTGACGAGTTTTGTCAAAGGTACCATCATCAACAAAAGCTAGTCGAGGAGGGTTTGTTGAAGCTTTTGGGCGTGGGAGCCTAGTGATGGGAGGGTGCGGGTCTTTGGAGGAAAGCCAATTACCGTGCATAGATGTGGGACATCCAAAATCAAGTGGGTGCTACAATTGTTTGGAGACAACTTGAAGTGAGCTTATGGAAGCTACGTGGGAGGACGTGGGTCTATGGCATTTCAAGAGGTGGACCTAGTTGGTGGTTGACGAGGACGTCAACCATGGTAAGTGGGGGAGATTGTCACAGACCACTTTCCATGGTCCATGATAGTGCGGCAACCGTGGGCGTTGGCAGGCACAAGCATGGACAAGAGTGCAACCATGATGGTTGGTGTGCACAAAGGTTGAGTACGGGGCCAAGTGGGTCGGTGTGCTCAAGAAGGCAAGAGCCGGGCTCTTGAAACATGATGGTTGGCGAGACAAAGGACACGAAGCGATATGGGGTGCTCAAGGCAAGTTGGCCACACCATGAGTTCTAGACGTGGGGCAAAGTGGTGCGACAAGATCAACAAGTCGTGTGTGGTGATGTCAAGACAATCATCATGCATAAAGACATGGGCCAAGGGCCCAAGGAAGGAGGGGCGCGACATCCTCCTTAGGCGTGCTAAAATATGACTAAGTGTTGGTGGGCACTTGAGGCACGCGGGCTGGATCACTTAGAGTGGTGCAGTCCACATTTGGCGTTGGGCGCTGGCCCAGACGCATATGGCGCTGGGCGCTGGGCCGATGGGGCAGGCCCACGCGGGAAGGCGAAAGGGTATTTATGTTAGTGCTCTCATTTATGTTAGTGCTTTATTTATGTTAGTGCTCTCATTCATGTTAGTGCTCTCATTCATTTTAGTGCTCTCATTCATGTTAGTGCTCTCATTCATGTTAGTGCTTATTTATGTTAGTGCTTACACTTATGAGAATTCATGTACATGGCCTTGGCCATTTGTGTATAAATAGGCCATGAGCAACCAAGCCAAAGACATCAACTTCGAGTGGAAGAGTGTCTTGAACATTGTGGTTTGTCTTGGAGAGAAATTGTTCCTAGTTCTTGTTTTCGGAAATCAAGGAAGGTTGAGGTCGAGTTTCTCGTACTTGTGGTGTTATTTTACTCTCATTCATCTCTTGTGTTTTTGTTCGATCTTGGTCCAATCATTTGTAGTGAGTTGGCTGAGCCAAGTGCGAGTGCTTGGTTGCCATCACAGGGTGGAAAATTTTGGGAGCAAAGTTTGACCCGTGACAATTTGGTATCAGAGCGAGGTTTTTTGTGGAGCAAGATAAGTAAAAAGACGAGGATGAACGAGCTAAAGGAGAGGGTGCTTCGGTTGGAAAATGTAGTCAGCGAGTCTCATGAGGGGGCGGAGAGCTTATTCACGTTTGTCGGGCATCATGTCGTGTTAGTCGAGGAACTCACAACCCAACTTGCTGGTATATCGGCCATTATGGAGGAACGTTATACTAGCATCACGAAAGATTTTGGTGCTTTGATGGAATCGGTAAAGGAGAGTCTTGACGAGTTCCATGAAGCAACAACATGGGCAAAAACGGAGGTCAACTTGATCAAGAGAGCGATGGATAGTCCCAATGAGCGTGGGAGTACTCATCAGATCAAGTTGCCCGGACCCAAATCTTTTGATGGTATCCGATCGGCCAAAGAAGTTAAGAACTTTCTTTGGGATATGAAGCAGTATTTTCGTGCGAGTTATGTGGCGGAAGAAGACAAGGTGTCGGTAACCAGTATGTATCTAAATGAAGACGCAAAGCTTTGGTGGAGGACGCGAGTGTCCGAGGACCACATTGCGGGGAGGCCACAAATCGAGTCATGGGAGGTACTTCGACGGGAACTAAAGGATCAATTCCTACCTTGCAACACGGGGTGGTTGGCAAGGCAATCCCTCAAGAACCTAAGACACACTACAACCATTAGAGCCTATGTGTCCGAGTTCTCATCTTTGATGTTGGATATCCAAGGTATGTCAGAGGAAGACAAACTGTTTAACTTCGTTTCGGGGCTACAACCATGGGCGCAAACCGAGATGCATAGGCAACGAGTTACGGAGGTATCTTCTGCCATAGCCGCCGCCGAAAGATTGGTAGACATTGTGGGATCATCCAAGGGAAGTGGGCCCGAAAGCAAAGAGGAGAAGGCACATCATGGCAAACCGAGCAAACCTTTTGAGGGCAAGGCAGTGGTGGAAGCAAACACATCAAAGAGAGGTGATGTGGTGAGGAAGGGTCTCATGGGGGGATGCTTCATTTGCGAGGGACCACACCGTGCAAGAGATTGCCCGACAAAACAAAGGTTGAATGCCCTATTCGAGAAAAAGGAAAGTGAGGGAAATGGGAGCATAGTGCGGTGTGCTCCTCTCCAAACCATTGAGAACTAATTTGGCACAACACCCCGTCGACGCAGCCTGAGCAAGTCGGATTTGCTGCAGCACTTAGACTCGGCATCGACGAAGGGGCCAATTAGGCGTGCATGGAGAAGGGTGCACGAGTGAGGGACAACTTTCGGAATTGTACTTAGAGAAGTATTCGGGAAGCTGTTATGAGGGTGTCGACGAGGCCGTCAACTTCATCTAGTGGGGGTGGATTGTTACGCCCCATTTCTCATGATACATAAAGACACAGGCCAAGGGCCCAAGGAAGGAGGGGCGTGGCATCCTCCTTAGGCATGCTAAAATATTCTAAGTGTTGGTGGGCACTTGAAGCACGCGGGCTGGATCACTTAGAGTGGGGCAATCCAAATCTGGGCACTGGGCGCTGGCCCAGGCGCATATGGCGCTGGGCCGATGGGGCAGGCCCACGCGGGAAGGCAGAATGACATTTATGTTAGTGCTTCATTATGTTAGTGCTCTTAGTGCTTTGTTAGTCTTATTTATGTTAGTGCTTGCACTTATGAGGATTCATGTACATGGTCTTGGCCATTTGTGTATAAATAGGCCATGTGCAACCAAGCCAAAGACATCAACTTCAAGTGGAATAGTGTCTTGTGCATTGTGGTTTGTCTTGGAGATAAATTGTTTCTAGTTCTTGTTTTCGGAAATCAAGGAAGGTTGGGATCGAGTTTCCCGTACTTGTGGTGTTATTTTACTCTTATTCATCTCTTGTGTTTTTGTTCGATCTTGGTCCAATCATTTGTAGTGAGTTGGCTGAGCCAAGTTTGAGTGCTTGGTTGCTATCACGGGGTGGAAAATTTGGGAGCAAAGTTTGACCCGTTTATGTTAGTGCTCTCATTTATGTTAGTGCTCTCATTTATGTTAGTGCTCTCATTTATGTTAGTGCTCTCATTTATGTTAGTGCTCTCATTTATGTTAGTGCTCTCATTTATGTTAGTGCTCTCATTTATGTTAGTGCTCTCATTTATGTTAGTGCTCTCATTTATGTTAGTGCTCTCATTTATGTTAGTGCTCTCATTTATGTTAGTGCTCTCATTTATGTTAGTGCTCTCATTTATGTTAGTGCTCTCATTTATGTTAGTGCTCTCATTTATGTTAGTGCTCTCATTTATGTTAGTGCTCTCATTTATGTTAGTGCTCTCATTTATGTTAGTGCTCTCATTTATGTTAGTGCTCTCATTTATGTTAGTGCTCTCATTTATGTTAGTGCTCTCATTTATGTTAGTGCTCTCATTTATGTTAGTGCTCTCATTTATGTTAGTGCTCTCATTTATGTTAGTGCTCTCATTTATGTTAGTGCTCTCATTTATGTTAGTGCTCTCATTTATGTTAGTGCTCTCATTTATGTTAGTGCTCTCATTTATGTTAGTGCTCTCATTTATGTTAGTGCTCTCATTTATGTTAGTGCTCTCATTTATGTTAGTGCTCTCATTTATGTTAGTGCTCTCATTTATGTTAGTGCTCTCATTTATGTTAGTGCTCTCATTTATGTTAGTGCTCTCATTTATGTTAGTGCTCTCATTTATGTTAGTGCTCTCATTTATGTTAGTGCTCTCATTTATGTTAGTGCTCTCATTTATGTTAGTGCTCTCATTTATGTTAGTGCTCTCATTTATGTTAGTGCTCTCATTTATGTTAGTGCTCTCATTTATGTTAGTGCTCTCATTTATGTTAGTGCTCTCATTTATGTTAGTGCTCTCATTTATGTTAGTGCTCTCATTTATGTTAGTGCTCTCATTTATGTTAGTGCTCTCATTTATGTTAGTGCTCTCATTTATGTTAGTGCTCTCATTTATGTTAGTGCTCTCATTTATGTTAGTGTGGCATTGTGTTTGTCTTGGAGATAAACTTGTTTCTAGTTCTTGTTTTCGGAAATCAAGGAAGGTTGGGATCGAGTTTCCCGTACTTGTGGTGTTATTTTACTCTTATTCATCTCTTGTGTTTTTGTTCGATCTTGGTCCAATCATTTGTAGTGAGTTGGCTGAGCCAAGTTTGAGTGCTTGGTTGCTATCACGGGGTGGAAAATTTTGGGAGCAAAGTTTGACCCGTGACAGTGGCCAAGGGGGGTTTCTTCCTCCCTTTACAAAAATGAAACCTATATTATATTTTAATTAATTTATTATTTATTTAAAAAATAATAAAAAATATTATATTATATATTAAGTAAATCACTTAAATCTAAAAACGGAATATTATCTAAAATTTCACATCAAGCTATTCTAAATAACCCAACATTATTTCATTGAATTTTTTGACTACGTGATGACTCAAATTTTACCGATTCAACCAATTGACTGAAAAATCCTATGTAATCTAACGTTAACGTATCACAACAATTCAAGTGAACGCAAAATAACTAGACCATAAATAACATAAAAAATTTATTTAAAAAATAATTAATATAACCGTGACGAATTTTAAATTAGGGTTTTTTTTTTAAAAAACCTTAAAATTTAGGATTTAAAAAAAAACCTTAAAAATTACTGTTCAACAAAAAAACCTCAAAGTTTCAAAAATAGGCGAAATAAACCTTTTAGTCCGGACTGGGCAGTGGCCGCCAGGAGGACGCCGGCCGGTGTAGTTGGACCGACCGGCCTCCATTTTTTTATTTTAAAAAAATATAAGGGAGGCCGGCCGATCCAGTTGGACCAACCGGCCTCCCTTATAAACCGACAAACCCGTGACTAAAGTCACGGGTTTTGTCGTTTACCGTGGAGGCCGGTCGGTTCACTTGCACCAGCCGGCCTCCACGGTAAAATCCAAGACCCGTGACCCTATCACAGGTCTTGGATTTACATATGGGGCCGGCTGGTCCAACTGGACCGGTCGGCCTCCATACCCCTATTTAAACCCCCCCTCCCCTCCATTTTTCAACTCACACCCTCTCTCAAAACTCTTGCAACTCTCAACTCTCAACTTTCTCGATTAATTCCTTCCTTTGGCGATATTTTTCGGTATACAGTTTTTATTTTTATTTTTTTATCATTTAATTTACGAAATTTAAAATTATAGTAGATAGTTTAATTACCCGTTTTTTTTTTATCTAGTACACTCCACATTTTAACTTTTTTGTATTTTATTAATTTTGTTTTAAATTTTTTTTCAGCGACGAAGATGGATTCTGATTCAAGTCGATCGATTAATTCAGACGAGAGATCAACTGGTGATGCAGAAATGGACTGGTGTGCGGACGACACGCCTGCATATGGTAATGTACGAGCATTCGATAACCCACTGGCAAATAAAAAAATATTCGAATATTCTACCTCCAAAATGCTGGACGATGAGCTTCGAACACCAATCGGCTCAGATGACGAGGAGGTGAAAAGCATACCGATAAGAGAACAAATCTCAATGAGATTTCATAAGGGTAGAAAATATGGTTCTTTGCAGGAACTTAAAGACGAGATAGATAAATATTCTTTAGAAAATAGTTATGGTATTAAATTCACTAAAAGTGAAAAGAGTCGACTGACGGCTGAGTGTGGAGATGGATGTGGGTGGCGACTGCATGCTTCGTTGATGCAAAATGAGCGAACGTTTTAAATAAAGAGCTTGATCGACTCTTACTGTTGTTCGAAGCAAGTGGAAAATCGACGCGCTTCAGCAAAATAGCTGACGAAACATTACCTCGACATGTTTAAAAGTCACCATACTTGGGACATCCCATCTATTATGGAGACAGTGAGGAATGACTTCACCGTCAACATTTCACCCAGTCTTGCCACAAGAGCAAGAAGCATAGCTCGAACCCTCAACAAAGGGAAGTGCGATGAACAGTATGGGCAACTGTGGTCGTAAGCAGCCGAAATATTCAGATCAAATCCGGGCAGCACAGTAAAAATTTATGAAAACCCAGTGGGCCCTAATCAATTGGGATTCCAAAGATTCTATATGTGTATGGCTGCTTGCAAGACTGGATTGCTGGAGTAAGGGAGACCCGTTATATGCTTGGATGGCTGTCATCTAAAGGGGTCATGTGCCGGCCAACTACTCATAGCCGTCAGTATTGATGGAAACGGTGACATATACCCCGTTACTGTTGCCAACGTCGAATCTGAGTGTGCGGACTCATGGACATGGTTTTTGCAAATATTAAAGCAAGACCTCAACACTGAATCAGGCTGCGGTTGGACACTTGTTTCAGATCGACAAAAAATACGATGCATTTCTATATATTATTTCAAATTTTGTGGCGTTGTGGGTGTAATATTGTTTTATTGACGCTGTTGTTCGTGCAAATATCAGGGGTTACAGAGAGCTATTCGAGAAGAATTCGCACATGCTGAACACCGCTTCTGCCTCCGGCTTATGTATGCGAATTTTAAAAACTATTTTCGGGGCAAACCATACAGAGATGCGATGTGAATGTGGCCAAGGTACCCACAGAGGCCCATTTCGAGTATGAAATGGGAAAATTATTCCAGCTAAGTCCGGAAGCCCACGAATGGCTTCGAGCAGAAGATCCGAAATATTTGGCTAGTTATGCCTTCTCTCTGAATTCCAAGTGCGATTTGGAATTGAATAATTTGTGCGAGTCATTCAATGCGCTTCTTCTGCCAGTCAGGGACAAATTGATCCTGACCATATTCGAGATGATCCGAACACGCTTGATGACTAGCATCGTCAAGAAATATAAGAAGCTGATCGATTTCGATGACATCTTGTGCCCCAAGATAAAGACAAAGCTTGAGAAGCTAAAGAGTGCATCTGGGAATTGGCAAGCAACGTTTGCGGGAGATACATGATTTTAAGTCCGCAATGGATACGAACAATTCGATGTAGACATGAGTTCGGATGTGTGCAACTGCACGCGGTGGGAGCGTACTGGAATCCCGTGTGTCCATTTCATTCCTTACATGTACTGGATGAGTGTTGCGCCAGAAGACTACGTGCATGAATGCTATCACATGGGAAGATATTTGCAGATGTACTCATATTATGTTTGTCCCATCAATGGCCACAGCTCATCCAAGGAATGAACGAAATCCTCCCTCCAAAAAGACAGCGTCAACCTGGTAGGCCGAAGAAGACAAGAGTGCGAGATACCGAAGAGCTGTCAAGCTCAAGAGTTAGTAAGAGGAATTCAATCGTGCGTTGTGGTATATGTCGGCAGCAGGGGCATAATACTCACACTTGTCCTAACCGAAGATCAACTTTAGGCGCTGCTTTGCATGACACATTCATGGGCTTCAGGACATTTGACAGGACGTAGGAATCTTCGACGCGTGGCCGGGGCAGAAATTTGAAATTTTTTTGAATAAGCCATTTATTAATTTTTTTGCAATTCATTTATTCTTTAATTATTAATTCATTTACATAAGAGTTTTTTTTTTTAATTTATTCAATTCAAGTATTTAAATTATATATTTCTTAAATGTGATTGAATTTGTAATTATTTATTTAAGTTTAGTATTTACGAAATTTACATCACAAAACTAAACTACACTGGTGGGTCATCATCATCGTCTTCATCGAGGCTAAGGTGGCCCATCCAATTCTTGACACTCGCATCCAGTTTATCGACTCTGTCTATTAGGTGCTGGATGTCTCACTGGATGTCCCGCTGCTGGCTCTGCTGTATCTCCAGTACCTGATACATCTGCTGGTACTGCGTATGCTGCGTCTGCTGCATCTGAGCCATCTGCTGCTGCTGCGTCTGCTGCATTTGAGCCATCTGCTGCTGGTGCGTCTGTTGCATCTGATACAGCTGCTGCAGATACTGTCTCGCGCCCCATCCACTAGCTTCATCTGTCTCTTGGGGGCCAATGGCGGCGATGTGGGCTCCTCCATTAGCACTGCCCGAGAGGTGGATGCTATATGATCGCTTTTCAACATCAAAGTGTCATTGACTTTCATGAAACCCATTTTCATCAGATGCGATGTGTTGAATATGTCGGTTGGCCTTTGAACTGTTCTCGTCTCGCCAACCAGTATCTGAAGCCTAGCTCGATCGATGATCCTCATAATCAATGGCCCGTATGGGAGATTCGTCCTGGGTGCCCACCCGACCTCACGCATGTGACTTAAAATCAAGAAGCCGGGGTCGAAAGGATTCCCGTTGCACAATTTCTCCATGTTATAGAGGTCCATGCAGCTCACGAGATTTCGATGTCGCTTTCACGGCAGAAAGGTGTGGGCTAGCATGTTGCGAAGAATCCGACCTCTAATATTCAGTTCTCTGGTTCGTGGCTTGACGAACACCTCGATGTTGGAATTGATATGAATTCCCCGTAAGAACTCTACTCCCTCGGGCAATGTGACAAAAGGGAGGTCTTGAGAAACATGGTAATATTGCTCCGCCCCTTCTATGGCAAACCCCAACACTGAGTTCACTAGCTTTGAACGGATTATAAACTCCCGACCAAGGACGTACGTCTTCAAACCAGCCAAAACTTCATTTCTTCTAGACGCTGTCAAGTCGCGTAGAACAAGCGAATTATTCTCTCGCAAAAATCGCCACTGAATGCATTGACCCCGCCCAGGCCGATGGCGTCAAACATATTTTTGATCCTCAACGACTCCCAACTTGTAAAGCTGAAAGTCATACCATGACTAACTGAGCGTTTGCGCAAATCTTGCTCAAATTTCTCTTTACACTCTTGATTCCGAAATTCCATGGCAGTATCCCAGCTAACCGATCTACTTAATTCAGCATCCATCGTCGTTGCTAAAAAAAAAAAAACAACCAAAGTCAATAAAATACAATATTTAACTACCATAAAAAAAATAAAATAAAAACTCAGTATATACTCTATCATCAAGAGTAGCGGCGTTGCGCTTCATGTACTGATATAACCCATGGCGCACAGCGACCGCTGCAAGTTTCTCGCTGCTAATATTAGCAGCCCTAAGCGTAGTGACTTGCAAGGGTCACGGTGCGTCATGGGTTATATCAATACGTGAAGCGCAACGCCGCCGCTCTTGATGATGGATTATATACTAAGTTTTTTTTTTTAAATAACAGATAAATAGATAAATTTATAATAGATAAATTTCATAATAGATAAATTTTGTAAAAAAAAAATAATAGACTCCATACCTCAAAGGTGAACGCGGAGTAATATCGTCGGAGAGTAAAAATTAGTCCTTTACATGGAGCAAAATATTAAATAATTAATAAACGGTTAATTAAAATATCCAGTATAATTTTAAATTTCGTTAATTAAATGATTAAAAAAAATAAAAATAAAAACTTAATACCGAAAAATATCGCTGAAGGAAAGAATTAATCGAGAGAGTTGAGAGTTGAGAGAGTTTTGAGAGAGGGTGTGAGTTGAAAAATGGAGGGGAGGGGTGTACCGGCCGGCCTCCATATGTAAATCCAAGACCCGTGATAGGGTCACGGGTCTTGGATTTTACCGTGGAGGCCGGCTGGTTCAAGTGAACCGGTCGGCCTCCACAGTAAACGACAAAAACCCGTGACTTTAGTCACGGGTTTGTCTGTTTATAAGGGAGGCCGACTTGTCCAACTGGACCAGTCGGCCTCCCTTATATTTTTTAAAATAAAAAAATAGAGGCCGGCCGGTGCAACTAGACCAACCGGCCTCCTCTTGGCGGCCACTACCCAGTCTGAACTAAAAGGTTTATTTCGCTTATTTTTGAAACTTTGAGATTTTTTTGTTGAACATTAATTTTTAAGGTTTTTTTTTTAAAAAAACTTAAACTTAAAGGTTTTTTTTTTTTAAAAAAAAACCCTTTCAATTACCGACTTTTAATAAAACATTCATTAAACTTCACGAAGGCCAACGCTACCACACCCTCTTGGCGTGTCAGCCCCGTGTTGTTCTTACTCGCCATAACACCAGGGTGTTGAGTGAAAAATTCCAGTCCCCTATGTCCCATCCGGCTGGGTTTACAATGTTGGTTATCGACGTTTGTATACTCTAAAACTATCATTTTCGATAGATTTACGGAAAGGCTAATCATACCTCATCAAAAGGATGTGAACCTGGCTTGGCCAGTTGCTCTTCTTTGTACCTCTACAAATAGGAGAGCATTTTACATGACTGTTACTTCGATTTATGGGTACGTAGGATGCATGCAGCAAGGAGATCAGCTTCTCAATAATAAGACAAAATAAACAAACTTCATAGGCATTACTTCAGCACTACCAAGCTTCATACCCATTGCTGTGAAGTGAAGATCAATACAATGCACATGCAAGCACGCAATTTGATACAAATCAATCTCGCAATGATACGGTCATTGCAGATGTCAAGGCAGAAGGTCTGTTTCTGAAGTAATATTTTAATAGGATTAAAGGCAAAAAAAAGCTTCAAGTATTGAAAAAGTATAAAAAAAAAACTTCAAGTTTTAAAAGTGCAAAATAAAGCTTTGCTGGTAACCGATGACCCCCCGCAGAGGGTGCAGCGGTCACCCGCCCCATTGAGGCGGGTACCCGCATAACGCGGGGGGTCACGTGGGTACCCGCTGACCCCCCGCACCTGCATTTAGTTAACACTAAAATTATTTTTTTAAAAAAATACTAAACGATATGCAATTTACTTAAAATTTTTATCACATGTTCTCCGTATTATGAAAAGATAATCTGAAATTTTTCGTGATTTTCTAACACTTATACGATTTATTGTAATTTTATTTAATTATTTTATAAAATAATTATAATAAATCCTGCAAGTGTTAGAAAATCATAAAAACTTTTAGATTATTTGCTCATGTTAAAGACAACATGTAGTAAAAATGGCAAGTAAAAGTAATATCGTTTGATAGTTGTCTAGAATTAATCTTAGTTTCTTCTTTACTTTATACATTAATTTTAAAAAACTATGAAACGATATTAATTTTCCTTGAAATTTTTAATACATGTTGTCTTCAAGATGAGAAAATAATTTAAAATTTTTTGTGATTTTCTAACACTTCCATGATTTATTATAATTATTTTATAAAGTAATTAAATAAAATTACAATAAATCGTACAAGTGTTAGAAAATCACGAAAAATTTCAGATTATCTTTTCATAGTACGGAGAACATGTGATAAAAATTTTAAGTAAATTGCATATCGTTTAGTATTTTTTTTTAAAAATAATTTTAGTGCTAACTAAATGCAGGTGCGGGGGGTCATCGGGTACCCGCCTCAATGGGGCGGGTGACCGCTGCACCCTCTGCGGGGGGTCATCGGTCACCCGCAAAGCTTTATTTTACACTTTTAAAACTTGAAGATTTTTTTTTGCACTTTTTCAATACTTGAAGCTTTTTTTTTGCATTTAATCCTATTTTAATATCTCGTTTCTCTTTCCTAGTCAAATTGTCTTATTGACACAACAATAGTCAATTAAATGCACAAAATATTATAAAAATGAAAAATTTATCAATTTCTCGAGCGAACAATTGAGTTTTGTTTCTCCGATCCATTCTTCATCTGATGACCCATTATCCGATTATAACAATGCGCCGAATTTGACATTTGTGGCCGGCAACCAATCGCTACCTTGTATGAAAGAGTTTACTGTAAATTTTTTAGCTTGAGCTGCTGTTAGAGCTGGCTTTTAACTAGACAAGTTAACCCTTTTGGCGACAGACGAGCTAGGACTAGTGTTCTTATTTAATGAGAGGGTTAGAACTCATTACAAAATCTAGTTAAAAGATTGAGAGAATCTCCTCCTATTATATACAGGATCTTTAGTCTTTTCTTTGTCGATGTGGGACACACCCGCCCACACGTCTAGCGTTATAGGTTTTTTTCCCTTCACGTCTAGCGTGTTTAATCGGTTCTCACATCGTATAGAGTTTTTAACTCTGATACCATGACAGAATGAGAGGGTAGAACTCATTCCAAAAGCTAGTTCAAGAATTAAGGGAATCTCCTCCTATTATATACAAGATCTTTAGTTTTTTATCTGTCGAATAACATCTGATACTCAGCGTAACAGATAGTTCTTGGAGGCTGGACGCTTGTGACCCATGGAGTCCAGCCAAGGGGTTAAGGAATGACCCAATATTGGACTACATGATGACTGTCGTGGAATATGCTTTCCATGGCCTCCCGAGGTAAGTTTGAGTAGAGAGAACGATACCTAGCAGAGTTGAAAGATTACACTTTTGGATGGAAATCCCGGTGTTTTGATTAGGGTCTATTTTGCCCTGTGCTGTGATGGTGTTAAACTGGTTGCTTAATGGCTGCCTAGGCATGATGTTGCAGTTTTGGAATACGACGGCAGCATTGCCGAAGATGAAGTCGACGGTGCCGGTAATGTCACAGTCACGATAGAATTAGCGATTGGAAATTTGGAATGGGAGTAGAGGGTGTCTTGGTAGGCATTCAATGAGCAGCCTGAGAATACTACAAGGTCTTATTCTGACAAGAACTCCACCGCCTGTGTTAGACATAGTCAATATTTCACCAAACGATCCATATTTAGTTTCCTATTATTTTGCTCTTTTATTCTGTTAATTAGTTTCCAATTCTTCAGTTGTTTAGTTTCTTAGCTTTATGCCCAAGCTGGCTACATATGTTGTGCTTTATTTATTGTAAAATTATCAATACAAAAAATACACTCCTCTTCCATTTGAGTTTCTAGTTTCATATGGTATCAGAGCAATAGTTTCCATATTCACAGTGTTTTTTTTTTTCAACCTTCAAAATGTCCATTGAAAATACATCATCTAATACCGACCCATCATCGACCATACCCAAAATAGATCCATATTTCATTCATCACTCTGACAACCCTTCTACAGTTCTAGTCACCCCTCTTCTCATGGGAGATAATTTTAGTTCATAGAGCAAGGCTATAACCATGGCTCTTCGTGCGAAAAGCAAACTTGAATTCGTCGATGGTTGTTTACCGATTCCTGAGGACGAGAATGACATCCTCAATTGGCAAAGAAGCAATGATATGGCCGCAAGTTGGATTCTCAATTCCGTTTCGCCTGAAATTTGCCCGAGTATCCTGTACGCTGAGACAACAGCGTAAATATGGACAGATCTGAAGGAAAGGTATTCTCAATCTAATGCACCTAAGATTTATCAATTGAATCAATCCATTTCTGGTATCAAGCAGGAAGGTATGTTTGTTTCTTCTTATTTCACACAACTCAAATCATTATTGGATGAATTTAGTTCTATTTCTCCCATTTCACTTTGCATCTGTGGCAATGCCAAAGTTGTCATCGATCAACAACATCAAGATCGCTCCATGGAATTCCTTCAAGGACTCCATGATAATTTCTCGGCTATTCGAAGCCAAATTCTATTGATGGAACCTTTCCTATCTGTTCAACGCATCTACAGTCTCGCAGGCAAGGAAGAAAAACAACAAGACATCAACATTCAAATAAATCCATTTGTCGATTCCGCTGCACTTCAGGCGTTGAAACAAGCTCCTAGACCATATGGCAAATGACCTCGCCCATTTTGTGACCATTATAATAAACATGGTCACACAAATTAAACATGTTTCTAACTCCATGGTTTCCCTCATAAGCAAGGGAAGAAATCTCTACCCACAACATCCAACATCAACCTTTCAGGCAACTATCTGTCACCACCCTAATACTGTACCCAATTTCCCGTATATAGATATATTTTTTTATCCCTATATAACTTTAAATAAACTCTAGGCGAAACCAAATCCGAAATCGAAACCAGAATCGAGATCGAAATTGAAATTCAACTTTTAAAACAATTTAAATAAAACTTATATTAACTATTTAAAACAGTTAAAAATCATTTAAAAGAAAACATCGGCCAAGCTGAGGGCAGAAGGGACATTTGTCCCGAAAAAGTGAGGGGTGACCGATCGCCCAAAACTGGCGATCGATAGCCCTATGGTGATCGCACCCCGGCGATCGCTCGCCAAGTGGATCGCCTCTGGCGATCACCCCTGCCCAGCGATCACCCTTAGCCTGGCGATCGCTCGGCAGGCGCTCTGGAATTTCTTCCAGAGCGCTACCATGAGGGGCGAACGATCGCCCTCACTGGCGATCGTTCGGCAACCTCTCTGGATTTACGAATACCAGAGAGGTGCTGCTACCTCTCTCTCTTCCTTCTCTTTTCCCCTGCGATAACTACTTTAACACATCTCCATTTTCATCCTCAATTAACATACTAAACACCTCTTAATCGTCTAAACATTTAACTCAAAACGTAGTCAAACTTTATGAAAACGAACTGCATGGGTATATTTAAAACCTAAACAAATCCTCCTGTTTTGAAATCAACAAAAGATTATAAAATCCATTTCCAATACGTTTCAAAACATCGATATATAAACCTATCAACTACCAGTTCTCAAACATCCTAAAATGTCTATACAATTATCAATCCAAAACATTCTAAAAACCCCAAAATTTATACATACGTCCCCACGGGTTAGGTAAGCGTCGACTGCGCTAGCACACCACCGCAGCCATCTTTCGTCAACTGGACTCATGCCTCAGGAGGAGGAATCTCATCCTCACCTGTTTCCTCGTAATCACCTACACCATACAGACATCTATGAGATAAAAATCTCAGTAAGCTCTAGTAAATGTACATGCATGCTATGCGTATGAGTTCAGAAATCATGCTGCATTTTCTTTATCTTTACTCTGTGGTGTCACCGAGATCTCAGCCTCCTAACCGGAGAGAGCCCATCCTGCGGTCGGACTACTCTTTCTGGCTAGATGGGGGGGTACACGCTTACAACACGTACAGCCGTGTCTGAGCCCCATCTCGCATGACCTATAACTGTATAACTGTATGAGTATGCAATAGATGTGGTATTGTGACAAACCCGTAATCGGTCTCCACAATAGGTCGTGCCCCTTTCCAGGCCACATCGCCATTCTCTTTAAAACATCATGCAGAAATTCATTTTCTATGTTCTTTTAAAACACGTGATGCGTGAACAGTTCAATATGATAGAAAGTAAACATACGTACAGAGCATACCATCAAAACACAAAAATCAACCTAGAAGACAATAGAACCCTAACTACCCAACCAAAGCGAGTAAATAAACGCATCACCAAAACTCCTCGAGACGACCTCGACGTACGGTGTAGGCCAATCGGCCAGAGAAGATCACGAGAACTTACCTCGTGTCCAAAGCAGCTCAAGCTCCGTCCACGAGCGTTGTTTGTCTGAGGCAAAACATAATATCAACGTTAAACAAGTTTAAGCTATCGATCGCCCAAATTTATAAAACCTTAGCTACGGAACTTTCTAAAGTTCTAATCCAATTCATTGAGCTGTTTATTCGAGCAATTTACGCTCGGCACCTAAATTCCTAATTTACGAGTTTTCCCTAAAATCTCGAAATTTCACAAATTATAACATTTTTCCTAAATCAACTAGATTAGTCTAATAACGTCCAATACGTTCAATATATACTTAATTACAGCAAATCTACAAATTTCGAATTCTAAATCTCGTTTTTAATCGAAACCCTAAACGAACCCTAATTGGTTTAACTCTACGAAACTCGGAATTTAACGCTCTAAAACTTTAGAATCATACCTAGAGCGTCGATTGGGGGAGAAAATGTGAAGAAAACAGAACGATTGGTGGTTGGAATGAGGAATCGCCGTCGGAAGAGTTATGTCGCCCAGAGGAAGAAAAGAAATTCCAGAGAAGAAGTGTTCTGCGAAGGGAGGGAGAAGTGATTTTCATTTTTATTAAATTTTGATTTGCAAAATTACCATTTTGCCCTTAATACATATTTTATATTTGTTTCGTCTTTCGTTTCGTCAATCGGCTAATTGTTCGGATTCGCCAAATGTTCTTATTTCACCAATAAGTCCAACTCATTATTTGGGATCTATTAAAACTGTCCATTCGCAAATCGGATCTCGTTTACTATTTTTACTAGAACGTTCTTTATATTACGAGAAACTTAATTACTCGGAATATAGCGTTATTATTCCGAAATTCTCGTAAATTCCGTAAAATTCCTATTAATCGTTAGGATCGAAATGATGCTTTTTTTTTGTAAAACGGGTTTGATTTGACATATTTACAAAAATGTCAATATATATTATAATATGAAATTCCGTACAGGCCGGATATTACACCATCTGACTTTGGATCAATACAACAAGTTGCTCACACTTCTTGGTAGAGAAGAATCAAATAGTCCCTCTGTCAATCTTGTAGGTATATCTCTAACTTGTTTTCAATCTCATTGGATCATAGACTATGGTGCATTCAATCATATATGCACATCTCTTTCTTTATTTTCTACCTATACGACTGTGACCAAAAGGCTATATGTTCATTTACCTGATGGTTCACAAGCCATTGTTACTCACATAAGCACTGTATGTCATTCTAATTCATTAACACTTATAAATGTTTTTTTATATACCATAATTCAAATACAATCTTTTATCCATCTCATAATTGACAAATATAATTAATTGTGATGTATCCTTTTATTTTTCTGGTTGCCATTTTCAGGACCACATAACGAAGAAGACGATTGGTCGGGATAGTGCTCGGCAGGGACTCTACTCCCTTGATGCGCCTTTAGTTTCTCATTCAATTTTTTCTCTTAAAATTTGTAATAATTTCGATGTTTGGCAAGCACGTCTTCGCCATCTATCCACATCTCGTTTTAATTTTCTTCTTAGAAAATTTTCTAATATTATTGCAAATAAAAATTTTGTTTGTGGGATTTGTCCACAAGCAAAACAAGCACTTTTTTCTTTTCCTAAGAGTTTATCTACTTCTTCTCATTGTTTTGAATTAATTCATGTTGACATTTGAGGTACATTCTCATTACCATCAATAAATGACTTTCATTTTTTCTTAACTATTGTGGACGATTACTCACGCTGTACGTGGACCTATTTAATGAAAAATAAATCAGAAATTTTTCACATGTTGACTCATTTCTTTCATCACATCAATTGTCAATTTCATACAAAAATTTCAAATATAAACTCCGGTGATGGAGGAATATTTCTCCCTCAACTCCAGGTCACTCGGTCTGATAATGACACTGAATTTCTTTCTAAGCAAATTCAAACTTGGATTTATGACAATGACATTTTTCATCAAAGAAATTGTGTTGCAACTCCCCAACAAAATGACGTTGTTGAACGAAAACATCGTCATTTACTTGTCGTTGCCCGAGCCCTTCGATTTCAAGCTGGATTGCAACTTTCTTTTTTGGGGAGAATGCATTCTTACCACAACTTTTCTCATAAATAAAATGCCAACTCCACGTCTCAAATACAAATCTCCTCATGAAATGTTAATCGGAACAGCCCCAACTTATTCATTTATGCGTGTTTTTGGCTGCTTATGCTTCGCTAAAAATATGTGTCACGACCCGGGAGAGGGCCTAACAGAAACGCCAGGTTAAACGATCAACCTCAGGGAGGTCCACCGTCTAACCTAAGGCCAAGTGAGGAAGTTTAGCACTAATCCAGGACCTCCTCGAAGCAACAAATATAAGAGAGTACAAACAATCATAGAGATACAAGATAATGAAAATAATTACAGGCCAAAGTAAGGTACAGTCTCAAATGTTTACTTACATAAATAAAGTGGCAGAAAACTAAAAGGGGAAACTACAAGGAGATCCCAAAACGAACAAGCTCACTTCCTAGCCTTCCTTCCTTTACCTGTAGAGGGGGAGTCAATGGGGTGAGTGACAAACTCAGTATGGGATGTTATACCTACCACTAGGAATGCATGCCATATAAAATCAATGCACGTTTTAAAATTTAAATCCTGTTTTCATGTTATTTATTTCTCTTATTATTATTCATTTAAAACGGTTGAGGGCTAATCATAAAATAAGGATATATCGCAAACATATGCCCACATCAACACTGAAATCAAAACACATATCCAGGTGTACAGTGAAAAGGGAGGTCACTCACGGATCCTCCGAACCACACCAGCATAGAAAGGCCGCGGTAGCACCAGCAGGGCCTCATAGTAAGAAGAGAAAAAGTCAACCACCAGGAGGGACGAACCGCTCAGCCCTGGGCCACCGTGAAACACACCAGGGCACACTAGGAGGGACGAACCACTCAACCCTGGGCCCAAGGGAACCACGCAGTGGACTTATCATACCGGGGGTAGCAACGAACAGACACTGGCCAGGTCGGGTAACTGGGCGAGCATACCTCCGAGCCCATTCCGCCTATTCTCAGGGGGCGTACCCTACATTCCGCCTATTCTAAGGGGGCGTACCCTATCCAAACAAGTGTGGGGAGTACCACTACAACTGGGCAAAACCCCCTGATACTCCTAGCATAAGGGCCCAGCTAAGAGTGCCAGACGGTTATCTCCAGTATCGAACTCCAAATGGCACAGCAGAAAATCAATGCATGACAATATTAAATGCAGGTATAAAACTATCTACGTGCCAAGCATGAAAAATCTCAAGGAAATCTCAAATACCACCCGTCAGCAAAGGCAAGCAAAACATGGCATATAAAATCCACTAGGCAGTAGAATCAGTGAAAAATATACGTGCTACAATATGCAAAATAATCATGCCAGTAAGAATGCCAACATCAATACTAGTGGTATCCCACCAAAAATAATATATGTGCATGCAAGGCTAGGTATAACGCGGAAAGTATAATAACCCATACCCCTAGGGCGAGTCCTCCTATCCTCAGTAAACTGTGGCGCCTCAGGAATAGTTTCGAACTCAGCAAAATTCTCCAAATCTGAGAGCCAAACACAAGGAAGGAACCCCGTTAAAATCCAATTGGGTCCAGAAACGATATAAGTAACGAACCGGGGCGAAAACGGGTCAAAATGGCCTGGGTTGACTTTTGGTCAAAAAGTCAACGGTCAAAGTCAAGTCAACGGTTGACTTTGACTGACCGGTCAAAGTCAACGGTCAACCGTTGACTTTGGTCAAAGTCAACGGTCAAAGTCAACCGTTGACTTTGGTCAAAGTCAACGGTCAAAGTCAACCGTTGACTTTGACTGGCCGGTTCGGGTCGGCCTGGTTCGGTTCGGTCTGGGTCGGGTTGGCCTGGTTCGGGTCGGTTTGACCCGAACCAACCCAACCTAACTGGGCTCGGGCCAGACCCGGCCCAAACCCAAATCGGGTCGGGCCAGCAAGGGCTGGGTTGACCTGGCTTGATGGGCTGGGTCAGACCCGACCCAATGGGCCTAAGCCAAACCCGGCCCAGAAAGCCATGGGTCTGGGTCCAGCCTGACCCAAAACCGGATCGGGCTGGGCCAAACCCAGTCGGCCCTGGGCCTGAGTCAACTCGGCCTTGGGCCTGAGTCAACTCGGCCCAAAGCCCGAGTTAACTCAGCCCATGGTCGAGTTGACTCGGCCGGCGACCACCGAAGGCCGGCGATGTTCCGGCGACGCTCCGGCGACCGACCGACGACCTTCCGACGACAAAAACCCAAATTTTACACCTGTTTTTCGCCAAAAATCGTTTCCAACGCGTTAGTCGACTCCTCTACAATCGATTCCTACCAAAAACACGAAAAAAACAACCCTAAATCGTAGATCTAAAAAAAAAACGAAAACCCGAAACTTCTCGGGCAAAAATCGAGAGAACGAGAGGTTACCTCCGAAATCGCCCTTCACAAACGTTGATCTACGCTTCGAGGCGAACGTTTTGACACCAAGATCTCGACGAACGGAGGTCGTTCCGGCGCCGGCGATTTTCTCCTCTCTCTCTCTCTCTCCTTCTCTCTCTCCTTCTCTCTCTCTCTCTTTCTCTCTCTTTCTTGTTGCTTCTGTCGGCAGAGAGGCAGGGATAAGGTTTCTTTTGAAACCTTATCTCTTCTTTTCTTTTCTATTAATTATTTTCTTTTATTTATTTTATTAATTATTTTATTTATTTTATTTTATATTTTATTTACTTATTTCTTTTATTTGATTTATAATAAAACGGTTTTAAGATTCGATTTCTAATTTCAATTCCTACCGGAAATTAGCGAAATTAATCCCAAAATTTACGCTCTAAATTACGCGAAAAATTTACCCAAATTTTTACAAAAAAATTAAAATTTGACGGGTTTTACAATATGGACATTCGACACAAATTTGACCAACGTGCATGACCCGGCATCTTCGTTGGTTATCCTTTTGGCTAAAAAGGGTATCGTATATATGATTTGCAATCTCGTCATATCTATGTATCTCACGATGTATTATTTCACAAATCCATTTTTCCATATCGCGATATAGATCCTTTATCTTCCATCTCACCATTATCTGTAATGCCTCTTGATGATATCCACACTGACCACGACAACGCTTCTTCAGGAAATTTCATTCCAAGCGCTGATATCGTTGCTCCTGATTCACCATTAGTTGAGAATTCTACCATTGATTCTTCACTTTCTGACATTATTATCACATTGCCATCCATTTCCAATTATCTTACACGTCAGCGAGTTCCACCATCTTACCTTCAGGATTATGTTTTCAATCAAGTTTCTTCTTCTTGCAAGTTTCCACTTGGCCGATATTTTTCTTTATCTCATTTTAATCAACCTCATCAAGCCTTTCTTTCAACCATCATTGCCCACGATGAACCACGATCTTTTTCTCAAGCCATGAAATCTGACCATTGGCGTGTGACCATAGCTGCTGAAATAAAGGCACTTAAGGCCAACAATACTTGGACTCTTTGTCACATTCCTTGTGGCAAAACACCAATCGATTGTAAATGGGTATATAAAATCAAGTATAAGTTTGATGGTTCAATTGAACGTTATAAAGCACGTTTGGTTGCTAAATGATATTCTCAGGTATAAGGCATTGATTATCACGATGCATTTACTCCCATAGTGAAACTCGTTATTGTCCGTCTATTACTTTCCCTTGTAGCTATTCGAGGTTGGTCTTTGCAACAACTCCATGTTAATAATGCTTTTCTTCAAGGTGACCTTAATGAAGAGGTCTACATGAAACTCCCACCTGGTTTTTCAATTACAGGTGATACTCGTGTTTGCAAATTAAATAAATCACTCTATGGCTTAAAGCAAGCTTCCCGTCAATGGTTCTCCAAGTTTTCTTCTACTCTCATTCAAAATGGTTTTCATCAATCTATTTCAGATTATAGTTTTTTTACTTACATAAATAATCACATTTCCATTTTTATCCTAGTTTACGTCGATGATATTATTGTCACTGGTAACAATAATATTGCCATCTCGAGGGTAAAACATTTTTTAGCTCAATCTTTTTCTATCAAAGACCTTGGTCCTCTTCGATATTTTTTAGGTATTGAAGTCTCATGGTCTAAACAAGGCATTTTCTTCTGCCAAAGAAAGTATGTTGTTGATATTTTATCCGACTTGGGGATGCTTGGTTCTCGTCCCTCTCTTTGTTCCGATGGAGCAACATCTCCATCTTCGTCCCTCTGATGGCAATGCTCTCTCTGATCCTACTATTTATCGTCGTCTCATTGGTCGTCTTCTCTATTTAACGGTTACTCGACCTGACATTCAATATGCTATCAATACTCTTAGTCAATTCATGACCAAACCTCATTCCGCCAATTTGGATGTAGCCATCGAGTTTTACATTATCTAAAAGGTAGTGTTGGTCATGGCCTTTTTCTTTCTGCTTCTAGTTCTCTCTCCCTCGTTGGCTATGCCAACTCTGATTGGGCTGGATGTCCCACTACTCAACGATCAACAACCGGTTATTTTGTTATGATTAGCTCCAGCCCTGTTTCTTGGAAAACCAAGAAACAACCGACCGTATCTCGATCCTCTACCGAGGCAGAATATGGTGCTCTCGCTGCTTTAACGTTTGAACTACAATGGCTACGATATCTCCTTCATGATCTTGGTGTGGATCACTCACAATCCATTCTTGTCCATTGTGACAATCAAGCTGCACTACACATGGCTTCTAATCCGGTCTTTCATGAACGCACTAAACACATTGAACTTGATTGCCACTTCGTCCACAAAAAAAATACAAGCCGGTCTCATTACTCTCTTTTTTTTTGCGTTCTCATGACCAGTTAGCGGATATTTTTAATAAACCACTTGGCGCCGAAGTTTTTTGTCGAATACTTAGCAAGTTAGGTGTGAGTTTCTAGTTTCACAGCCTGTTTCTTGGCTGGTCGTGTTGTGTTGATGAAACACATGTCTCTGGCAATCAATCTATTCCCGATGGCAACTGCAAGAATAACATTTTTACTTAGAAACCAACACAGTTAAAAAAATAAAAATAAAATAGAGGAAAGCAGTGAACTTTGAGTGAAGAAGACGAAGAAATGAATTACCAAAAGTGGGTGTGGAGAAAGTAGGTGTGCCATCGACGAAGTTCAAGCTACCGGTAACAATGGTCTTCGTTTTTCCGTCTCCGATCATCATAACGTTCCACGTGTTCTGATCCAGTCTCACAATCTCATTATACGTTCCTGCCTTCACATCTATAATAAATCTCGTTTTGCTCTTTCTCGGCACAGCCTTCACCGCATCTGCAATCGTCTTGTACTTCCCACTGCCATCCTTCGCCACAGTCACATTGGCCATCACATTGTTAGCTTGCAGCATGTTAAAGATTGGTTCAAAGATTAGCACATGGTGTTAGTCGGTCGCATCTCTATGTAGTGGAAATAGTGGTGTTAGTTGATCACATCTATATGTAGTGGAGATAGTGGTTTGTTTTTTTTTAATCAGTTTGTTTCATTTTGTAAGTCTATATAAAGGCCATGTTGAAATTTATTTCTAGCATTTTTTCAATTACGATCCTTTCTCTTTATTCTCTTCCACAACAAAAGTGGTATCAGAGCTTTATAGGTCCCGGTGAGATGGCAGCCAATAGAAACTCTATGAGTGTGTCTCAACCCCTTCTTCCATTTTTAAAGGAGAGTGCTATGAGTTCTGGAGCATCAAAATGAAGACCTTGTTCAGATCTCAAGATCTGTGAGATTTGGTAGAGAGTGGCTACGACAACAATAAAGTAGATGAAGTTCGGTTGAGGGAAAACAAAAGGAAAGATTCAAAGCCGTTATTCTTCCTCCAGCAGGCAATCCATGACACAATCTTCTCTAGAATTTCAATGGCAACCACTTCAAAGGAGGCCTGAGAGACTTTGCAGAAAAAATTTCTAGGCTCATCAAAGGTGATAGAAGTAAAACTTCAGACTCTTAGAAAAGAATTTGAAGCGTTGCTTATGACGAGTAATGAAACATTGCAAGATTTTTTGTCTAGGGTAATTTCCACTGTTAGTCAAATGAAAACTTATGGAGAAAAAACTACTGATGCTATCATTGTTTTTAAAGTCCTACAAAGTTTAACTCTCAAATATGAGTCTATTGTCACTGCAATTGAGGAAAGTAAGGATCTTTCTATTCTTTCATTTGATGAACTAATGGGTTCGCTGCAAGCTCATGAGGCCAGGCGTAACAGGTCAGCTGAGAACAATGAAGAAAATGCATTTCAAGTTTCTCAGATGAAGGGAGAGACAGAGAAGAAGGAAGACTCTACAGGCAGAGGTAGAGGAGGCTTTCATGGCAGATGACTAGAACGAAGACGAGGAAGGGGACAAGGAAGAGGTTGTTTACATGGACAAAAGAGGCAATTTGTTGGACATCAACCGGCGAGGCAGGTTGTTGGACAACAAAGTTAGAATAGAAGCTCTATCCAGTGTTACAATTGTGGGAAGTTTGGGCTTATGAAGGCGAATTGTCGACAAGGCTCACAAGCACAATATGTGGAAGAAACAAAGGAAGAAAGTAAGTTGTTTATTGTTCATTCTCAACCAATGACATTCAAAATGATGTTTGGTTTTTGGATAGTAGTTGTTCAAACCACATGACTGGCAATAGATCATTATTTAAAGAGCTTGATGAGTCACATAAGGTACAGGTTAGACGTGGAGATGACAAGCAGATTCAAGTTGATGGAAAAGGAATTATTGCAACAACGACTAAACATGGTAAAATAAAATTGCTTTACAATGTTTTTTTGTTCCTAATTTGGCTCATAGCTTGTTAAGTGTTGGGTAACTGATGGCTAGTGGTTATGAAATTATATTTGATGATGGAGCATATGAAATTAAAGAAAAGAAGTCTGGGCAAACCATAGTCAATGTGCAGATGACTCAAAACAAGATGTTTAGACTTAGAATCTCAAAAGTGGAAAATCAAGCTCTTATTGCCAGTGAGATGAACAAATCTAGAAGTGGCATTTGAGATATGAACACCTTAATGTCAAAAGCTTGCAGCATCTAAGTAACAAAGGTATGGTCCATGGGATATCTCAAATTAGTTCTCTTGACTTATGTGAAGTGTGTATTTATGGAAAGCAGACACGAAAGCCTTTCCCAAGTGGGAAGTCATGGAGAGCGTCTGAATGTCTCGAGTTGATTCATGTCGATTTATGTGGACCTATGAGCATTACATGACTTGGTGGGAGTAAGTATGTTTTTCTCTTTACTGATGATTATATCCGCATGAGTTGGGTGTATTTTTTAACAAAAAAGTCGGAGACTTTTGAAAGTTTTAGAAAATTCAAGGCCCTAGTGGAGAAGTAAAAAGAAATTTTTATAAAGTCTCTTCGCACTGATAGAGGTTGTGAGTTTTTGTCTAAAGAATTTAATTTCTTTTGTGAAGAACATGGAATTTTCTGCGAGTTGACAATACCATACACACCAGAGCAAAACGGTGTAGCCGAACGGAAGAATCGAACGGTCATGGAGATGGCTAGAAGCTTGCTCAAGGCTAGAGGACTTCAAACTCATTTCTGGGCTGAAGCAGTTGCAACATCTATGTACTTGCTGAATATCTCTCCTACAAGGGCTATCTTAAATCAAACACCGTACGAGGCTTGGCGAGGTAGAAGACCACCAGTAAGTCACTTGAGAATTTTTGGTTGTATTGCTTATGCTTTGAAAAGTTCTCAAGTTCGTCAAAAGCTTGAAGATAAAACTGAAAAATGCATTTTTGTTGGTTATTCATCTCAATCAAAAGCATATAAACTATATAACCCTCTCAGTGGCAAAAGTCATTATTAGAAGAGATGTAGTATTTGATGGAGCAAGTTGGAACTTGAATGAAGCAGATGAAGAAGCTCAAGTTCAAATCCCTACAAAAAGTGAGACTCCAACTTATGAAGTTGCTCCTCTAGTTCAAGAGAATGCTCCCACTTCTTTTGGGTCAACCTCAAGAAGCAGTAGCTCAACATCCTTACAAGACTCTTATGATGAAACACCTCCTAAGAAGTTTAGATCTTTGAGAGAGATCTATGATTCTTGTCAATTTGCTTTTTATTTGTTATAGATCCTACAACGTTTGAAGAAGCAGCAACAAAAGAAGAATAACATAATGCGATGGAAGAAGAATAGCATAATGCAATGGAAGAAGAATTAATGGTGATCAAGAAAAATGAAACTTGGGAGCTAATCGATCTACCCGAAGGGAAGAATGAAATGAGACTCAAATGGATCTTTAAAACAAAATATCATGCTGATGGCACCATTCAAAAACACAAGGCGCGACTCGTGGTTAAAGGCTATTCGCAACAACAAGGTATTGATTACGATAAAACATTTTCTCCAGTAGCTCAAATGGAAACCACGAGAACCATTTTAGCTTTGATGCACAACTACAATGGCCAGTTTACCAATTCGATGTCAAATATGCGTTCTTAAAAGGTTACTTGAAGAGGTTTACGTCTCTCAACTAGAAGGATTCATTGTCAAATGAAAAAGTGTATAAGCTGAAAAAAGCACTTTATGGGCTAAAGCAAGCACCACGGGCATGGTGTAGCAAGATTGATGTCACTAGAAGTAAAAATGAGCCCGCTCTTTATGTACAGAGGGAAGGTAACGCTGACTTAATCATTGTGTGTCTCTATGTTGGCGATATTATTTACATGAGCTCATCTGACTCTCTTTTGGCTGATTTTAAGTTTAATACGATGAAGAGATTTGAGATGTCATACATGGGTTTATTGCATTATTTCCTTGGTCTTGAAGTGAAACAAACAATTGATGGGATTTTTGTTTCACAAAGAAAATATGCAACAGATCTATTCAAAAAATTGATTATGCTCAAATGCAAACAAGACACTACGCCCACTAATATCAATGAGAAGCTACAACTTGAATATGACACAGAGAAGGCAAATGCCAAAAATTTCAGAAGCTTGGTTGGAAGTTTTATTTACTTAACGTATACTAGACCGGATATTGCTTTTTCTATTGGTGTAGTTTCCAGGTTCATGCAAAATCCAACAAAGCATCATTTCGGATCAGCAAAAAGAATCTTACGATACATTGCTGGAACAGTGGATTATGGGATTTGGTACTGTCAAGTTTCCAAATTTAGTCTCTTAGGATTTATGGACAGTGATTGGGCTGGTTCAATAGATGATCGGAAGAGCACATCAGCAAGTGTTTTCAGCCTTGAGTCTGGAGCAATCACATGGAATTCAAAGAAGCAAGATACAACAACATTATCTTCTTCAGAGGCAGAGTACGCTGCAGCAACTTTAGCAGCTTGCCAAGCAATTTGGATTAGACGAATTCTTTTAGATCTTCACCAAAAGCAAAGCAACGCAACCAACATTTTTTGTGATAACAAGTCAGCAATTGCAATTAACAAAAATCCAGCTTTCCATGGAAGGACAAAACACATCGATATTCGCATGCATTTCATTCGAGACTTGGTTACAAATGGTGACATTATGTTGAAACATTGCAGCACTCATGAGCAGGTGGCAGATATTTTAACAAAATCACTTCCAAAGAGGCAAGTTCATCTTTTTCAGATCACGTCTTGGAGTTACTGATTTTGAATCAAGAGGGAGTGTTAAAAATTGATTCAAAGATTAGCACATGTTGTTAGTTGGTCACATCTCTATGTAGTGGAGATAGTGGTGTTAGTTGGTCACATCCCTACACAGTGGAGATAGTGGTTTGTTTTTTTTAATTAGTTTGCTTCATTTTGTTAGCCTATATAAAGGCCCTGTTGAAATTTTTATCTAGCATTTTATCAATTACGATCCTATCTCTTTATTATCTTCCACAACACAACAACCTCGATCTTTGGCAATCTAAATCAGTTCCTCTGAACCCGAGCAACCTCCGGTGAACTGGAATGTTGAAATCGACCAACAGACCCAGGATTTTTGTTGCAATGGCTAAACTGTTGCTCACAAGCTCGATGAAGTTTTTCATTGCAGTTCTTATTTCGTCGACGAGCGTTGAGTTTAGATCTTCAAGTCCGTCCAAACAAATTTCCTGGTAGGCAATGGTGGTGCTGAGCCAGGTTTTTAAGTCGTTGATTTTTGACTCAGTCAAGAGCTTTTCTCCTTCGCCTACTCCTATGGCTGATATGGAGTCGTTGAGGTTATTGATCACGTCTTTGAAGAGTGACTGTGTAGCACCCGGAAAATTATCAGCTCAAATTGTAATGAATATTGGGTGATGTTCATTTTTATAGAAATGGAGTAAATGTGAATGTTGGATTAATTGAAGCGATAGTTAAGTGTGTTATTAATTAAGTGGAAATGAGATAACAAGGGATAATGTGAATCAGAAAAGTAAAAGAAAAGAAGTGTTAAAGGTAATAAAAAAAAGAAAATAAGAAAAGAAAAAGAAAAAGGAGGAAAAGGGACGTAAAAGCGGTATTCTTTTCCTCTTCTCCCTTTCATTTTCTCTCCCTTCAGCAAGCAGAAGACCACTCCTCCGTCTCTGATTTTTTTTCTTCCACTCTTCAATCTCAAGGTAATTTCTAACTCCTTCCTATTGAGTTTTTAGTTTCTAAGCTTAATAGAGAGTTTATGGGTGAATTGAGTTGAGTTGGAGAAGGATTAGATTAGGGTTTTGTGTGAAATTGAGGGTTTCACGAAAATTTGGGCTTCTAGCTAGTTTTCCTTGTTTTGTGGATGTATATAACATGTTAGTGGATTGGGTAAAGATAAAATGAGGTGATAGTGGATTTTGGGCAAAAACCAAAAATTCTGGAGTTCACAGAGGTAGTTTCAGTTTTTGTGAAAATTGACCAAGCCAATTGTGTTATTTGGCTAAACGGTCCTAATCTTTTAGAAAGTAGACATCCTAAGAAATTTGTAGAGTCTGGAATCGTCCGAAACGGACAAGTGTAGGATTAGTTACACAATGTTGAAATTAGACCAAAAATGGTGGAATTTCGGGTTTTGTGAGTTTTTGGCGAACCATTAGCTTTCTTTTGAGAGTTTGATGAATGAGGTTTAGTGGAGATTAAATTAATTGTATGTGTTGTGATTTTAGGTCCGAACGAATTCCCAACATAGCGTATGATTAAGGATTGCTCAAGAAACCAGGTAAGTAGAGTATACATGTGCCTTCGGTCTTACATCACAGAATAGTAGGGTATGTGCATGTTATTGTATGTTTTCGACGTGTCATGCATCATGTTTTAAAAATAATACAAAAATGAATTTACATGTAGTAGAAACGGCATGGTATGGTATGAACGAAACAAGACCGGCATTGTAACGACCCCTATTCCCAGCAAGATATTGTCCGCTCTGGGGATTGGGCCATAACCCAATATCCTCCCCTCACAACTTTGTTTAGCGAGGACTTCCCAGTCGGTCACCCAACCTGGTACTACTCTCACCGAAGCACTTTTAACTTCGGAGTTCTTATGAGATCCGTTGTCAATTGTGCTCCAAAACGCGTCTTGCTATCTCAGGAGGGTTTCTTTACATATGTTTCATTTCCACATACTTCCCCAAGCGATGTGGGATTGTGACGACCCCCTTTTTACGACCCGTCACCTTTCGGTTCGCCCGCGCGGACGTACCGCCATCTGGGTTCCTGTTCGTGCAGCCATCGTACACATACTTACACATCCGGGTCATCACAATCACCTTCCCTCGGGGGCCCAACGTCCTCGTCGGCCACATTTTCGGTTGGGTACAAGTTCTGATACTATTTGTAACGACCCCTTTTCCCAGCAAGATATTGAACGCTCTGGAGATTGGGTCGTAGCCCAATATCCTCCCCTCATGGCTTTGTTTGGAAAGGACTTCCCAGTCGGTCACCCAACCTAGTACTACTCTCGCCGAAGCACTTTTAACTTCGGAGTTCTTATGGGATCCATTGTCAATTGTGCTCTAAAACGCGTCTTGCTATCTCGAAAGGGTCTCTTTACATGTTTCATTTCTACATACTTCCCCAAGCGATGTGGGATTGTGACGACCCACTTTTTACGACTCGTCACCTTCCGGTTCGCCCGCGCAGAAGTACCGCCATCTGGGTTCCGGTTCGTGCAGCCATCGTACACATACTTACACATTCGGGTCATCACAGGCATGAACTTTTGAGGGAAGTAATCCGCCCCTTAAATGAGACTGAGGATGTATAATTTGGAAAAAGTGATCCGCTTCCCATCTGTGTAAAGGATCATCGACAACAGGCATGGGAAAGAACACAAATAAAAACGAAACGTGAAAGTAGAAACCACATGAGTATGATGTATTATTGTCGCATTTCATTCATTATTCTACTTATTTAGTATTAGGCTAATAGGTGAGTTCTGTGATGTAGGTGACGAGACGATAGTAGGTGAGTTTTTCAAGCATGTCTAGGACTAGGAGGCAGTTGGAGGAGTGAGCTCGTGCGACGGCCTAGCTATCTGTTGGGGCGATTTAACCATGGGGAGTATGTATGGTTTTTGGAGTCAGCATGGTTTTTGGAGTCATTTTCATGTAAAGTCTGATTTTTTAAAACTCTATGTTTTGGAAATGAATGGGGATTTGTTTTGAGAATGGTCTTTTGGTAGGTTTGAAAATGCAGGAAGTTGGGTTTTGATAGTAGGATTTGGTCCTATGAATTTAAACGTTATGTTGTCAAATTTTCTGCAAAGTTGTGTTTAAGATTAATAGCAGTAGGGAGTGAAGTGTCGACCTGTGTATGCAGGTGTCGACCATTGAGTGTGCTAACCCGAGTGAAGTGTCGACCATTGAGTGTGTCAACTTGAGTAAGGTGTCGACCATTGCTCTCTAGTGTCGGCCAATTATTGAGGGTGTCAACCACTGAAATCGACCGAAGCAAACAGAGGCGATTGAAATGTCGACCTGTGCGCATAGGTGTCGACCACCTTAGTGTATAGTGGGTCGAAGTGTCGACCCATGTCTGCAAGTGTCGCCCATCGTAAAACAGAGAGTAATGAGGTGTCAACCGAAGTATTCAGGTGTCGACCGGTAAGGTACAACCAAGAAAAATGTTGACCACGAAGATCGACCGACACAAACAGAGACGAATGGAGTGTCGACCGGTGCTCGAAGGTGTCGACCAGTTTGTGTATAACTGGCAAAACAATTTGTCAATCGAGATTACTTTTATTTTACTTTATTATTTTTATTTTTACTTGTTTTAAAAACTTAAGATTTATTTATAGAGAGTCTTCCACGCATGAATAGTTTTCCGCTGCGAAGTTTTAAATGTTTTTGTTTTAATGGTGTAGTTTTATGTCGATGGATAAAATTTTAAATTTTCACGAATTTTCTGATACGGTCCAATGGTACGAGTACAAAGCCCAGTAGCGGTCCGGGTTCAGATAACTCGGGTCGGTATCAGTCTGTATGCAGTAATTTGGCAAATCGAGTTCGGACTACTCGGGGCACTACAGTCTGGCAGAGCCACAAGGTCTCGTTAAGCTTTGTATCACTGGTGATGTGCTGGGTGGGGAAGTGAGAGAGCTTAGAGAGCTCAGTCATGGCGATTTGCAGAGAAAACTTGAAGAGAAATTCTGGGTCGGTGTTATTCGATGCCTGTAGCAAAGCAATACACGAGGTTGGATATTCTGTCACCTCACACATAGTTTTTGTAAATGTAAATATTATTGACATTGATTTTTGGCAATAGGCAATGAAGAAAACTTGCGATTTATTCTATATTCAGCAAAATAATATTTAGAAAGTTAATTAATAAAGTTTGCGGTGCTAGGAAGGTGGTTTCTTAGAAATCAAGAAATTATCTATTTATATTTTGAAAGGTAGTTTCTTGGAGATCAAGAAGATATTCATGGAAGTTAAAATTGGAACTTTTTTAATTTTGGAAGTTTGTTATTTTCGAAAGATCAAATTTTTTTGGAATGAAGTTACTTGGAGAACAAGCTATTGTTAACATATTCGGCATTATAGAATTTATGCATTTTTGGAAAGTAGATTTGAAGATTACGAGTTTGTTAAGCTGGATTATAAAGAGATTCAAAATCACAGTATCTAAGGGATTTGATCCCGATTCGTTTGCTCGTCGGTTGCTCGGATTTTCCATATGTGTTATTTCAAAAATCGTTTTTGGAAAGTTGATTTGATAATTGCTTGCTAAATTATAGTAAGATATATGATCACAACAATTGTGGGATCCATTCTTAATTTGTTGGGATTCATTCCTATTAAGTAGGCAGTACTTTCCATAAATGTCACACCTAATGTCACAGATCCGATTTTCATGGGATTCAGTTTCCTTATTCTGTACGATCTGTTTGAAGATAATATTGAAGATCAAAAACATAAATATTTGATGGACAGTATATTATGCATTCTTCTCTCACAATTAAATGCTGCTGAAGCCATTATTCTTGTGAGCCGAAAGTCATTATTCATTTGGTGATTCTTTCTTCACTCACGGATTCATGTGGTGTAAGTCATTATTATTTCGGTCGGGTGAAAGACTATCTATTGGAGTGTGTTGGCTAATCTTATCCTAAGATATTGTCAAGTGTCACTGACAGTGTCATAGAAATTTATTTTTGTGATCTTCATTGAAGCTCAGTCTCGATAGGAGGCTGCCTTGGAACTCGGGAGGAGTTCTGTTTATTGTCAAGGGGAGCTTGCTATACACAGATTCCAGGAGGAGTCATCTTCTACAAGGGGAGCTTGTCGCGTTTAGATCCGGGAGAGATTGTTCTTAAGTCGAGTGGAGCTCGCAAAAATAATTTCATTACTAAATGTTGGAAGAGGCAGCGGCAATATTAAGAGGAAGTCTTACTTTGAATTAGTCCGAGTATCTTGTAACCTTGTTCAGACTCTTGAAATATTTTTATATCTAAGTGTGGCCCTGCAGACGTAGGCTGATTGATGAACTGCGTTACTAATCTTCTGTCTTATTAATATCTGCAGTTTAAATATTGTCTAATATCGCATTAATTATCGATGTCACACCAAGTGTTGCAACCCTTTGTAATACCGAGTTGCTAACCTAGAATTTTCAGTTTTAATATACGCAGCCGAAGTCAACTGTGTGGAGGAAGAAGAAGATGAACTATTTCGCTTGTGAATCATGGTGCCGGCAACTGTGCCAACGACTAAACCAACGAGGACAACTGTGGAAACCACCAAAATGATAAGACGCCGGCGATTTTTCTGCCGGAATTCTTGAGCTTCATCCTCGTCCACTCTGCTGTAGTCCTTAAAGGAGTTGATGGAATCCATTTCAACGCCTAATTCCACGTCTCCTGGCTCTCTATTCCAGAGCTCCGATTCTAGATTTATATGAAACTCTCTTGAAGAGTTGATAATTACAGAGTGAGAAAGCTAGAGTTTGTCATAAAACAAAGTAAAATTGGTAATATTCTAACAGCAATTGGGAGAGCCAGGCAATGATCTTAACGCGTTTGCCAGTAAATATGTATGAAACTACGCAAGGATCGTCCTTTGGCAACATTATGGTGAGGAAATGGCGGGTCAATACTCAGATTTTTGCAGATAGGTGTGGGTTTGGGCGGGTGAAAGTCCACGTCATTCTGCCGATGATTACGTTGATAGAACTGCCTCAAGCTTACCCGGGTAGGGTACGACCTCCTTAAATCGCCTTATCTGTCTTTCCAGTTTCCACCTTCCCAATGACATACTCTACGTAGTATTTGCATGTACCAACAATCTCTCTAAACTATAATATTATATCTATCTTGTAACATGTTTTTTTTATTATAGGACATGGAATTACATTATATTATAGATAATAATGCTAAAAAATCCTCAGTTCTAAACTTTAGAGTTTACCCTACATTTTGACTTTATGTTCATGTAGGTTGCAACGAAGAAATAAAAAGATGAACAATAATTAGAAATAGGTGCTCTAATGGGAATCTAAAAGTTCAAAATTTTCAATTTAATAAAAAGAGAAGAATTAAATTCAAAATAAAAAGATTCCACCATATAATTATCCAATTTTCTCTCCCGTTGATAACAAATTTTAAGTGTGATCAACAAGAATGAGTCTTATTTGTAGACATTAATGAACCAAGTCTAGGTCATTGGGTGAGAGTAGCACTCTTCACCCATGTCACTTTTTGTAAAAACAGCTAATTTTATATTAATTAGATTCAACACTAAATTTTTTAGTTTTATTTGGCTCAATCTAATTTTAAGTATTGGACAGGACGATCGGATCTTCATCAAAAATTAGATCGTTCGACCCAGCATTTCTGTCTAGGTCTATCTTCGAGTCGTGACACTTTTGTTGTTTTCCAATGACACATTTCTTAAACTCTATGCAACATTAAACTTGTTAATACATGACATTCAATCGTATATGATTAAAGTTATGTGATCCAAATTCTATTTAGATCAAGTTAAGAAGAGCACGATACGTCAAAAGTGATTAACAAAATTATTAACATTTTACGTTTATATGTTTACAATTTGTGCACATAAATTATCCTCCATAGTTTCATTCACTTATCACTTTTTTTCCCTTTTATATATTTGTTGAACAAATTGCCATGGTCCAATAAACATTTATTGATTATCCTTAAATTTAACATAAGAAGTAGTCAGAATGGAATGAAAAAACTCACAAGTTGTACACTACAGACCCAGCGAGAATGGAAAACCAGTGCCACTCAACCAACTACCGCCGGCGACGAACCTTCCCGGAGTGAAGGCCTGAGCTTCACTTGCACTGGTGATCACCTTGAATCCTTTCCAACTTACCCTCTTCGACGTGGCAGCCCCGGCCCCCGTGTTCATGTACTCGCCGTAAAACAGGGTGTTGAGTGCGAAAGTCCCGTCCCAGATGTGCCATCCGGCTGGGTTTATGACGTTACTTATCGACGTTTGCATAACCACCGTCCTTGAGTATTCCTTCCATGGTCTTCCCAGGTAAGTTGGGAAACTGCTCTGAACAGGCCTGAGGTCGGAGGTGGCGCCGATTCTACATTTCTGGATTACAATGCCAGTGTTTTGGTTCGGGTCAGTCCGGCCTTGGGCCGTGACCATGTTCTTTTGGCCGGAGTTCGGTCGACGCGCATGGATGTCGCAGTTTTGCAAGACGGCGGCGCCGTTGCCGAAGATGAAATCTACGGTGCCGGCGATGAAACATTCTATGAAGAATTGACGGTTGGAGTGGACGTAGAGGGTGTCTTGGTAGGCAAGCATGTCACATCGGTAAAACGCAGAGAGATCGGACCCGACGCGAAGCGCCACCGCCTGGTGCTTTGATGGGCCGGCCGTGTTTTGGAAGGTAATATCTCTTGCTAGAAATCTTTCCCAACCACCGCTGCAAAAAAATGTGGTCCGAATACATCTAAGCTATGACTGTAGAAAAACTGAGTCTAAACCAGCATTATAGATTCTACTGCCTTTCAAACTTTTCTAATCTCCCTTATGCTTCTTCGGAAGTTCATTTATTCGTAGATTAAAATAAATTTAGATCTTAAATTACTTTTTTTTTCATAAAACGAAACATTATCTTTAATTTATCCCTAAATTAAGCACATGAATAATATATTTTTTTTAAACTTGATTTCTAACTTATTTGTTGATTTCTAATTTAATTTTGACTTTCAAGCGATTTAGAATTATGTCCTAGAAGTCGAAAAAATTTGAAATTGGGATAGAAATTTACTAGGAGGTTAGAATCATGTTAAAGAAAACTATAATATACACGGGATTAATTTAGCAGATAAATTAATGATTAATATCTAAATTGTTGATAAGTGAAATGTAGATACAAAAATAAAAAAAAATTAAAATTTAATTGGTAAATGAATTAAAGATTATGATGGAAGTTAAGAAAAAGAAAAATAATGTAATCATGTTCATGAATTAGGAGAAGAATAATATTACGTTTATTTTTTTATTCTATTATCTTAAAATATACATTAATGTGTCAAATAATTATTAGTGTAATATATGTAATTAGTTTATATTTTAAAAATGTTGAATAAAAAGATAAACTTAATATTAAAAAAAAAAGTTCGAACATCATCATGTGAGGATAGAAACAAAAAAGCAGTGGGTGGGCAGTTTGAAAAGTCAAATTTAATGAAAAGTAGCATTTTGGTGAGATGAAATTGACTAGTGTTCTATTTTATCCACCTGTCTCTCAACTTTTCCAGTATACACAAACAAGATATTTACAGAACCCAACCTAATCTGTCTGTTTTGCGTTATACCCATAACTCACTCCCATTTTTTGAACTTTTCCCACATCTGTTCCCACAGATCGAGGCAAACTCACAGCTCTTCAACGCCCAAAAGATAACACCATTTTCAAAACTATGTATATGGCTCCCTATGCTCTACCTAGACTAGCTGAATAGGGTAAAGGAGCCTCGCAAATGATTGATTCCCTACAGGCTACAGCTAAGACTTACGTGACATTCTTAAAATGAAATTTAAAAAAAAAAACCCATCCATGTTTACGCCTGAATTGAAGTTAAAGTACGAAGATTAAGAATATGGAGGACATACCAACGGTTGCGGAGTTGAAAGTTGTGCTGCCGTCGACTACATTCCTGCTTCCGGTGATGATGGTGCTTGTTCTTCCATCGCCAAAAAACATGATGTTGGTTTTACTTCTCGGCACCTCTACGTTTTCTCTGTAAACTCCGGCTTTGATTCTGATGATATATTTGGTAGTGCGCTGAGACGGAGCGGCTGCCACTGCAGCCGAGACTGTCCGGTAATTCCCGCTGCCGTCGGCTGCCACCACTACGTTGGGTGTTACTGAGGACGACTGCAAAAGCCGCCGGTCGGCAGCCGAAAGCCATTCCAGCCACTTTATGTCGTCGTGACCGACGTTCTCCATCAGATTTTTCCTCCCCATCATTTTACTCTCGTTGATTATGTCAGTGTCTGTCATGTTCTTAATCATCGCCAAGACATTGCTGCACATTTTCTCGATATGAATCTCTGACTTTAGCAGCTCCTTCCTCACCTTTCTGTCAGCATCGTCGTGAGAGAACCCGTCCAGGCAAGACTCCTGGTTGGTGATTGTTGAGCTGAGCAAAGTTTTAAGGTCGTCGGCGTGCTGGAACAGAGATTTCTTGGTTGGGTACAAATGGAGATCCTCTACAGCCTTGTGAAGCTCGTAGATGGTGTCGTCCATGTTGTCCAGGCAATCATTGAGAGCACACTTCTCGCGCTTGGTCAGGCCTTTTCGAGTCGTAAGCTTTTTAATGGCTAAATAATTCTGTTTCACTGCTTCCGTCGTGATATTTAACGCCAGTTCGATGACGTCTTTCGGGCCGGAGACCTTTTCGCTGGCTCTGTCTACAGAAGTCAGTGTGGAGAAGCATAACTCGGGGTACAGAGTGGAGCTGCAAGAGGTTTTGATTATAGAATGGGAAGGAGAAGTCTCAATCTCGTCGGGCTTCTTTCTCGACTCTACTCCTACTGCAATTCCGATGACAACGGAAATAAGTAGAATAGCAGAGAGAGCCCAGAACAAGAGTTTCTTCCTGTTTCTCTTGAGGATGGGCGGTTGGTGGCCGGAATCTTGGACTCCGGCGGTCAAATGCTCGACGTCGGTCATCGTATTCTACGGAGAAAAAGGAAGATGTGAAGTGAGGGAAAGGGTAATTAGAGAGGGAGTAATGGAGAGGGTTGATATAGAGAGTGAAGGACCTCACTTCCCCTAAGTAGCCATGGCGGCTTGGATTTATCAGTGAGAGGAAGAAGACGAATCAAAAAATAATTTTATTTTATTTTTTCACTTTGCATCCACGTGAACGGGTGACAGAGGCCAGGAATATTGTAACAACGTACATCATCTTTTTATGATATTTAATTTAGTTTTATTTAAAAATAAATTATTGTATTGATAAATCACCGCACATTAATGATGCTAAGCTAAATAATACTGATATTTAATTGATAAATTATAGTAAATAATGGATAAAGTGAACTAAGCAATTGATGGAAGCTAATGATTGTACTTCACCTTTAATAAATTAAATTAAATTATAAATAATTAAATTAAATTATTAATTACTGAAAGTTTAATTGTGGATACTCCAAGAATAGAAATAGGCAGCCCACAGTCAATTAAGCAATATTTTAATAATTAATTTAGAAAATGAAGAAATTAAATTGAAAAAAAGTAGGAATTAATAATGGCTCTTCATGATATAAACAACAAAAGATTCTGTCATCCATTATTTTGTAACTTATTCATTTTTAAGTAATAAAAGTTGTCATCCTAACACCAACTTCTATCTAATTTAAAATTATTTAAAAAATAAATAAATAAATTTTCAAATATAATTAATTTAAAAAATAATTTTTTTCGAATTTTTAAAAAATTATAAATTATTTTTTAGGATAAGAATAATAAGGTGCAGGGCAGCATATGCGATTGCATTGGAACAAGTTGAAAGCCGGGGCCACTTCCTTTATTCTTTTTTATTATTACTATTATTTAATTTTGTAATAAAATTGAAACAATTAATAATTAAGAGAATAATTGCAATGGGACAAAGGGTGGAAAAAAAAAAAGACGCAGCCTTGAAAAATCAAAGGAATAATTGGGACCCATAATTATTTTATTTTTCCGAAGTCCTTTGGTTATTTATCTTTCTCTATGGCAAGCACGGGTGTTCATGGTCCGGTTTGGTTTGTTGATTATGTGATAGTACAAAATTAAATCGTTAGAGATCAATTTCGATAATTTAGTTCGGTTCAGTTAATTTTGATTTTTGCATATGTTAAACCAAGACTGAACCACAATTTTTAAATTTTAGAAACGATATTTGTTCGGTGGACTTTGAAAACCGACCAAAACCAAATTGATTTGAGTGGTTTGGTATGGTTCGTCGGTTCTTGATCTATTTCAAACACCTCTTATATAGCAAGAGAACGAAAAATAGAATAAAAATATAAAAATTTAGTTAAAAATATCATATTTATGAAGAAAATTTTGTCATATCAAAGATGATTATAATAAACAATGTATTATAATTAGAACATACTATAATTGGGAAAAAATAAAAATAAAAACCTTCGGGATAAGTAACAAAATAAATTTTAAACTATATTGGTTAACAAAATAAATCTTAAACTATCATCTGTTAATGAAATAAACTTTCAACTATGATTTTGAAAAACTAGATATGCGGTCGCCTGCAAAATGAGTGTGGGCGACCGCATGCATGCCCAAAAATATGAAACTTAAGGAAAAAATCTCTAAATTGGGGAATTATAGCAAAAATTCACCAAACTTCTAATAAGCAGTCAAAAATTGATGGAGTTGCACAAGGACTAACCCTCTAAGGTTGAAAATCAACTTAAAAGGACAAGTGAATGTCAATTCAACGAACAACGTAGAAAGGAAATCGCAGTTGCATTTTAAATGGATGTGCAGACACCCGAACTCAAAATGTGGGCGCCCGCACTACAATTCTAAAAAAAAAAAAAAAAATCCTTTCCTCAACACATTCCTGCAGTTCCTCGTAGGCGTTCATGCGAACGCCCGCATGTTCCACACGGACGTTAATGCGAGTAGACCCCAATACGGTTGCCCGTGCTTTTATTACACAGAAATTCTACCCTAGTGGGCGTTCATGCGGTCGTCCGAACCCATTTTAAGGGCGACCACATATTTGTTTTTCGGAAACGATAATTGAAGTTTTGTTTCGTTAATAAATAATAATTTAATATTTATTTTGTTAACCAACATAGTATAATGCTTATTTTGTCACTTACCTTATAGTTCAGGGTTTTTTTTTTTATATTTTCCCAATTAAATTTATGCAAATAGAACTCGATTCACCGAATGTTATCTCTTAACGTGACAATTATTAATTAGTGTAATATTTATTATTTATATTAATTATTACAAAGCTTCTACCCTGTTAAAATCTAGAAAAGTTTTGACCCACTAGCCGAAGTCAACAGTTGTTGATTGCTTTGCTTCACCCTTTTCTTCATCTCCACCTTCAATGCTGATTTAATCTGATTCATTTGCGATTAGTAGCATAATTAACATTAATAAGTTTTATAATTGGTTCTAGTTTTTTCTTGGTCAATTCAGTTTGAACCGATTTTGGTTAAATTAAATAACATATAGTTTACTTATTAAAAAGAGTGTCTGTTTTTTAGAGTGTGTATCGGGTTTTTTCTCTTATGATAGAAAAACGGCGATTCAAAGGTAGCTCTTGACAATTCCAAGACAATCACTGGGAACATGCGAGAAGGTGTTGCTCGCGGGGTGTTTTCGGTTGGTAAGGTTACGATGACGGTAAGAGTTTTCTGTCATAGGGAGTCGGTTGATTTTTGATTATAAACTAAAGGTAGATTCTCTGTTCTTGAGATTTCTGGTCTGATCAATAATAAAATTATGCGAACCTCAGATCGAAAGGACCCTGGACAAGACAACAAATAGTTCAAAGAAACGTCATTTTAATTCAAAATAAAGTAATGAACTATGACCCAATCGAAGAATTCGATGGAACCGTAGTTATCAAAACAAGAGCTTAACCTCAGCCACACCTGTTGGCTAAACCGAAGCTATCAAGACAAGAACTTGTCCCAAACTAAATTCATTGGTAAGAACCAGAGCTATCAAGCGAGATTCGTCAAGTGCGACTTGAAAAAGATCGATGTTCTTCGCAAATAACCAAAGAGAAATTATCTCTATAAAAAAACTCAATTTTTAATTCAAACTTGTTTTATTAAATCGAAAGTGTTTTGCCATTAAATAGGTTGCACATTAAAATTAAATTAAAGAAACACAAAAATAAAGATAAAATAACTAATAAAATTATGGGATAAGAATCATTTGCATGATCAGATGTCATCTCTTGTTTAAACTCCGTTTGAACATGATTTTAAATTGATTTGAGTAGATTCGGCTAGATAAGATCTCTCCTACGTGATTTACATGGACTTGCATGCATGACATATGTCTTTTAATACTTGAATATGCATGAGCGTCGCATCCTCTCTTTTAATTTATGTGTGCATGTGCGCCGCACCCTTCCTTCTCATGATCTTTGTCTTATCTTGCTATAGTCATTGAGTCGCTCATATCTGTTGACTTATATTATGTTTAAGTCTAACGATGTTTTTGATGATGTGTTTTTAAGTAATGTAGTTTGATTGAGATTATGTTAATGAGAATATAAGCTGATTATCAAATTAAATATACGAGATTAATAAATAAATAAATAATTATGATATTTGCATTATCTGGAAATGCCCTTTGAAAAGGGTATTTTAGTTGTCTAATAAATCTGTTTAAAGTGTTTAGAAAAACAGGGCTGAAATTGTTATATATTCTGCATATCATCCGATGGCAAAGAAAAACTATATCTTCCGCTAGCTAAACGACAAAGGCGGAATATTTCAAAGAAAAGCTTACATCTACCACTCGCTAAACGACAAAGCAAAGTTTACATCTTCCGCCAGTTAAACGACAAGAACTACATCTACCGTGGCGCTTTGAAGAAGACTTGTCCGCTAGCTAAACGACAAGAACTACATCTACTGATGACGTTTCAAGTCTTCCAAAGATTACTTCTGCCGATAGCTACACGACAAAGATATCATCTTCCGATAGCTAGACGACAAAGTTTAAGTTCCACCGCTGAAATTTCTGAAGACATCCACCGCTAGCATTTCAAAAGAACATCTTCCGGTGAACAGTGTCTCAGAAATACATCTATCGCTACCAGTACTAGTTCAAGCAATTTTAAAGTCACATCTACCGATACCAGTTCAGCTTTTTGAAGATACATCTACCTATGACGGTTCAGCATTTTACAGTCATATCTACCGATGGCGGTTCAAGCATTTCAAAGGCAACATCTTCGATGTACAGTATCTTCCGCCAAAAATTTAAATTTACCCGCGAAGCGATAGCGAAAGTCATCCAGAGCTTTAACTCTGGCCACTAATGGCGAAGCACAAAAACGACTCCAGAACGCAACGGCTAGCTGTCTGAGTACGAATGCTTCTCCAACGGTAATATATTTTCATATCCAAAAAGAAGCATTCAATGAAGGGAGCCGATTACAGACAGAGTATTTAAGGTGGAAAAGAAACTCGAGAATAATTTTTGCGAAAATCTTTGTGAACCCTAAAGAGCAGACTTGTGAAAATCACTCTGTAATTTCTTCTACATCTCTCTGATTCTAAACTTGAGATTCAATCTCTGAGAGGTGTAGTTTGTGCTGAAAAACTACGTACTTACAATTGTGTAAAAGGCTGTGGATTGTCGCCCGTGAAGAGCAATCCAGTTGTTGTAAAGACGTAGGATCGACGCCCAGAAAGTTCGATCTGGTGTTCTCGTGAGGAGAAGGAAAAAAATCTTCAAGGGGTGCCTTGAAGCGTGGACGTAGGCAAGCTTAGCCGAACCACGTTAAAAATTGTGGTGTCAATTTCTCTCTCTCTCTTCATTGTTTGATTATGTAACGACCCAGGAGGATCGTCACATAATTCATATCTTCTTTTAATCATTTAATTCTATTACTCACAGATGATTCAGGATAGTGGTATATTATTTTTTTTGAAACTAATTTAACTCAAGATATCATACACGATTCACTAAGCCTCAATCGCGGAGGGAAACATTACACATCTGCCGGCCAGTGCAATGTGTATCGGCTAGCGAAGTGGAAAACTTTAGCTTTAGACTGCATCTACCGATGAGGAATAACCACATCTACCGTGGAGAACTCCTACCCTCATCCGTGAAATAAGGGTACATTATCGTGACCACGGTGCATCACTCTTGGATCATTAAAAAAAAACAGAAAAAAAAACAAAAAAAAAAAAAAAACAAAAAAAAAAAAAAAAAAAAAAAAACAAAAAAAAAAAAAAACAAAAAAAAAAAAAAAGAAAAAAAAAAAAAAAAAAAAAAAAAAAAAAACAAAAAAGGAACCCTGGACAAGACACCAATGTTCAAGAACGTCATTTTAACTTCCAAACTAAAGTATGACTAGCACCAATCGAAGAATTCGATGGAACCGATTATCAAAACAGATCGTAACTCAGCCACACCTTTTTGCTAAACAGAAGCTATCAAGACAAACTTGTCCAAACTAAATTCATTGGGTAAGACCAAGCTATCAAGCGGATTCTTCAAGTGCGACTTGAAAAGATCGACTGTTTCTTCGCACATACCAAAGAGAAATATCTCTATAAAAAAACTCAATTTTTAATTCAAACTTGTTTTATTAAATCGAAAGTGTTTTGCATTAAATAGGTTGCACATTAAAATTAAATTAAAGAAACACAAAAATAAAGATAAAATAACTAATAAAATTATGGGATAAGAATCATTTGCATGATCAGATGTCATCTCTTGTTTAAACTCCGTTTGAACATGATTTTAAATTGATTTGAGTAGATTCGGCTAGATAAGATCTCTCCTACGTGATTTACATGGACTTGCATGCATGACATATGTCTTTTAATACTTGAATATGCATGAGCGTCGCATCCTCTCTTTTAATTTATGTGTGCATGTGCGCCGCACCCTTCCTTCTCATGATCTTTGTCTTATCTTGCTATAGTCATTGAGTCGCTCATATCTGTTGACTTATATTATGTTTAAGTCTAACGATGTTTTTGATGATGTGTTTTTAAGTAATGTAGTTTGATTGAGATTATGTTAATGAGAATAATAAGCTGATTATCAAATTAAATATACGAGATTAATAAATAAATAAATAATTATGATATTTGCATTTATCTGGAAATGCCCTTTGAAAAGGGTATTTTAGTTGTCTAATAAATCTGTTTAAGTGTTTAGAAAAACAGGGCTGAAATTGTTATATATTCTGCATATCATCCGATGGCAAAGAAAAACTATATCTTCCGCTAGCTAAACGACAAAGGCGGAATATTTCAAAGAAAAGCTTACATCTACCACTCGCTAAACGACAAAGCAAAGTTTACATCTTCCGCCAGTTAAACGACAAGAACTACATCTACCGGTGGCGCTTTGAAGAAGACTTGTCCGCTAGCTAAACGACAAGAACTACATCTACTGATGACGTTTCAAAGTCTTCCAAAGATTACTTCTGCCGATAGCTACACGACAAAGATATCATCTTCCGATAGCTAGACGACAAAGTTTAAGTTCCACCGCTGAAATTTCTGAAGACATCCACCGCTAGCATTTCAAAAGAACATCTTCCGGTGAACAGTGTCTCAGAAATACATCTATCGCTACCAGTACTAGTTCAAGCAATTTTAAAGTCACATCTACCGATACCAGTTCAGCTTTTTGAAGATACATCTACCTATGACGGTTCAGCATTTTAAAGTCATATCTACCGATGGCGGTTCAAGCATTTCAAAGGCAACATCTTTCGATGTACAGTATCTTCCGCCAAAATTTAAATTTACCGCGAAGCGATAGCGAAAGTCATCCAGAGCTTTAACTCTTGTCCACTAATGGCGAAGCACAAAAACGACTCCAGAACGCAACGGCTAGCTGTCTGAGTACGAATGCTTCTCCAACGGTAATATATTTTCATATCCAAAAAGAAGCATTCAATGAAGGGAGCCGATTACAGACAGAGTATTTAAGGTGGAAAAGAAACTCGAGAAATAATTTTTGCGAAAATCTTTGTTGAACCCTAAAGAGCAGACTTGTGAAAATCACTCTGTAATTTCTTCTACATCTCTCTGATTCTAAACTTGAGATTCAATCTCTGAGAGAGTGTAGTTTGTGCTGAAAAACTACGTACTTACAATTGTGTAAAAGGCTGTGGATTGTCGCCCGTGAAGAGCAATCCAGTTGTTGTAAAGACAGTAGATCGACGCCCAGAAAGTTCGATCTGGTTTTCTCGTGAGGAGAAGGAAAAAATCTTCAAGGGGGTGCCTTGAAGCGTGGACGTAGGCAAGCTTAGCCGAACCACGTTAAAAATTGTGGTGTCAATTTCTCTCTCTCTCTTTCATTGTTTGATTATGTAACGACCCGAGGAGGATCGTCACATAATTCATATCTTCTTTTAATCATTTAATTCTTATTACTCACAGATGATTCATGATTAGTGGTATATTATTTTTTTTTGAAACATAATTTAACTCAAGATATCATACACGATTCACTAAGCCTCAATCGGCGGAGGGAAACATTACACATCTGCCGGCGGCAGTGCAATGTGTATCGGCTAGCGAAGGGAAAACTTTAAGCTTTAGACTGCATCTACCGATAGAGGAATAAACCACATCTACCGGTGGAGAACTCACTACCTCATCCGGTGAAATAAGGGTACATCATCCGGTGAACACGTGCATCACTCGTGAATAATTAAAAAAGCATCATCCGGTCTCGAACATCCACTACTAGATGTTCCTTTTTTTACACTACATTGACCGGTGGTCATGTGCGCCTCGCGTGACCAGTTAAAACATTACTTGAACACCAACGACAAGAAATTACTCACATCATCCGATAGCTTTAACACTCTACATCTGTCGATCGCTAGACGACAAAATAACATTCTCAGCATCCGGTGAAGAAATACACTTCATCCTCCGGACACTAGACGACAAAACTAAACTCACATCTTCCGATAGCTTTAACACTCTACACCTGCCGATCACCGGGCGATAGAACAACACTTACATCATCCGGTAACCTAAATATTCTACATCTACCGATCACCAGGCGATAGAATAACACTTACATCATCCGGTAACCTAAATACTCTACATCTGCCGATGACGTCAGCCGGATGATTACCTTATCCAGCTTCTATCACACGACAGAAAACACTATAATCATTAACCACTTCATCTAATAGGGATTACCACAACTCACCCGAATCATAACGTAGTATCCATAAACCTTCGAAAGTAAAAATCATAAACTCATCCAAAATACGCATAGCGGAAGGCTTAAGCAAAACAAACCATTCAATAATCATTAAAATCGTTATCAGACTCTGAAGTCAAACCATTCAAATCCGAATCTCATTGTTATAGGAAATTTTGTTCTACTTAGTCATCTATTTATCATAAACTTCTCTGACTTACTATGGGCATAACCAGGGAACTTAATCGCCTATCCAGCCTTGCACTGTCACACTGAGCATCCTCCGGTAACCAGCTTTAAACATCATCTCTGGACTGGAAATCCTCACCTGTTAATTCCTCACCTACATCATAAGGTTTAACTATAAGCCTAATGCTTAGTAAGGAATGCAACAATAACATGAATGCATAATTCGGAGAAAAGAAACATGGTCATAAGTCTTTTCTTGTTCATAATCATCATCCATAATCATGAATCATATTCATCATTCGTAGTCATTGTTCATATTCATCATTGTTCATGTAACGCCCGTCATTTTTGGCCGGAGAATTATCTCTTTAATTATCGAACGAGATTAAGTTTACATTAATACAATGTAAGTTTTGGTGAAATAGTAGGAATGTTTAGTGGAGAACTAAACTGTGGTGTAACCAAAACAAAGCATTTGGTTAAGAATCAATTTGTGGAACTAAATACCTAATTGGTTAGAAACCAATGGCAAGGTAAAAGGGGAAGGATTTAAGATGGTAGGGAGAAAACCAATGGTCGAGTGACACCTGGCGACTTGGTGAAGAAGTTAAGTTCTTCCTCCTACGTGAAACCCTCATTTCTCATCTGTTTCTTCCCACTGCTTGCTGTTCCCTCTTCCTGGCGATTTTGACAAAGCATCAACACTTTGTTTTCCTCATTTTTCTTCTGTTTCCTTCAGCAAAGGTAAGCATCTACTCACGCTGATAACAAGGACAAGTAAAAGTATGAGTATTGCTGAAGTTTTAGGTTAAGTCATTTTGGGAAAAACTCTCGGTTTTGTGTGAAAACACACTCGCTGTTTTCTACAAGTCTGAGATAAGTCTGCTGCATAGTTTACATGTTAATAGTTAGCATTTTGCAGCTGTTTAATTCTTTTACATGCATGCTACAGATTCGAGCGTTCCAGAGACATTCGTGCATCTTTTATTGCAGCAAACAGGTAAGTTCATACCCGTAGGTTGGCCCTTATGGCCCTACATCACGGAGGTACTAGGTTTTCAGTTTTTGTCGGGAGGTTTCGGGTAGAGAAAGTTAGAGTTAAGTTCCGAGTTATCTGTTTTCCCTTTAGATTCTGTTGTATTATTCTGTTAACTGCTGTTCAAGTTAAGCACTGTGAAAGTTCATGCATACACGTTTTTACTGAAAGACATGCAAAACTGTTTTTTCGTACACTGTTTGAAATTAAACAAGATAAAATCTGACTGAAATGTATTGGTTAAGTGTGGGACGGAGACTGGTGTTCTGTTCTGTATTTCTGTACCGTTTCTCTGTTAGTGCCTGATAGTGCACTTCTGTCACGCCTATTCTCCTATAAGCCCCACTTATACCCCTCTGCCACCGAAACGTAATGTTCTGTACTGTCACTGTATTTCTGAAAGTTCATGCATAGCATTTTGCATCACTGCATACTGATTATGTTCTTACTGAGTTTTAGACTCATAGGTGAACTCTCTGATGTAGGTACTGAACCTGAACTTGAGGACTTTGTGCCTCAATCTGATGTGTAGATGGCTGGTGGCTCGAGCTCTCGGGGTAGTTGCTGCAGTTAGACAAATTCTGACCCGAGGTTTAAGTTTTCTGTAATGTCTATTTTGTAAAGTTTTCTGGAAAATTCTGATTTTTGTTGTAAAAACTTCTGTTTTGGGAAATTTTGTAATCACATGTTAAATTCTGTACTGTCTCTGAAATTCTGAAACAATGTATAGCTTTTGTGTCAATGTTTTAAAACCGCTGTATTTGACAGTTAAGTATATATTCTGAATGTTCTGGAATTTGTTTGGGATATTTCTGTTAGTTCATGCATGGATGATTTCTGGTTTTGGAAATATACATGCAGTTTGTCCCTTTAAATCTGTCAATTGTAAAGTATCTGTCAATTGTAAAGTATGCTTAACAATCTTGTTTAGAATCGGGCATTGAAGGTCTACATCATTTATGCATTCTGCTTCTGCCGTATTTGACAGTTGAATTACGTTCTGATGTGTTCTGAAATAGTTTGGAACATTCTCTGTAGTATGTACACGAATGATCTCTGTTATTAGAGCTTTTTATGTATAGTGAAATTCTTTAAACTTCTGTCATGCTTTCTGTTTCGTTCAAGAACCATGTTTTTGAAGTGGTTTGAGAATCTGAGACGTTTATGTTTTCTGTCATAAGCTCTCTGTCTATATGTTTTTTCTGTCTAAAGATGTGAATTTTGCCCTTAAAATTTAGTCTTCCGCCCCAGTTTTGCCTTAGTCATCCACCCCAGTCAAAGTCAGTTCTGTCATCCGCCCCAGTTATATGCCTTAGTCATCCGCCCCAGTCAAAGTCAATTTTTTCATCCGCCCCAGTTATATGTCTTAGTCATCCGGCCAGTGTATTTATGTCTTCCGGCTGACGTCATCCATCTTCCGACTGACGTCATCTACTCATCCGATCTCAGTTACTGTCTGTGTCTTCCGCCTAACGTCACCCATCTTCCGGCTGACGTCACCACCTCTTCTGCCCAGTTTAAAACTACGTCTTCCGGCTGACGTCACCTCCTCTTCCGGCTGACGTCATTTAAGTCTTCCGCCCAGCGTAAAAGCTTAAGTCCACCGCTGCCTTCAAAGTTTATGTCATCCGGCTGACGTCATCCAAGTCATCCGCCCAGTTATTTGTATCATCCGGCTGACGTCACCTGTTTTGTCTTATTCGACATCCACCGCCAGTTTATCTCTTCCGCCCAACAGTATTTTACCAGTTTTAAACCAAGTCTTCTGCCAATCTTCCGATAGTCTTCCGCCAGATTTCCGCCAACGTCTTCCTGTTTTATTATGTCTCCATGTTTTATCGTCTATGCTGTTTCTGTTTTTCCCCTTTTCTCTTCTGTTATTCATCTCTGATTTGTCTATGGTTTCTGTTATACACTGTAGCCTTCCTCAGTATGTTTCTCCTCCAGTTTAAGTTCTCGTCAATGTCTCTGTCTCCCTGCTTTCCCTCTGTCACTTTTCTGCATTTCGGTTTCCCCTGCATTTCGGTCTCCATGTTTTATGGTTTTAAGTATTTTGTAATTCTGTCTGCTCCTAGTTTAAGGGTATTCAGTTATGTTTCAAAAAAAATAGTCCCCGATTCTGATATCTGTCCCGGAGTGATGGCTCCGATCCCGGGCTCCGATCGGGTTCCGGTTTCGGGCTGTCACAATTCATATTCATCATTGTTCATATTCATCATTGTTCATATCCATCATTGTTCATATTCATCATTGTTCATATTCATCATTGTTCATATCCATCATTTAAGTTGTGTGGAATGAGAGAGGATTTGTGCCGGTAAAGGGGGTCCGACAGTGAATTTGATCATAGTCCCTATCGCAGGTAGTATTCATATGTACCTCTTTGGACTGTGACATATGCCGAACCGCCCCCAACCCTCACTCAACCACGTTGCAGAGATTTTATCATTTTATCTTGTTTATGAGAAATCATGCTTTTAAAACATTTTCATGTGCATAAAACATTGATAATGCATGAACATGGAAATTCTTAACTCATTCAAGCTACAGAACAGAACACTCATCTAGTAAGAAAACTCACCATAAAACTATACGTCAACATAGGTATTGGACTATAGCATAATAATCCTTTAATCGTCATACCAGTTATATCTAGTATCCTTGTGATGTAGGGCCCTATTGGCCGAAAATCATATACATTCACTTACCTGGTCTCCTTAGCACTTTGAGCTCCTTTCTCTTCAAACTTCTTCACCTAAAATATTTACATTGCAGTAGTTAAAATAAAATCCTAAAAGTTCTACTCACAAGTCATCCTAGGGTCTAATAGCTAAGAGTCATTCCCGAGTTCTTAGTTTAATACCCAATGTAGTCTGAAATCCCAAAACTAAAACAGACGGATTCGATTAATGATAACTCAAGGTTGGTTGTTCCAAATGTCCAGAATTGATTCGGAATGACATTACCACTTTTAGATTTTAAATATCCTTACTAATACTCGGTCATTGAAGAATCCAGAACCTCAACGCATAGCTGAAAACAGAGCTTAACGACTAAAAGATAGCTACATTGTCAAACTCGTACCTCGAGCACAAAGTAGTCGAGAAGCAGCAAAGAAACCGATCGTCGAAGAAGGGATTTCCAGCTGACAGAGAGCGAGAGCTTGGGAGAGAAGAAATCGCTGAAAGTTGGAGATGTCGGCTACAGTGGTTTAAATGAGGTTTGAATCCTTTCCATTTTCTTTAAATACTGGCATCAATCCTTCATTATTACAATTCTGCCACTCAACCTAGTTTAAACCTACATGTAATTAATTAAACTTGGCATAAAACTCTAAACCGTGAAAATGGAATATTCATGACCGTTAATTCAGTTAGGGAGTCACCTGGTTGAAGTTGTCGGGTGTTACATCCACCCCTCCTTAAACAAAATTTTCGTCCCCGAAAATTGATCAAACAAATAACTTTGGATACTTGACTAACATGTCTTGTTGTCGCTCCCAAGTGGCCTCTTCAATACCATGATTCATCCATAAAACTTTCACTAGTGGAATCTCTTTATTCCTCAGAGTCTTAACTGCAGATTCCAATATCTGTATTGGTCTTTCTTCATACATTAACGATGGTTCAATTTCGACATCCACTGGCTTAACAACATGTGTAGGATCCCGTATGCATTTCCTTAACATTGACACATGGAAAACATTATGAACTTTATCCAATGATGGAGGCAACTGCAGTCTGTAAGCTGTACTACCGATCCTTTCTAAGACAGGGAATGGTCCAATAAATCGGGGGTTTAGCTTTCCTTTCTTACCAAATCTCAAAACTCCTTTAAACGGTGAAACCTTCAGGAAAAATTCATCACCAACAGCAAATTCAAGGTCTCTCCTCCTTTGGTCTGCATAACTTTTCTGTCGGCTTTCTGCAGTTATCATTCTTTTCCTAATAGTGGCAATCTTGTCTGACATCTGCTGCAACATCTCGGGACCTAGGAGTTTTGCTTCACCAACTTCATCCCAATACAGAGGTGATCTACATTTCCTACCATATAATGCCTCATAAGGTGCCATTCCGATAGTGGACTGATAACTGTTATTGTAAGAGAACTCAACCAAGGGTAGGTGTCGGCTCCAAGATGCCTGAAAGTCTAGCACACAAGCTCTCAACATATCCTCAAGTATTTGAATAGCTCTTTCTGATTGACCATCTGTCTGGGGGTGAAAAGCAGTGCTGAAAGACAACTTTGTACCAAATGTGTCTTGCAAACTTTGCCAAAATCTCGAGGTGAATCTGGGGTCACGATCAGAGACAATAGATGCAGGGATTCCATGCAACCTAATAACTTCTTGTACATAAAGATCAGCAAACTGGTCCATCGAGTAGGTTGTCCTTACAGGTAAGAAATGGGCTGATTTCTGAAGGACCGGAATTGTCTAAGAGGGGGGTGAATTAGACTTTTTAAAGAAACTTAATCTATTAATCAATTAGTGTTACTCTCTTAATACGCCTAAAAGTAAATAAGGTAATATCAAAAATAAAGAGAGAGTAAGAGAGATTCAACACCAGAACTTTTTACGTGGTTCGGCCAAACTGCCTACGTCCACGCTCCAAGGCTCACCCCTTGAAGATCCTTACCCTTCTCCTCACGAGAAATAACAGATCGGGATTCCGGGCTCCGATCAACTGCCTTTACAATTCTGGATTGAACTTCACGGGCGTCAATCCACTGCCTTATACAGATTTGAGTTTGTAAAATATTAAGCTCAGACTACAATCTCACAAAAAATGAATCTCAAGTTAGGTTTGAGAGATGTAGAGAAGAATACAGAGTGTGCAAAATAACTTTCGCAGCTAGGGCTCAGAATTCAAATTGGCAAAAGTTGTTCCTTCGTGCTCTAAGCTCGACTTAAATACTCTGTCTTCCGATCGGCTTGGCTTCAATGCTCCTTATCCAATAATAGAAGTTTAGTTACCGTTGGAGCAGCTTTCGTACAAAGTTTAGGTAGCCGTTGCCATTTGTAGTTGCAAATCGTCGTCGCCATTAAAGGTCTGGAGTTAATGCTGAAAACGACGTCACTGTAGCTTCGCGGTTAACTTTGAATTCTGGCGGAAGTTCACCGGAAGATGCAGCTTTAAAACACTTGACACGTCATCGGAATGAATAAGCTTCAAACGTCACCGGCATATGTGTCTTGAAACTTCATCGGCACGTGCATCGTGAAAATGCGTCGGCAGATGCATCGAAGTCCATCGGCATGTGCAGCTCAAAAGCTATCGGCAGGTGTAGGCGTTGAATTCCATCGGCAGATGCTACATGATAAGCTATCGGCAGATGTAGCTTGTACACGTCATCGGCATATGCATCTTGACGGCTCATCGGCAGATGTTCGCTTAGAGACTCACCGGCAGATGTACCTCGTAAACGTTATCGGCATATGCACCTCAACACGTCATCGGCATATCCATCTTGATGATTCATCGGCAGAGGTGTCTACAAATATCATCGGCAGAAGTGGCTTCAAACACCATCGGCAGATGAAATAGATAAGCGCTTGACACGTCATCGGCAGAGGTCTTCAAAACAGCTATCGGCAGAAGCAACATATACGCACTTGACACGTCATCGGCATATGTCTTCAAAAACAGCTATCGGCAGAAGCACGCGTTTCAGCCCTGTTTTTCTATTCTGCTCTGTATACTCAAACCGATTTTATTAGACAACTAAAATACCCTTTTCAAGGGTATTTCCAAATAAACTCATATTCATTATTCTCTTTAAATACGCATAATCAAATTGTATACATAATATACAAATACATAATCAAAAACAAATTATGACTTAAACACTCTATAAGTCAACAATTTTGTCAATCTATCAATCACAACCCAAATACTATCATGTCCCTTAGTTGTCTTAGGTAATCCTACAACGAAATCCATAGCTATGTGTTCCCACTTCCATTCAGGGATTGGTAGGGGTTGAAGGGTACCTCCTGGACGTTGATGCTCTGCCTTAACTTGTTGGCATACTAAACATGATTCTACAAACTTAGCCACATCCCTCTTCATATTTGGCCACCAATAATGTAACCTTAAATCCCGATACATCTTGGTGCTACCAGGATGCACAGAGAAGGGAGACGAATGCGCTTCAGCCAAGATTAACTTACGTAATCCTTCATCATTAGGGACATACCATCTATTTCTAAACCTCAGAATCCCATCCATGGAAAGACTAAACTCGGAGGTGGTGTCCTTCCCCTTGTTCATCATACTGTTATTCTCCTCTGAGTCCTTCTGTTGTGCTTCTTTGATCTTTTCCAGAACCGTCGGTTGAATGGTCAAATTAGCGAGCAAAGCTGACAGCTCGGGAGTTATTTCCAATTCGAACCTCTAAACTTCCTTCCACAAAGGTGTAGACATGGTTGATAATGCGGGTTGCATTGTCGTTGACATTCTGCTTAAAGCATCAGCTACAGCATTGGCCTTACCTGGGTGATACTTAATCTCAAAGTCATAATCCTTTACAAACTCTAACCAACGTCTTTGTCTCATGTTTAATTCTTTTTGGGTGAAGAGATATTTCAAGCTATTATGGTCAGAAAATACTTCACGCTGCCGTTCATACAAATAGTGTCTCCAAATCTTTAGTGCAAAAACAACTGCGTCTAGTTCCAAATCGTGAGTGGGGTAGTTTTGCTCATAACTCTTTAGCTGCCTGGAGGCATACGCTATAACCTTGCCTTCTTGCATCAAAACACACCTCAGTCCAACCTTGGATGCATCACAATAAACACTAAACTTTCCTCCTTCCATTGGGAGAGTCAATAATGGGGCTGTTGTTAACTTCAGCTTGAGTGTCTGGAAGCCATCTTCACAAGCTTCGGTCCAAGAGTACTTGGTGTCTTTCTTTGTCAAACTGGTTAAAGGCTTAGCTATCATAGAAAATCCCTTAATAAACTTCCTATAATAGCCTGCCAAATCAAGAAAACTCCGGACTTCGCTAACATTCCTTGGCTGTGGCCAATCTCTAACTGCCTGAATCTTAGTTGGATCTACTGATATACCCTTAGCAGAAATGACATGGCCTAAAAAGTTACCTTAGATAACCAGAACTCACATTTGGATAACTTGGCATAAAGTTGTTGCTGTCTCAGGGTGGTCAAAACTATCCTTAAGTGTTCCATATGGTCAGCCTCAGTTTGTGAGTATATGAGAATATCATCAATAAATACAATCACAAACTTGTCCAAGTAATCACGAAACACTCGGTTCATCAAATCCATAAAAGCTGCAGGTGCATTGGTCAACCCAAACGACATCACAAGGAATTCATATTGTCCATAACGGGTCCTAAAAGCTGTCTTAGGTATATCACTTTCCTTAACCTTCAGTTGGTAATATCCCGAACGCAAATCTATTTTTGAGAACACCTTTGCTCCTTGCAGTTGGTCAAACAAATCATCAATCCGAGGTAAGGGGTACTTATTCTTGATTGTCAACTTGTTCAGTTCTCGGTAATCTATGCACATCCTCAAAGAACCATCTTTCTTCTTAACAAATAAAACAGGTGCACCCCAGGAAGAACTACTAGAGCGTATGAATCCCTTGTCTACTAATTCCTGCAATTGGACTTTTAATTCTTTTAATTCGACAGGTGTCATACGGTAAGGATTCTTAGACACAGGTAATGCCTCGGGATAGGTATCAATTACAAACTCAATTTCTCTATCAGGTGGTAATCCTGGCAAATCATCCAAGAATGCCTCGGGGAACTCTCGGACTATGGAAATATCTTGTAACTCTATCTTATTCTTCACTCGGGTATCCATTACACTAGCTAGGTAACATTCACAACCATCTTTCAATATCCGTTGAGCCTCTAGTGAAGTTATGATCGGTATTTTACTTATTTTTGGGATAGCTTGGAAGGTATAACGATCTCCATTTGGGGGTCGAAACTCAACTACTCCAGACCTACAACTTATTGTGGCATAATGCCTGGATAACCAATCCATTCCTAATATAACTTCATATCCTTTCATGTCAATAACAATTAGTTCTACATATAACTTCTTATCTCCTAGGGACACAATATCGCCTTTCAATATCTGTTCGGAATACAAGGACTTTCCTGATGGTAACATCACACTATATGGCCTCTTAGTTGGTATGTATTCTAACTTATGCTTGCATGCAAATAAGGTTGCAATAAATGAGTGTGTGGCTCCCGTGTCAATAAGTGTATAAGCAGAAATACCACAGATCATTATTGTACCCGTTATGACCGTATGCTGCATGGTATCTTCATCTTCCATCATAGCGAAGACTCGGGGCATTACTCTTACTCGATTTGGATCAGGTGGCATGGGGCAGTCTCTGACTATATGTCCAACTTTATCACATCTGAAGCATCGGCCAGAATGCAACTTGCATTCACCATGGTGGTTCTTCTGGCAGTTGGAGCATAGAGGGGTCAATGGTCGTTTTCCCTTTCCTTGGTCATCGTTTGGACCGAAGGGTCTCTTTATACCTTGCCGTTGTTGTTGTGGTCCTCTGTTCTGTTGCGGCTGCCATCCTTTGTTCTGACGTGGTGGCGGCAGAGTTTCCTTCGTGAACTTCCTTGGTTGCTCACGCTGTGCATATGCTGTCATCTCTGCCTCTTCCAGCTCCAAGGCCTTAGCCGTCACCTCACCATAAGGTACATTGTGTATCCCAGCAGTCTTTACTTTCACGTACAAACTCGGCTTCAGTCCTTGGACAAATTGGTAAACCCTGTCCTCATCATCCTCAATCATACGGGGAGCAAACCGTGATAAAGCATCAAATTCGCATATGTAATCCGTCACAGAGCCAGTTTGCCGCAGGTTCATGAATTCCTTCTTCTTGTTGGCCCGAACAGTCTTATTGTAATACTTGTCAAAGAAGGCAGTTTTAAACATTTCCCAGGTCATAGCTCCGGCATTAGCGGTGTTCTGGATTGAATCCCACCAATGCCTTGCACCCAATTCCAAATGAAAGACATCATATGTGACCTTATCTCCTTTATCAACCTTTGCGTACTTAAACATGTCTTCTATCTTTCGAATCCACTTCTCAGCATAGATAGGATCTGAAATATGTCCATTAAATACCGGGGGTCGAAGCCGGTGAAAACGCTCACCCCCATGATCATGAGTTGCATTAATACTGAAGTTGCCTTGTTCCTCTCTAGCAGCCATCAGCTGTTCGATCTGGTGAGATTGGCGCATGACCAACTCTGTCAACTGAGCAATGGTATTGTTATCCTCATTGGTTTCTCTCTGCTGACCTCTAACCATATTGGGGTTCCTAAACACATAGTTATAAATACATCTTAACTTAGTGACATTTACTGAAATCATAAATATTTACAGTTGCTGGAGAGTACTCAAGTGACAGTCAGTGCTGGAAGGCAGTCTGCAGAATCGATTTTAGAACCTGGTTTTTCTCTGATACCATAATTGTAACGACCCGAGGAGGATCGTCACATAATTCATATCTTCTTTTAATCATTTAATTCTTATTACTCACAGATGATTCATGATTAGTGGTATATTATTTTTTTTTGAAACATAATTTAACTCAAGATATCATACACGATTCACTAAGCCTCAATCGGCGGAGGGAAACATTACACATCTGTCGGCGGCAGTGCAATGTGTATCGGCTAGCGAAGGGAAAACTTTAAGCTTTAGACTGCATCTACCGATAGAGGAATAAACCACATCTACCGGTGGAGAACTCACTACCTCATCCGGTGAAATAAGGGTACATCATCCGGTGAACACGTGCATCACTCGTGAATAATTAAAAAAGCATCATCCGGTCTCGAACATCCACTGCTAGATGTTCCTTTTTTTACACTACATCGACCGGTGGTCATGTGCGCCTCACGTGACCAGTTAAAACATTACTTGAACACTAAACGACAAGAAATTACTCACATCATCCGATAGCTTTAACACTCTACATCTGCCGATCGCTAGACGACAAAATAACATTCTCAGCATCCAGTGAAGAAATACACTTCATCCTCCGGACACTAGACGACAAAACTAAACTCACATCTTCCGATAGCTTTAACACTCTACACCTGCCGATCACTGGGCGATAGAATAACACTTACATCATCCGGTAACCTAAATATTCTACATCTACCGATCACCGGGCGATAGAATAACACTTACATCATCCGGTAACCTAAATACTCTACATCTGCCGATGACGTCAGCCGGATGATTACCTTATCCAGCTTCTATCACACGGCAGAAAACACTATAATCATTAACCACTTCATCCAATAGGGATTACCACAACTCACCTGAATCATAACTTAGTATCCATAAACCTTCGAAAGTAAAAATCATAAACTCATCCAAAATACGCATAGCGGAAGGCTTAAGCAAAACAAACCATTCAATAATCCTTAAAATCGTTATCAGACTCTGAAGTCAAACCATTCAAATCCGAATCTCATTGTTATAGGAAATTCTGTTCTACTTAGTCATCTATTTATCATAAACTTCTCTGACTTACTATGGGCATAACCAGGGAACTTAATCGCCTATCCAGCCTTGCACTGTCACACTGAGCATCCTCCGGCAACCAGCTTTAAACATCATCTCTGGACTGGAAATCCTCACCTGTTAATTCCTCACCTACATCATAAGGTTTAACTATAAGCCTAATGCTTAGTAAGGAATGCAACAATAACATGAATGCATGAATGCATAATTCGGAGAAAAGAAACATGGTCATAAGTCTTTTCTTGTTCATAATCATCATCCATAATCATGAATCATATTCATCATTCGTAATCATTGTTCATATTCATCATTGTTCATATTCATCATTGTTCATATTCATCATTGTTCATATTCATCATTGTTCATATCCATCATTGTTCATATTCATCATTGTTCATATCCATCATTTAAGTTGTGTGGAATGAGAGAGTATTTGTGCCGATAAAGGGGGTCCGACAGTGAATTTGATCATGGTCCCTATCGCGGGTAGTATTCATATGTCCCTCTTTGGACTATGACATATGTCGAACCGCCCACAACCCTCACTCAACCACGTTGCAGGGATTTTATCATCTTATCTTGTTCATGAGAAATCATGCTTTTAAAACATTTTCATGTGCATAAAACATTGATAATGCATGAACATGGAAATTCTTAACTCATTCAAGCTACAGAACAGAACACTCATCCAGTAAGAAAACTCACCATAAAACTATACGTCAACATAGGTATTGGACTATAGCATAATAATCCTTTAATCGTCATACCAGTTACTATCTAGTATCCTTGTGATATAGGGCCCTATTGGCTGGAAATCATATACATTCACTTACATGGTCTCCTTAGCACTTTGAGCTCATTTCTCTTCAAACTTCTTCACCTAAAACATTTACATTGCAGTAGTTAAAACAAAATCCTAAAATTTCTACTCACAAGTCATCCTAGGGTCTAATAGCTAAGAGTCATTCTCGAGTTCTTAGTTTAATACCCAATGTAGTCTGAAATCCCAAACTAAAACAGACGGATTCGATTAATGATAACTCAGGGTTGATTGTTCCAAATGTCCAGAATTGATTCGGAATGACATTACCACTTTTAGATTTTAAATATCCTTACTAATACTCGGTCATTGAAGAATCCAGAACCTCAACGCATAGCTGAAAACAGAGCTTAACGACTAAAAGATAGCTACATTGTCAAACTCGTACCTCGAGCACAAAGTAACCGAGAAGCAGCAAGGAAACCGATCGTCGAAGAAGGGATTTCCAGCTGACAGAGAGCGAGAGCTTGGGAGAGAAGAAATCACCGAGAGTTGGAGATGTCAGCTACAGTGGTTTAAATGAGGTTTGAATCCTTTCCATTTTCTTTAAATACTGACCTCAATCCTTCATTATTACAATTTTGCCACTCAACCTAGTTTAAACCCACATGTAATTAATTAAACTTGGCATAAAACTCTAAACCGTGAAAATGGAATATTCAAGACCGTTAATTCAGTTAGGGAGTCACCTGGTTGAAGTTGTCGGGTGTTACAGATTATTTGCTGTTCTTATTATCAGTCGAACATAAGAGAGAAATAGTTTAGATTAACTAATTAAGTTTAAAAAGTCTAATTCACCCCCTCTTAGACAAATACGATCCTTCAATATCTTCAATTGGATATTTGTTTTTGGACTTTGACTTTGGCATCAACTTGGATAACTTCATTAACCAACTCATGTGTATCCTATATCTTTTCAACCCATGTAAATATTTATCTTTTTCTAGTTTGTGTGAATCTTTACCATTCTCTCTCCAATCGATGGGCATTTGTGGGGCTCAACTCTATGTCTTATAGCTTTTTTTTTTGCCTATTTTGTGGGGTCCATTTCCATCTTTCGAAACTCTTCATTTTCATAGCTTTTTGCTCATGTTGTGATGACTATTTTTCTCGGGTTTCTACGACTAAATCATATGAAACTTTGACTTTCTTTATCTTCTAATAGATCGTGGTCCTTGACTTTGAGGTTTATCGTTTCTCGGTTAACATCATTCCCCACCCCTTTAAAAAGATTCGTCCTCAAATCTCCTGTGTCATATGAGAACAAATTAGTAAAATTAAAAGATGTGCTTACATTAACGTATTCACTCGGTAAATCGATTTTGTAATTGCTGTCGTTGATGCACTCTAGGACTTGAAAATGTTCATCTCTTCGAGGTTGTAATTTGTTCTTCCGTTTGTTCAGAAACTTTTCTTTTTGTAGATGTAGCCAAACTCAATCTCCGAGTTCAAAAATAAATCTTACCATTGAATGAAATTTCTTAACAAATTTATAATTTTTACTTTCATGCACAATAGTAAACATATTAGTAAACAAAGTTAATAAATTTAAAGAATCTAATAGATCAAAATCATCAATGATATCAAACGGTGAATAATATCTAATATAATTAAAATATTTTAAAACATTAAAATCAGATTTAAAGTTCTCAAAATGTGTATCTAGTTTTTTGTCGTAAACCAAATTGTGTGCAAAGTAATCAATGACAAATTTTCTAATAAAATATTTCGACATATTATTTAACAACCTTATACATATAATAGGTGCAATATATAAATTATATGGCATTGTCAACCACTCAAACCTATTTGTTGTTTCCGGTCGACTTGGAACTAAAGTACTTGGTACGAGATCTTTTTGCTTCTCAATCTCTCTCAACGGAGAAATTTATCTTCAGAACTCTACAAGAATTTCATGTTTATTTTTCTGAAAAAAAAAAAAACAACACTTGGAAGAAAACTTGGTAAATCGTTAGATAATAAATAAACATCTTTATATAAAAGCAAAATCAGATCATGTTTATCCTCACTTTTGTTCATCGACAAAAATTTCTTTTCACTCGAATTTTGTTCTCTCTCCCCCTCGATTTTTCTCTCTTTTCCCTCCGTTTTTCTTTATTTCTCCCTCGGTTTTTTATTCCTCTTTGTACTCTTTTCAACTATTTGTCTTTTCTCCACTTTCTTTCTCTTTTTTGTCATCTTTTTCAACTAATTTCTTTTCACCACTTTCTTTTTCTTTCTCAGCCTTGATCTTTTTGGACTTTTTTGTGTTTTTCTGTTGAGATTCACTAGCTTCCCATTGCTTTAATAGTGTTAGAACTATCATCCTTTTGTCTAGCTTGAAAGAGTACTTGTTTTTTGATCCATCAGTCTTGACTTTTTATGGAAAAATAATGGTAGCGGGGTTTCGGTTTTTCTTCTTCCCAATTTAATTTCCACTATGAATTCAAAATTGATCCCATCTTAAAATTCCTTTTTGCTTTTAGTTGTCGTTTGATCTTGATTAATTTTTTAAGTAATTCTTCGAAGTCTACATAATTTTGTAGATTTACGACATTCGCAATCTCTCTATTTAGTCCTCTAACAAATCGAGCAAATGTTGCTTCGTTGTCCTCCTCCATGTTAACCTTTTTCATGACTATTTTCATCTCTTTATAATACTCTTCTACGCTTTTATAATGTTGGGTCAAAATTTGGAGTTTTCGACACAAGTCTTTATAATAGTATGATGGAATATATCTTTTTCACATGAGTGCCTTCATGTCCTTCTATGTGTGAACTTGTGACTCACCCTACCTCATTCGGTACTTTACTAATTCATCCTACCAATTGTTAGCATAGTCTGTGAACTTCATTGTCACCAACTTAAGCTTTTTTTCTCGTCCGTGTAGTTTTGGCGTTCAAACAATAAGTCCACATTTCTTTCTCATTCTAAATATACATTGGAATCACTTTTTCCTTAAAAATGAGATATATTTACCTTGATGTTTCTTAGGTCACCGTATTCTCGGTACGACCTATCATTCATTTCTATTTGATAATATCCACTATCATCTCCAAATTCTCCATCAAGATCCTTCCTTCGCCGTGCATGGCTAGGGGATGGAGATTCCAATTGGTCCATCCTCGTATTTAGAGCCTTGAATTTTTCTTGCATGACTCTCATGAACAACTTTAAGTCCACCTCGTTTTGTTCTTCATCATGGTTTTTTTGGCCAAAATAAGAAAACAAAAGAAAATTTTTTTTTTTTATTCTTCTTCTTCTTCTTTCAATAGAGCAATATAGAAACTCAACCTCTATAGCCCCTGCTGTAGGATCAGTATTGTCTAAGAGGGGGGGGTGAATTAGACTTCTTAAATTAACTTAAATTTCTAAATCAATTTCTCTCTTGAATAAAGCTTATAGACTAATAGCATGCAATCTAATAAAGTAAAGAGAGTGAGAGAGAAATTCGACACCACAGTTTTTAACGTGGTTCGGCCAAACTGCCTACGTCCACGCTCCAAGGCTCCCCCTTGAAGATTCCTTACTTCTCCTCAACGAGAAATACTGATCGAACTTTACGGGCTTCGATCCACAGCCTTACACAATCCTGGATTGAACTTTACGGGCGTCAATCTACTGCCTTACAGGATTTTTAGATTTGAATCACAGATTACAATAATCTACAAACTCTTCAAAAAAGAAACTCGAGTTTTTTGGAAAAGAGAGATGTAGAATTACAGAGTATGAATAATTTCGAGTTAAGGCTCAGCAATGAATTTTTCGTAAAAGTTCTTTCTCAGTGCTCTAACCTCGGCTTAAATATTCTGTCTGTAAATCGGCTTGACTTCAATGCTCCTTATCCAATAATAGAAACTTTGTTACCCTTGGAGCAGCTTTCGTACAAATGCAAGTAGCCGTTGCTTTCTGAAATTTTCTATTCGTCGTCGCCATTAAAGTTCTGGAGTTAATGCTGAAAACGACGTCATTGTAGCTTCGCGGCTATTTTGAAATCTGGCCAAGGATCACCGGTAGATACAACTTATAAAAGCCATTGGCAGATGTACCTTCAAACTCAATCGGCAGATGCAACTTGAAAAGCTGTCGGCAGATGAAAGCTTTGAATGCCATCGGTATGTGCAGATTGAAATGTCATAAACTGCCATCGGCAGGAGTAGCTTGAAAACTCCATCGGTAGATGCATACTAAAATGCTATCGGTAGATGTGACTTGAAATCGCATAAACCGCCATCAGCAGGAGTAGTTTGAAAACTCCATCGGCAGATGCAGTTTCGTCTTTTGTCGTTTAGCGATCGGCATGTGTAAAGCAATCGGCAGGTGTAGTTTCACCTTTTGTCGTTTAGCGATCGGCATGTGTAAAGCAATCGGCAGGTGTAGTTTTGCTTTTTGTCGTTTAGCGATCGGCATGTGTGAGCTTTTAGCAATCGGTTTGAGTAGTCATTAAACGACTTCACCTTTTGTCGTTTAGCAATCGGCATGTGTTTTTGTCGTTTTCCTATCGGTGGATACCTTTTTTTTCTTCAACCGGTGGATGTCTTCTTTGTCTTTTAGCTATCGGTTAATGTAAACATTTTATACAATTTCAGCCTTGTACACTTAACCACAATTGTTAGAAAAACTAAAATACCCTTTTTGAGGGTATTTCCAACAGATTAACATCTTTGCATAATTCATTATTCTCTATTAATAAACATAATCAAATTACAATATTAATAATACAAACACATCATCAAAAACATATTTAGACTTAACCATCATTTATGTCAACAATCTCCCCCTTTTTTGATGATGACAAAATATTAATGTAAATTTGATTAAAAATTACTCTCCCCCATAATTCTAGCTCTCCCCCATAGTAAATGCATATTTTCCAGAAAGAAACACTGTCTATATCCAGATTTCCAAAAATATGATATGCATACACAAATCATAGTAATCAATTTCCAAAAATATGCATATCCATCATCAATCAAATATATTCTCCCCCATTGACATTATAAAAAACAATCAGAGAGATAACAAAAGTAATGCATTCAACAGCAGAAACGATTCAGAAATAATCAGCAGATAAATGTCATTAGAATATCAATAAAAGTGTATACATACAAAGTCAACTATTTAAAGAAAGCTATAAAATGATTCCAGAAGGCTTGGCTAATCCAAGCAGGTACTTCAAGTTCTGAATGAAAATAGGCATCTACAAGTGCACGAAGAGAATGAATATCAAGAGGGATGGGTGGTTGATAAAGCACCAAGGCTTGACAAGGAACCGGAGGTGGAGAAGGTTGACAGAACACCACCATGTCCATACATGGAGGAGGCTCGACAGAAACACCAGCAGTATGAGCCACAAGAGGAGAGTATGCTAGTTCAGCCTCCTGAAGATCCAATGACATTAAGCGCATATCATCAGCAACTACAGGCCTGGAAAAGGGAAGAAACAAATCTTCAAAGCAGGCCTCTGGTGCACTGACAGAATAAGATGGTTCAGGATTCAGATTGTCAATTGAAGATCAGAGTGACTCAAGTTCCCTGACAACCATTCGCCTATCAACATCCACTTTCTGAGACAACAAACCAAGACCGGTATCTAAATCTGTGCGCATGACTTGGTGATTCTTGGCTAGCTTGGTATCTAGAGACTGTTCAATCCTACTTTCAATGGAACTGAGAGCAGTCTCAATGCGGTCAATAGAGGCCTTCAACTCATTATACTGAGTCTCACTCATCGAAGATCTTTTCTGATAAGTTAGAGGAGTGGCAGGTGGTACTGATGGAATGGGTGAGAATACTTGTACTTGAGAAAGGGCAGGCAGTGAAGGCACCAAAAGTGCAGGTGAAGGAGGTGAAGGGATTGAGATTTGAGAAGCACTTGGATTTGGAGGAGGTAATTGGACTGTAGGAGGTGGTTGGACTGGTGATGGAGGAGCTGTATCCTGTTGGATTGGAGATGGAGGAGCTGGTAATAGAAGAACAGGTGGAAGAGATGGAAGATTCTCTGGAAGGGGTAGGGGCACAAAGGAAGGAGTAGAGATTGCCTCTGAAATATGGGCTCTAGAGATAGGGGCACGACACCTTCGCACTAGAGGAGGAGGTTGGAAGCTAGAAGCCTGAGATTGAGAAGAGGAATTATCAAAAGCAGGTATCTCAGAGTCATCCCCTCCTTCAGCAGTGGACTCCTCTGGCAAGATAAGTTGTCTCTTCCCCTTTTTGGCAACAGCTGCCTTAGCAGTAGCTTGCTTAGAAACATCCAATACCAACTCCCCTGTTCTTGTTCTCTTTATTCCCATTTTCTTCAGGGTGGATTTGGAATAATAACTTGTAGATTGAAGACGGAAGGGGTCTTCATCATCTGGAAAAGCAACCTCAAGCCGCATAAATATCTTCATGAGCAACAAATTGTAGGGAAAAGAGGTAGCCCTGGATGATACTGCCAGAATCATTCTTGGAACAATAACATATCCAAGATTGAAGGGGGCCTTGTGGTAAAGTACAAACAGAACAAAAAGCTCCATTGCACTGACTTCGTCTTGATGACCACCCTTAGGAACAATGTTGTACCCTATCATTTGATGAAATAACCTGGCCCTTGCGGTCAGGTGTTTGCCTTTAAGAGGATCAGGAAAATGATTTGGGTCATGAGCTATAATTTGGAGAAAACTTTGACCCACAGCAGTACCAAAGAAAGGAGGCTCAGTGCCGGACATATACTGGAAAAGGCACCTATCTAAATGGGAGACCTCCAGAAGGGCATTAATGGACTGTGGAGTGATCTCTATGTGTTTGTTATACACATAGCTCTTTATAATAGTGAAATCGGAAGAAAAGTTTATATTGGCATAAAACATCCTTATGGCTTCTGGGTAATAATATGAATCTACTTCAAAAAGTCCTAATAACCCGAGGTCGTTCAAGGGTTCTATAATGTCCATTCCAGCTAAATCATCAAAGTCAATCCCACAACTGGGAATTAAAGATTTGAACTGATAATCTTCATGATACCTTAACTCAGCAGCTTGAGAGATAAAGAAGAGAGATGGCCACTCTTTTGCTCGAGGAATCACCCGCGGCGGACGAGCAGAGACTTTAGCCTTCTTTTTGGCTGGTTTAGGAACAGCAAAAGATGAGGAAGCCATTGTCGGGAATGAAAACCTAGAGAGAAACGAAGGAGGTTTGGGGCTGAGGTTTTCTGAAAGAGCGCAAAATGAAGCGTCTTTGAGAAGAAACAGAGTTTAAATGAGAAAGGGGCATCGCCCGATGAGATGAAGGCACACGTGTAAAACCGATTAACCCGTTGGGTCACACGTGTCGGCAGATTAAGAATACATCTTTCGATTCCAACCGATAGATATGCATCTTCTGACGCCTATTGAATAACACTGTATCTACCGATGAATATGCATCTTCTGATGCCATCATAGAAGGAAATGCTCTAACACTCAGGAATCACCAACAGAGGAATAACCTTAGTTTTTCTCAACCCGAATGAGGCCTAATCTTATTCTAATATTATTGAATGTTTTTTCATCTAAGGGCTTGGTAAAGATGTCTGCTAGTTGGTCTACTGAATTAACAAATTCTAAGGATATATCACCTCTTTGAACATGATCTCGAATGAAGTGATATCTTACATCGATATGTTTGGTTCTAGAATGCTGAATAGGATTTTTAGAAATGTTAATTGCACTGGTGTTGTCACACTGAATAGGAATCCTATCATAGAATAGATTATAGTCCTCTAGAGTTTGCTTCATCCAAAGCATTTGTGCACAGCAACTGCCTGCAGCAATATATTCACTCTGAGCAGTTGACAATGCAACAGAATTCTATTTCTTAGAGTACCAAGAAACTAAAGATTCACCAAGGAATTGACATGTTCCACTGGTGCTTTTCCTATCTACTAAACTTCCAGCATAATCAGTGTCTGAATATCCGATTAGATCGAAAGAAGTACCTTTATGATACAATAACCCTAAGTCAGGAGTTCCACTTAAATACTTAAAAATCCTTTTGACAGCAGTTAAGTGAGATTCCTTAGGAGCAGCTTGGAATCTAGCACAAAGACAAACACTAAATAGAATATCTGGCCTACTTGCAGTCAGATATAGCAAAGATCCAATCATACCACGATACTTTTTAATATCCACACTTAATCCACTTTCATCTTTGTCCAATTTTGTAGTGGTACTCATGGGTGTTCTAAAAGATTTGACAGAATCTAAACTAAATTTTTTAAGAAGTTCCTTAATGTATTTTTCTTGACAGAAGAAAATTCCATCAGGAGATTGACTGATCTGGAACCCTAAAAAGAATTTTAACTCCCCTATCATACTCATCTCAAATTCACTTTGCATGAGAGAGGAAAATTCATTACACAAGTTGACATTAGTTGATCCAAAAATAATGTCATCAACATAAATTTGTACTAACAGAATATCGTTGTCCTGTTGCATGGTAAACAGAGTTGAGTCGGTGTTATCCTTTTTGAAATTCATTTTCTCAAGGAAGTTCCTCAACCTATCATACCAAGCTCTAGAAGCCTGTTTAAGTCTATAAAGTGCCTTCTTAAGTCTACACACATAATCAGGTTTTGCAAAATCTTCAAATCCTAAGGGCTGCTCTACATAAACTTCTTTCTGAATATAACCATTTAAGAAAGCACTCTTCACATCCATTTGGAAGAGTGTGAAGTTTTTGTAGCAAGCATAGGCTAAGAGCATCCTAATTGATTCTAATCTAGCAACAGGTGCAAAGGTTTCCTCAAAATCTATTCATTCTTCTTGATTGTAACCTTTAGCAACTAGTCTAGCCTTATTTCTAACAACAATCTCATTTTCATCTCTAAACCCATTTAGTTCCAATAATGGGATGATCCTTAGGCCGTGGAACAAGTTCTCATACCTTGCTCCTTTCAAATTGATTTAGCTCCTCTTGCATAGCTAAAATCCAATTCTCATCATTCTCGGCCTCTTCAAACTTCTTAGGCTCTACCTGAGAAATAAATGCCACATTGGCACAGAGATTTCTAAGAGAGGATCTAGTCTTTACTCCTAATGAAGGATCACCTAAGATTTCATCTATTGGATGGTTTCTGACATATTTCCAATCTCTAGGGAGAGTAGGATTTTCATCCTTGACAGGAATGATATCTAGAGAAGTAGATGAGGGTTCTTAAGATTTTTCTAATTGAAGGGAATCACTAGGCTTTTCTAGAGACAGAGAATCCAGTTGTTTATCCAAAGTATCATCCTCATCCACATTGATTGTGGGTTGAGGGGACTCATCAAAGTTGACATGAACTGATTCCTCTACAACTAAAGTTCTCTTATTGAATACCCTATATGATTTACTGGTAAGGGAACAACCAAGAAAAATTCTAAGATCAGATTTGGAATCGAATTTTTTAAGTTATCCTTAGTGTTGAGAATGAAGCATTTACTACCAAAGGCTCTAAAGTACTTGACAGAGGGAGTTTTTCTACTCCATAGCTCATAGGGAGTTTTCTCAAGAATAGGTCTTATGGAGACCCGATTTAGAACATAACAAGCTGTTGACACAGCTTCTGCTCAGAAATATTTTGTAAGGAAATTCTCATTAAGCATAGTCCGAGATAGCTCTAGGAGAGGAGAAGTTGTGCTCAATTCCATATTTGAGACACATGAGTTCAAATTTCTCATTTTCAAACTCTTCACCATGATCACTACGAATAGCAACAATGGTGAGCTTCTTTTCATTTTGAACTCTTTTCCTAAAGCTAGAGAAAATATCAAAGGACTCATCCTTTGATTTCATAAAATAAACTCAAGTAAATCTAGAAAAGTCGTGAACAATGACAAAGGCATAGAATTTACCTCCTAAGCTTGCTATATTAGAATGACCGAAGAGGTCCATGTGAAGGAGTTGGAGAGGCTTAAAAGTTGAAATTGCATTCTTTGATGCAAAGGAACTTTTGATCTGCTTACCCATTTGGAAGACTTCACAGACCTTATCGTTCTCAAAGGATATCTTAGGGATTCCTCTAACTAAATTCTTCTTAGTAATCTTAGCTAAAATATCCATTCCTACATGTTCTAGTCTCCTATGCCAAATCCAGCTATCATTAGAGGAATTAACAGCAAAACATTTCTCATTATCACAAACAACATTATCTAAGTCAATGATATAGATATTCTCTTTCCTGAAACCAGTAAAGAGAACCTTGCAATTGGATATATCCTTAATTAAACAGGAATTTTTCTTGAAAACTACTTTATAACCCTTATCACATAATTGACTGATACTTAGTAGGTTATATTTTAGACCTTCAACTAACAGAACATTTTCTATAATGAGGTTATCAGGATTACCTATGTTGCCGATGCCAACAATTTTACCCTTCTGGTTTCCACCAAAAGTGACGTTTCCTTTCTTCTTGTTGACAACAGCAAACATGGATGCATCTCCAGTCATGTGCCTAGAACAGCCACTGTCCAGGTAGCACTGATTTCTTATTGGAGACGCATCATCCTGCAAAACAAAAATCAAGTAGTCTTCTTAAGTACCCAAATCTTTTGGGTCCTAGTGTTAGTGTTAGGTCTGGTTCCCTTAGGAACCCATTGAAGTTTCTCACCTGACTTCTTATCTAATTTCAAGGGACATTCATATGATTTATGTCCTATCTCATTACATGCATGGCAGGTAGAAGATTTAACAAAGAAATTCTTAAAAACTTTTTTTTTATTAGGCTTGTCATAACCTAATCCTGTTCTGTCAAAATTTGCCCTCTGACTTCCTAATAACATCTTAAATAACTTAGTGCCATTAGTAAATTTCAGAATAATATGATTCAAATCTTCGTTTTTGCTTTTAAGCTCATCAATCTCCTTGACATGCAGATTACACTTTTTAGCATGCATTTTTACTATGTTTGCATTTTCCTTTTTCAACAGGTTATATTTAGTCTTAAGCATGCTGAATTGTTTAACCAAATCATTAAATGCATCTATTAATTCACCATCTTTATTATCACTTTCACTATCACATAAAATACTGGAAGAAGGAGAACTAACCTTATCCTCATGTGCCATGAAGCACAGATTGGCTACTTCCTCATCTTCTGAAGAAGAGGTGTCACCTTCGCTGTCATCCCAAGTGGCCTTCATAGCCTTCTTCTTAAATTTCTTGGGATTCTTCTTCGCTTATGGACAATCAGCCTTCATGTGACCCGACTTTCCACATCCAAAGCAGGTGATTTTCTTCTCCTTATGAGATTTCTCACCCTTTGATTTATACGGGCGTCAATCCACTGCCTTACAGGATTTTCAGATTTGAATCACAGATTACAATAATCTACAAACTCTCCAAAACAGAATCTCAAGTTTTTTGGAAAAGAGAGATGTAGAATTACAGAGTATGAATAATTTCGAGTTAAGGCTCAGCAATGAATTTTTCGCAAAAGTTCTTTCTCAGTGCTCTAACCTCGGCTTAAATACTCTGTCTGCAAATCGGCTTGACTTCAATGCTCCTTATCCAATAATAGAAACTTTGTTACCGTTGGAGCAGCTTTCGTACAAATGCAAGTAGCCGTTGCTTTCTGAAATTTGCTATTCGTCGTTGCCATTAAAGTTCTGGAGTTAATGCTGAAAACGACGTCACTGTAGCTTCGCGGCTATTTTGAAATCTAGCCGAGGATCACCGGCAGATACAACTTATAAAAGCCATCGGCAGATGTACCTTCAAACTCAATCGGCAGATGCAACTTGAAAAGCTGTCGGCAGATGCAAGCTTTGAATGCCATCGGTATGTGCAGATTGAAATGCCATCGGAATGTGCAGATTGAAATGCCACAAACTGCCATCGGCAGGAGTAGCTTGAAAACTCCATCGGCAGATGTTTACTGAAATGCTATCGGCAGATGTGACTTGAAATTGCATAAACCGCCATCAGCAGGAGTAGCTTGAAAACTCCATCGGCAGATGCAGTTTCGCCTTTTGTCGTTTAGCGATCGGCATGTGTAAAGCAATCGGCAGGTGTAGTTTCGCCTTTTGTCATTTAGCGATTGGCATGTGTAAAGCAATTGGCAGGTGTAGTTTCGCCCTTTATCGTTTAGCGATCGGCATGTGTGAGCTTTTAGCGATCGGTTTGAGTAGTCGTTAAACGACTTCACTTTTTGTCGTTTAGCAATCGGCATGTGTTTTTGTTGTTTTCCTATCGGTGGATGTCTTTCTTTTCTTCAACCGGTGGATGTCTTCTTTGTCTTTTAGCTATCGGTTAATGTGAACATTTTATACAATTTCAGCCCTGTACAATTAACCACAATTGTTAGAAAAACTAAAATACCTTTTTTAAGGGTATTTTCTACAGATTAACATCCTTGCATAATTCATTATTCTCTATTAATAAACATAATCAAATTACAATATTAATAATACAAACACATCATCAAAAACATATTTAGACTTAACCATCATTTAAGTCAACACCTGCAACTTAACCACTATCAATGGCGACTCCTAATATCATTTATTTGGTCAACCATTTGAGACTGGAAAAATACCCTTTCAAAAAAAAAAATAAAAAATGATTCATATGGAAAAATAATGGAAAAATTATTTTATGGAAAAATAATGGAAAAATTATTTTATGGAAAAATTATTTTATAGAAAAATAATGGTAGCCGCGGTTTCTGCTTTTCATCTTCCCAATTTAATTTCCACGATGAATTCAAAGTTGATCTCATCTTAAAATTCCTTTTTGCTTTTAGTTGTCGTTTGATTTTGATTGATTTTTAAGTAATTCTTTTAAGTCTACATAATTTTGTAGATATACGACATTCACAATCTCTCTATTTAGTCCTCCAATAAATCGAGCAAATGTTGCTTCGTCGTCCTCCTCCACGTTAACACTTTTCATGGCTATTTTCATCTTTTTATAATACTCTTCCACGCTTTTATAACCTTGGGTCAAAATTTATGAGTTTTCGACACAAGTCTCTATAATAGTATAATGGAATATATCTTTTTTGCATGAGTGCCTTCATGTCCTTCTATGTGTGAACTTATGACTCACTGTACCTCATTCGGTACTTTATTAGTTCATCCTACCAATTGTTAGCGCAGTCTGTGAACTTCATTGTCACCAACTTAAGTTTTTTTCCCATTCGTGTAGTTTTGTCGTTCAAACAATAAGTCCGCATTTCTTTCTCATTCCAAATACACATTAGAATCATTTTTTTCTTAAAAAGGAGGGATATTGACATGATTCCACTTTCAAATGGGTCGTGTTCTACCTACAAATCGAATGGATGGATAAGGAAATAACCAGCAACAAATCTGCTGGTTTGAAAATAACAAAAAAACCATATGTGATTTGGGTGACCAAACGATAATGAAATACAACAAAATTTTAACGGTTAATATTTCCTTAAAATTTCAGGTCCAGAAAGTGAGAAAATTGAAAGTTATGTGAAGAACGCCAGATGCTGACCGATGAGCAATATTTTGTAAGCTCTCGGCATAACAATCTTTCAAGGAAGATTGACAGCAAATGGAACAGGTTATGGCCACCTTCTTCGTATATCCTACTCTGAAAAGAGAGGGAAGAAGAGTGGAAGGAAAGCTATTCAAGCAACCGTAGGCTTGAAAGCTCAAAGGAGAGAACTCATTCTCGGTTCTTGACCAAACTGAGTCTTACCGTTCACCGGTCTTCAACTCTGAAATCTTTAGACGAAATTAGATTATTCTCATATCATCAACAACCTTTACGAGTACCAATAACCATGTATTTACAGACTTAAGGTGGGCTGGTTGTTGGGTTGGACGTGGGCTGCAAAAAGGCCAATGTGTGCTGATTGGACTCCGCTCCTTTGCTGGTTTGGGCTCCACTCCTTTGCTGGTTTAGGCCGGGCTTTTCCTTTGCTTCAACCAACTTTCAACCACCATCTATCTTAACATACATCTAATCCTAATGACTAAGGATGCATGCAACTATAAAACATTACACGAAGGCCAATGTTTGCCGATAAAATACAAGACTAAAAGTTTGTCAAAAAAAAAAAAAAAAAACCAAGTGTTCGGTTACAATTTTAATCCCAAGGGAGACAAATCCCTTCTTCAAGTGTTTCCCTCTTGAGTTCCCATGATAGCACGTATAAAGGTTGATCCATGTCCTTTGTGCTCGGCTCCCAATCCAAGTCGCCGAAGAGATCTTCGAAGCCATCAATACCTACAAAAAAATTAAGGTTATTAGTAAATAGGTTTGATAAAGCTTGTGTCTTGGTTTGTGACCGAGTGACGGCCCTTTGGGGCACATCAGATATTTACCTTGGTGTTTCTTAGGTCACCGTCTTCTCGGTACGACCTATCATTCCTTTCTATTTGATAATATCCACTATCATCTCCAAATTCTCCATCAAGATCCTTCCTTCGTCGTGCATGGCTAGGGGATGGAGATTCCAATTGGTCCATTCTCGTACTTAGAGCCTTGAATTTTTCTTGCATGACTCTCATGAACAACTTTAAGTCCACCTCGTTTTGTTCTTCAATCATGATTTTTTTTTACCACAATAAGAAAACAAAAGAAAATTGTTAGAAGTAAGAAAAAAATAATCAATTTAATGGACCTTACCTCTCCCTCACGTGTTTGCACTCAATGGATGTCACTCCACTCGTGTTTCGCTAAAAAATTACGGCTTTTTTCTATAATAGTCTTACCCTCTTGCCTTTTACCTCTATATCTTTTTTTTTTAATTCTTCATGTAAAAACTTGATCGGTGGTAAAAATTCAACAAGTCAAACTATCAAAAATCAAACTTTAAAGGTTAAAAATTCAAACCTTTAAGGATGACTAAATCAATAGTACAATTGAAACACGACAAAATTTTGGATGAGGACAATATTTCAAATGAAGATTCAACAACAATTTGAATATTCAAAAAATAAATTTGGATAAAGACAATATTCCGAATGAACATTCAAAAATTTGAATATTCAAAGAACAATTATCAACGAATTTAAGAAAGAATTTTTGAATTTCAAAGGATAAAATTTTCGAAATCTCTAGAATAAAATTTTGATTTTTCTTTTTTTAACCTTTGTCATAATTTGCAAAAAATTGACAAATAATAGATTTTTTTTTTTGTACTTTTTGAATTTCAAGAGAAGAAATTCATAAGAAGAAAGAATTGATGATAAAAATTGAGACTTGATAATAAGGATGGAAAAAAAAAAAGAAATTTTTTTGTGATTTTTGAGTACTAGGAAGAATAGAATAAGATGAAGAAAATATTGCTAACAAAAATTAAAGATAGCAACTTGAATCGGCAGAGCCAAAACTCTGATACCAACTGATGCGAATCTCGGATATTAGGAGATACGAGACCCTTCAACAAGCGGAATAATTCAAATGAATACATTTTCAATTCAAGAATAAAATAAAAAACTGTGACCCCAATCGAATAATTCGATGTAATCGTAGTTATCAAAATAAGAGTTTGACCCGAGACACACTTGTTGGCTAAACCGAAGCTATCAAGACAAGAGCTTGATTCAGGTCAAACTCGTTGTTAAGAACCAAAGCTATCAAGCGAGATTCTTCAAGCGTGACTTGAAGAAGATCGATATTTTTCACAAATAACCAAAGAGAAATCATCTCTATAAAAAATTCAAATTTTAATTTAAACTTGTTTTATTAAATCGAAAGTGTTTTGCCATTAAATAGGTTACACATTAAAATTAATTTAAAGAAATACGGAAATAAAGATAAAATAACTAATAAAATCGTGGGATAAGGATCCTTTGCATGATCGGATGTCATCTCATGTTTAAACTTTATTTGAACATGATTTAAATTGATTTAAATTGATTCGGCTGAATGAGATCTCTCTTACGTGATTTGCATGCATTTGCATGTGCATGACATGTGTCTTTTAATTCTTGGATATGCATGAGTGTCGCACCCTCTCTTTTAATTATTACGTGTGCATGTGCATTGTATCATTCCTCATGATTTTTTAATGATCTTTGTTATATCTTGCTTTAGTCATTGGACCGCTCATATCTTCAATTGGATATTTGCTTTTGAGTTTTTGACTTGGTGTCAACGTAGATAACTTTATCAACCAACTCATGTGTATTTTTATCTCTTTTCAACTTATATAAATTTTTATCTCTTTCTGGTTTGCGTGGATCTTTACCATTCTTTTTTCAATCCATTAACATTTGTTGGCCATATTCCATGTTTTATACCTCTTCTTTTGACAATTTTGTAGGGCTCACTTCTATGTTTCGAAACTCTTCATTTTCATAGTCTTTTGCTCATGTTGTGATAATTTTTTTTCTCAGATTTTTACGACTAAACCATATGAAGATTTGACATATTTTATTTTTAATAAATTATGGTTCTTGACTTTGAGATTTATCTCTCTTCAGTTCACATTACAACGTATGTGAGTTATGTGGGTGAATGTAAGACACTTCGTCAGAACCAAGTTATATCTTGCTGTTTTTTATTTTAGTTTACTGCTTTTTTATTCACTGTTATTGCTCACACTAAGCATGAGTAGTTTGTCTAACAGGAAGAACATAAGGTAAAACCAGCAGATCCACGCCGCTTGATCTGTTGTTGTAGATGGAGGAAAGAACAAGGATAAAGCCCAGAGCCAGAACCAAAGGTTCAGCCATTGATCTTCAAAATTCAAGCTTCTATGATACACAGGCATTAGCTGTTTTTGAATGCAGCTGATTCCAACCCAAGTCAACAAAGACCCATGTCTTCGTCGACTCTGTCAACGACAACTACTGTGGAATTGTTTCCACTTGCAAACCATTCTATGGTTAATACCCTCCCAATCCAGCAGCCATGGAAATAAAGAAAAGCTTAATCCTTTTTCTTGAATCTAGGCTACCAAGTACAAATGGGTGGTTTTTCTACGTTCCTCTTCTTTCTCGTTTTCCTGCAGTCCCTACTCCATCTCCTCTCCGCCGATTACACTCCTCCCGATCGATTCTTCGTGAACTGTGGTTCAGATTCCAACGTCGAGGTAGATAATCGAACCTTCGTCGGAGATGAGACTCCCAGCTCCTCCTTCTCCTTCTCCTTCTCCGATAGGAGATACAGCACTGTCTCGAAGACCAACTCTTCCCTCCAAAACTCTCTTTATCAAACGGCGAGGCTATTTAGACGCTCATCCAGGTACGAATTCAGCATAGACGAGCCGGGCATTTACTTTGTTCGCCTCCATTTTTTTGAGAACACTAACCTTGGGGATGCTCTATTCGATGTTTCTGCTTCCAATTTTTCTCTCCTGTCAAAATTTTCCGGCCAAAGTAGTAGTGGTATCACTAGTTTTCCGGCGATTGAGGAGTTCCTCATCGTCATCGAAGAGAGTAGATTTTCCTTGGAATTTACCCCTTCCAATAGAAACTCTATCGCTTTTGTCAATGCCATAGAAGTCCTTCTCGCCCCTAACGACACTGTCTTCGATACACTCCCCGCCATTAACAGCAGTACAGGGAGCAACTATTCCTACACCGGCGTAAGATCTCAGGTTTTACATACCGTCCACAGAATCAACGTGGGAGGTCCACAAGAGACCGACAAACTTTGGAGGAACTGGGTAGAAGATGCCGACTATTTGATTTCGGAAGCTTCGTCTAAAATCAGCGCTCCTTATCTGGGGAATCTTCACTACAATGATCTGGGCAGCACCAACTACAATGCCCCTGAATTTGTCTACGAAACTTGCAGAGAATTGATCACCAGTAATGGCGTCGAATCTAGTTTTTTGAACATTACTTGGCGTTTGAACGCGAGGAAGAATGCTCGACATCTCGTCCGAGCGCACTTCTGCGACATTATCAGCGAGAAGCCTGGAGATATTCACTTCAACCTCTCCATTTCCAGCACTTACAGTATGTTGATCGATCCCTATGGCGTCGGAGAACTGTTAGGATTTCAAGTCAACGTGGCGACCCCATTTTACTATGATTTAGTGGTTGATTCTGATGATTCAGGGTACATATATGTGAGCGTTGTTCCTGTTAGGATTAGAGGCCCTAATCCACCTGTAACGAACGATTCAGAAAATACCGAAAAAGAAATAACGAGAAAATAATGGACACCGAATTTACGTGGAAACCCTAGAAAGGGAAAAAACCACGGGCAGAGGAGAGAATCACTAATATCAATTCGGTACAATGAGTTTTGCGACTCAAGCATCAATATATAGAGAAAACCTAAAACCCTAATATTGATAATGGGCCCGACCCGGCCCAACTAGAATTCGGGTCACACCAAATTCTAACAAACTCCACCTTGACACGAATTCCACAAGAGAGATCCAATGGGCTACTCGGCCCAACAAAACCGAATCCAGAACACTGAACTCTGACAATCTCCACCTTCAACGAAATTCCGGTGCAAGGAAACAAATCTGCAAAACTCCATTAAAAATAAGCTCCTCTACCACAAAGGCCCCAGATAGGCCAACTCAGCATCCGATACCTATCAAGTTTAAGCCCCGCTTAAACTTGAGAGATTTACTTGAGAAGAAATCACATCTCCTCCTCCATGGTATCACTGAACTATCAGAGTTGCTGCAACGAACTCTATCTGAATATGTCGAAGACTCCACACAGGAATCGTTACCCTCGAACACATTCAATGCATAACCTATAGTTTCATCATATCGTCCCGGAGTTTTAACCTTCCACATGGTTCTACCTTTGACGATACCATTCTGACGTGAAACTGAACCTGATGACTGAACATCTGTAATATGCTGACTCACTGGCTCTGATGTACCCTCAGATCCCAACCTGAACTTCACCCGAGAACCTGACTTCTTCCGAGTCTTCTTAACCTTTCTCTTAGAAGGTGAATTCACAAATTTTGCAGCCTTATTACCCATCACATTAACTGTGGAACCCGCGATCTTCGCATGCATCACATATAACGAGGAGTATTTTTCTCCTCTCGCCACAATCAATGAACCTCTGGTAAGCTTCCATTTTCCATCACGAAAGGTGTTGCCAAAACCTTCGTCGTCAAGCTTTCCAGTCGAGACCAAATTCTTGCAGATGTCAGGGATGTGCTTCACACCTCTCAAAACCAAGGTGTTTCCGATGTTGGTCTCCAAACACACATCTCCCATACCAATGGCTTTTGCAACGCCACCATTTCCCATCCTCACACTTCCATAATCACCCGAAGTGTAGGATGTAAAGAAATCTCTCCGCGAAGTGGCATGTATTGAAGCGCCACTATCGATCACCCAACTCATATCTTGGCAATCAGAATTTACAACATCCTCGTTGTACACACTAAAGGACTCCTCGGTGGCTGTGTCTGCCTCCTCATCTGTGTCACCCTCTTCGAACATCTTTTCCTTTCCTTTGGCAATCAGATTCTCCCGAAGAAACTTGTGACAAAATCTCTTTATGTGTCCTTTCTTACCACAATGATAACACTCAAAGTTGGCGTGTTTTCCGGACTTTCTCTGACTTCGATTTCTGTTGCCCGGACCTTTTCTTTGATTTCTGCCCCTATTTTCAGCATTCAGAGCTGAACCTATCGATGTTACACCAGAATCAATCTTACGAACCTCCTCGGCAAGAATACGATCCCTCACATCGGTGAATACCAGCTTAGCACTTCCAACTGAGTTACTAACTGCAGCTCTCATAGGCTCCCAACTATTCGGTAGAGACGCCAACAAAATTAGGGCACGAACCTCATCCTCAAAATCAATTTCCACAGATAGCAATTGATTCGCAATGGTATTGAACTCATTCAGATGCGCTGCGACAGAAGCACCATCAATCATCTTCAGATTAAAAAGCTTCTTCATAAGAAATACCTTATTATTCGCAGACGGTTTCTCGTACATATCAGACAAAGTCTTCATCAAACTCGCAGTGGTCTTCTCCTTCGCCACGTTGTGAGCAACGCTTTTGGCTAGCGTCAATCGGACGACTCCCAAAACCTTTCTATCAAGGAGATTCCATTCACCGTCTTCCATCTTCTCTGGCTTCGCACTAAGAGGAAGATGAAGATCTTTTCCGTACAAGTAATCCTCGATTTGCATTCTCCAGAACGCGAAATCTGTTCCATCGAATTTTTCAATACTGGGTCCTGTGCTATCCTCACCTGTCATTGTTATCAATAATCAATACCCAAAAACAAATATTTTCAGATTAATTATTCAACCCAATAATCAATCTCCACAATATTCTGAACCAACAAACGCCCAACAAACTGATAATTTTCCGATTAATTATTCAACCCAATAATTAATCTCAACCAATATCAGCAGATCCCGCCAACAATTTGAGAATTTTAATTCCCACAAAATCCTCAATTCAAATTCACAATTTTCCCAAAATTGATTTTCACTGTCCCTGTTCAACGAAGACCAGAATTTCTGAACAAAATTCCAAACAAATCACAGCCCTTCTTCTTCTGTGTTTTTTCACTCAGTTCACAACGCCACAAAGCAGAAAAGGTCTGCTTCTTTTCTTCTTCACGCAGACCAAACCAAACAAACAGAAAATTCTTCTTCTCTCTATCAACCGAAGACAAAAACTCCTTTTCTGTCGAACGGCGATGGGCGACGGTGCAAGTGGGCTGTCGAGCGGCGGCGCGGCGTGCGAGCTCTGAAACGGCGGCCTAGGGATTCTGGCGCGAGCCCGGCGCGGCGGACAGGGCGGTTCTGGTGCGCTCGGTGATGGCAGAACGACGGCAGATCACGGTTTCTCTCTTCGCGCGACGGTCGGCGGCGTCGATCGGCCTCTGTTCGGCGATGGTCGGCTGAGGCGGCGCTCTCTGTTCTTCAATGGCGCACTCCCTCTGTTCTTCACTCTCTCTCTCTGTTCTTCACTGTTGGTCGAAGAAGCAAACCAGAACCAAAGAAAAAAACTTTTCTTTTCCTATTTTTTTTGTTTTTTATTTCCAATTCCTTTTTCCAAACAAAATTGCAAACTTTCACGGAAATTGCAAACCTCTCAAATCGATCGATACCCTTCGAAGAATCAAACCCTGATTTTCGAAAACCACTTCAACCCCTGAAGCTCTGATACCAGTTGTTAGGATTAGAGGCCCTAATCCACCTGTAACGAACGATTCAGAAAATACCGAAAAAGAAATAACGAGAAAATAATGGACACCGAATTTACGTGGAAACCCTAGAAAGGGAAAAAACCACGGGCAGAGGAGAGAATCACTAATATCAATTCGGTACAATGAGTTTTGCGACTCAAGCATCAATATATAGAGAAAACCTAAAACCCTAATATTGATAATGGGCCCGACCCGGCCCAACTAGAATTCGGGTCACACCAAATTCTAACAGTTCCTAGAAGAGATTCCTTGAACAAAACTGCTTATCTGAATGGTCTAGAGATGATGGAATTTGTGAGAGAGTAGATTTGGCTTCTGTTCTATACTTTCTATAACAAACATCATGCACTGCAGCTGCAAATAACAAATAAAAATGAATTGTTCATCTAAACAAACGTTGTGTCTGGGTTTTCTTCCCTCAGCGTCAATGATATTTTCTCAGTCTCAGGGAATGACGTCTGAAGAAGTTCATAATGAGACTGAGTCTTTTGCTATCCTGCCTAAAGCAGGCAAGGCAGACCGTCGGAGTGGATGATCCTCGCCGGAGTGCCGTCTAATTTGCATTGCCATTCCCGTTAGTGATGTTTGGTATAAAGCATTGTTTTTCAAAGCTATTCTGTGTGGATATTATGGAAACATTGTAAAACTATATAATATATAGATGCATCTCTCTCTCTCTGACGACCCCGACCCCACGTCGGTGCCGCCACGACCTGTGTCGTGCGCGTGCATGCATACATATGTGCTACCCTCGCCCACTCTCATACATTTTTTTTTTGTTCATTTCATTGTATTTCCTTTATCATTCATTCATTCGTTAGAGAACGGACTCGGGCAATCCATCCCTATCTATCGACATTTTGGCTTTAATTAGAACTTACCCAATACTGCTCCCTCTTAATTCTAAATCACAATCTAAGTCGTTAAAAACGTATGGAAAACTATTTAAAAGAACATGCAAAACTCAGGGAAATCACAGTGTAAAGGACCGAGGTCAAAATGTTTGAAACCATAAAATGAAAGGGGCGATCGATCGTCCATGTGATAGTCAATCGATCGGCCCTTGAGTAGCCAATTGATCACCTCCTTTCGGGCGATCGATCGGCTAGCGCTCTTGAAAACCAGAGCGCTTAACCCTTTAGTAGCCGATCAGAAAGTTTGGCGATTGATCGCCCCCTTTTTGGCGATCGATCGCTTGGGCAGGGCAGCGCGCACCCGCGCGCCCTGCTTGCCTGCCTGCACACGCGCTAGCTGCACGCCCAGCGCCCCATTCCGAGCCAAAATCCATCCTTAGCCATTTTTCTTCAAACTTCCACCTAATACACATTTCAAATACCATCCTCAAATTATTCATCAACATTCGAACTAAAATGCATCTCCATAAACCGAACATTCAACTTCAACTCATCAAAATCCCGTCACCCAAACGACATATTCATCTCAAACAACAACCAAATCTAAATTATCCGAAATTCATTCTATTTCATTCAAACCTATCTAAACATCAATATCAAACCAATTTCATCAAAATGCCAACCTATACATCAAAATTCGTCTATACATAGCGGAAGCCAACAATGTCATCCAAACATATCAAAAAATAACTTTCTATGCATTTCATTCTATTCTATCCCCCATCCACCCGTGTAAACCCAAAAGAAAACACAAAATGTTTAACCTATGCTCTCACGGGTCATATGCGCATCGACTGCGCCAGCCGCTCCCACGAGCATCCTCCTTCAAACTGCAGGCTCGTCAGGTGGAGGGAAATTCTCCTCACCTTTCTCTAAGTCACCTACACCATAGAAATAAAATGTGAGCTAGGGGCTCAATAAGTCTACGTGAATGCTATGCATGTACAGTTCATAAATCATGCATCCTATCTTTTCGCTATTCATTTCATTTCATTTATGTCACCGGGGCTTCACTCTCGATAGATAAAAGTGGCACATCCGGCGGTTGTATAGCCCCTTTCATCTACCCGGGTGGAAAACATGTTTTACCGGACAGCCATGTTTGAACCACCGCCACCGACGTGACGATCATTACATACAGTTTTACCTTTTCATTATGCTTTTCCTTTTTATGAAAACGTGCATAGAAATTTCTTTTCGTGCTTTTTGAGAAACCATGATGCGTGGACACGTGTACTATGACATAACGAAAATAAACACAACAAACAATAAAATTGTACATTCAACAACATAGCTAAACTAACTACCAAACCTATTTACCCAACACAACAAGTATCACCAATTCCTCAATCGACAAAATCTTATGGTGTAGGCCGAATCGGTCAAAATAAGTCATGAGAACTTACCTCGTATCTGTTGCACACCGAGCTCCTCGTCTCAAGCTTTGTCACCTAAGTCAATCCATAGCGTTCTTTGTTAAAACTGAGCTTAAACATAAAATTTCAGACATTTACGAAACTCCTAACTAAAGGAAATTTCCTAAAACTCTAATAAACCTCTCTCGGGCATTTCATCGAGCAATTTACGCTCACAAATCTTTAAACTCCATTAATGGAGGTTTTACAAAGCTCCAAACCCGATTTTTCAATCAAACGCTAAATACACTTTAATATTTCACCTAATAACGTTCAATAATCATCAATAAAGCAATAACTAACCATTCCTAACCTAACCCGGTTGTTTTCAACGAAACCAGACAAAACCCTAACGATTTACCAAGCTAGAAATCGAGAATAACGACCGGAAAACGCTAGAGACTTACCTAGAATCACAAGGGAAGAATAAAACGTGAAGAACCCTTGAAGATTGGAGGGCAAACCGTGAAGGAATGATGAAGAAGTCGTGAAAGAGAAGAAGAAATCGCCAGAGCCCTATTCTTCTCTGCAATTTCGTTGAAGTGTGGAGAAGAGAAGGGTTTTTGGCTTTTAATTAAATTTGGCTTGGCAATTTACAAGTTTGCCCATAATTTAATCTCCCATTTATCCTATCGATTTGGTTTCTCTAAAATTTTCTTATTTCATCAATAATTTCAATTTATTCCTAGAGCTCTAATAAAACTTTCCGTTTGTCAAACGGATTTATTTTGCTATTTCTACGAATTAAATTGCTATAGGGTCAAAAACAGAAGTTCAGGCATAATACTTTCGATTTTGATTTATAAATCTCCATATTTCTTCCGAAATTCATATTAATTATGAGGATTCCATTGAAACTCTTTGTTTACAAAACGGTCATATTTCGATTATTTACAAAAATGTCATTGTGCGCAATATACGAAAACCCGTAAAATTGTCTCTCCCTCTCTCCCTCCCTCCCTCCCTCCTGAGGTCCGATTGGGTATATTTAGATGATTCTATCAGTTGTGTGAGGTCCAGTGGGAGGCCGGCAATGAATTTCTTGGAATTAGATTAGAAAAGGGGTGGAGGGTTGACTTCAGAATCATAATTCTCTCTGACTTCTTCTTATTCTTATTCTTCTTTCAATACAGCAATACAGAAACTCGACCTCCGTAGCCACGGCAACTTAACCACCATTAATGGCTACTCCTAATATCATTGATTTGGTCAACTATTTGAGACTTTTTCTAGTAAGATGGTTACGTCGTAACGACAATGAGATGACTATATCTGCAAGAAAGTAAGATGACAAATTCTGAACGACAATAAGATGACTAAGTCTGAATGAACGTTGGAAGATGAGTTTCACCCAGTTTGTAATTAAGTCAGAATTTGGCAAATGTAATGTACATTTTGGTACTTGCACATATTTTCGCTTACTGAGTTATTTCTATAGTTGTAATTTTGCGATATAGGTGAGTTTTTATCTGATAAATAATTGACTGTGATCGAGATTCTTTCAGAGACAAACGAGCATACAAGAGAAGAAAAAATTTTTAGTTTGAAGGAATGGATTTAAATTAGTATGTTTCAATATTTCGAAGATATTTCATATTTTTATTTGAGTTGAAATTTTGAATAAAATGTGTTGAATTTTAACGTTAAATAAAATTTTATGAAGTGTTTTAATTCCGCATTTATTTTCAATGTTGATCAAATATTTAATATTTCAAATTCTGTTTAAAGTTTCTGCGTATTTAATGTTTAAGTTATTATTTAAAGAGATTTTGAATATTCTGAAATTTAAACCTAAATCAATTTGAGAATTTTTTTAGCATTTTCAAATTAAGTTTTCAAATTGAAGAAATTAAATTAGAAATTTAAAAAAAAATGGGGCGTTACACTTTTAATTATTGCATATGCATAAACGTCACTCTCTCTTTTAATTATTACGTGTGCATGTGTGCCGCATCTTTCATCCTCATGATCTTTGAAAGATCTTTGTCATATTTTGCTATAGTCATTGAGCCGCTCATATCTTCAATTGAATATTTACTTTTGAGCTTTGCCTTGAATCACTTCATCAACCAATTCATGTATATCTTTATCTCTTTTCAATTAATGTGAATCGTTATTTATTTCTAGTTTGCGTGGATCTTTACCCTTCTCTCTTCAATCCATGGATATTTGTGGGGCCCAACTTCATGTCTTGTAACTCTTCTTTTGCCTATTTCTTGACACTCACTTTCATGTTTTGAAACTCTTCATTGTCATAGCATTTTGCTCATGATGTGAGGACTATCTTTCTCGAATTTTCACGATTAAACCATATGAAACTTTGATATTTTTTATCTTTTAATAGATCATGATCATTGACTTTGTGATTTATCAATCTCCGTTCACGTCATAAAATATATGAGTTATGTCGGTGGATGTAAGACTCTGTCGAAATCACGTTATATCTTGTTGTTTTTTATTTTAGTTTACTGTTTTTATTCACTGTTATTGCTCACACTAAGCATGCTTAGTTTGTCTAACAGGAAGAACATAAGGTAAAACCAGCAGATCCACGCCGCTTGATCTGTTGTTGTAGATGGAGGAAAGAACAAGGATAAAGCCCAGAGCCAGAACCAAAGGTTCAGCCATTGATCTTCAAAATTCAAGCTTCTATGATACACAGGCATTAGCTGTTTGTGAATGCAGCTGATTCCAACCCAAGTCAACAAAGACCCATGTAGAGTCAACGACAACTACTGTGGAATTGTTTCCACTTGCAAACCATTCTATGGTTAATACCCTCCCAATCCAGCAGCCATGGAAATAAAGAAAAGCTTAATCCTTTTTCTTGAATCTAGGCTACCAAGTACAAATGGGTGGTTTTTCTACGTTCCTCTTCTTTCTCGTCTTCCTGCAGTTCCTACTCCATCTCCTCGCCGCCGATTACACTCCTCCCGATCGATTCTTCGTGAACTGTGGTTCAGATTCCAACGTCGAGGTAGATAATCGGACCTTCGTCGGAGATGAGACTCCCAGCTCCTCCTTCTCCTTCTCCTTCTCCGATAGGAGATACAGCACTGTCTCGAAGACCAACTCTTCCCTCCAAAACTCTCTTTATCAAACGGCGAGGCTATTTAGACGCTCATCCAGGTACGAATTCAGCATAGAGGAGCCGGGCATTTACTTTGTTCGCCTCCATTTTTTTGAGAACACTAACCTTGGGGATGCTCTATTCGATGTTTCTGCTTCCAATTTTTCTCTCCTGTCAAAATTTTCCGGCCAAAGTAGTAGTGGTATCACTAGTTTTCCGGCGATTGAGGAGTTCCTCATCGTCATCGAAGAGAGTAGATTTTCCTTGGAATTTACCCCTTCCAATAGAAACTCTATCGCTTTTGTCAATGCCATAGAAGTCCTTCTCGCCCCTAACGACACTGTCTTCGATACACTCCCCGCCATTAACAGCAGTACAGGGAGCAACTATTCCTACACCGGCGTAAGATCTCAGGTTTTACATACCGTCCACAGAATCAACGTGGGAGGTCCACAAGAGACCGACAAACTTTGGAGGAACTGGGTAGAAGATGCCGACTATTTGATTTTGGAAGCTTCGTCTAAAATCTGCGCTCCTTATCCGGGGAATCTTCACTACAATGATCTGGGCAGCACCATCTACAATGCCCCTGAATTTGTCTACGACACTTGCAGAGAATTGATCACCAGTAATGGCGTCGAATCTAGTTTTTTGAACATTACTTGGCGTTTGAACGCGAGGAAGAACGTTCGACATCTCGTCCGAGCGCACTTCTGCGACACTATCAGCAAGCAGCCTGGAGATATTCACTTCAACCTCTCCATTTCCAGCACTTACAGTATGTTGATCGATCCCTACGGCGTCGGAGAAATGCACGGATTCCAAGTCAAGGTGGCGAGCCCATTTTACTATGATTTAGTGGTTGATTCTGATGATTCAGGGTACATAGATGTGAGCGTGGTTCCTAGAAGAGATTCCTTGAACAAAACTGCTTATCTGAATGGTCTAGAGATGATGGAATTTGTGGAGAGAGTAGATTTGGCTTCTGGTTCTGAGCAGGGGAAGTCCAAGTCCAAGATGTTCTTGTTTGTCATAATTGGTTCGGCGATTTTGTTGGCCTTCATTTTGGCTGTGGTTTTGGTGTTGGGTTTCAAATATAGAAAGGCAAAACAACAACGATACCTGCCAGTTACGTTTGTCGGAGGTGCCACTCCTTCGGCTAAGACGAGTTTAAGCCTGACCACAAATACGATGCGCTTTCCGAGCATGAACCTCAATTTGAAGATATCGTTTGCTGAAATTCTGGTTGCAACGAATAAATTCGACAGTAAGCTGTTGATTGGAGAGGGCGGATTTGGTAAAGTCTATAGAGGAACTCTCAATGGCGGAATGACAGTGGCGGTGAAGCGAAGTCATTCGAACCACGGCCAGGGTCTCATGGAGTTTGAAACTGAGGTCTTGGTCTTATCGGCAATTCGGCATCGAAATCTTGTCTCCCTTATCGGATACTGCAATGAAGGGCAGGAGATGATATTGGTTTATGAGTTTATGGAGAAGGGTACTCTGAGAGATCATCTTTATTGTAATCCGGCTGAGAAATCGATTTTGATGCCAAAATTGGCCTGGAAGGAAAGGCTAGAGATTTGCCTCGGCGCGGCCAGAGGGATTCATTACCTGCACAACGGGTCTGCAGAGAAACTCGTTCATCGCGATGTGAAATCCACGAACATTTTGCTGGACAAACATTATGTTGCCAAAGTTTCTGATTTCGGTCTCTCCCAGTCAGTCAATCACGAGCCGGAGCAATCCACCCCCGGAATCAAAGGAAGCTTCGGTTACATTGATCCGGAATATTACAAAACCTTCCAGTTCACGAGCAAGTCCGATGTGTATTCGTTCGGAGTGGTGCTGCTAGAAGTGCTATGTGCTAGGCCGGCCCTTGTCGACACTCCGATTAAAGAGGAGGTGAACTTAGCCGAATGGGGAATGCATTGGAAAAAGAAAGGCCAGCTGGAGAAGATAATGGATCCGGTGCTGATCGGCAACGTAAGACCCGATTCACTGAGGAAGTTCAGCGAGGTGGTGGAGAAATGCCTGAGCCACCGGGGCGATGAGAGGCCGACGATGGAGGACTTGGCTTGGGACTTGGAATATGCACTGCAGCTGCAAATAACAAATAAAAATGGAATGGTGCAGGATGATAGCTGGACAAACGTTGTGTCTGGGTTTTCTTCCCTCAGCGTCAATGATTTTCCTTCTCAGTCTCAGGGAATGACGTCTGAAGAAGTTCATAATGAGACTGAGTCTTTTGCCGTCCTGCCTAAAGCAGGCAAGGCAGACCGTCGGAGTGGATGATCCCCGCCGGAGTGCCGTCTAAATTGCATTGCCATTCCCGTTAGTGGTGTTTTTCTGGATGTTTGGTATAAAGCATTGTTTTTCAAAGCTATTAGTGGTGTTTTTCTGGATGTTTGGTATAAAGCATTGTTTTTCAAAGCTATTCTGTGTGGATATTATGGAAACATTGTAAGAGTATATAAGCATCTCTCTCTCTCTCTCTCTCTCTCTCTCTCTCTCTCTCTCTCTCTCTCTCTCTCTCTCTCTCTCTCTCTCCCTCTCCTGAGGTCCGATTGGGTATATTTAGATGATTCTATAAGTTGTGTGAGGTATAGTGGGAGTAGGGGTGATCGTGGTCCGGTTCGATTCGGTTTTTGAAAAATTTAAGACCGGACCACTAAATTTGGGTTTTAATTTTTTGCACCAATAAGCCAAAAAAATTTTCCAAAACCGTACAAGAACCGGACCAAAATTCTGGTCTCGGTTCTGGTCCTCCCGTTTTTTTTTTTTTTTTTTTTTTTTTTAAAGATAAAACTAAAACCCAAGAAACCTGTAACAAGCGAAATAAAAAAATGAAAATAAAGTAATCAACCACCCAAGCCAACTGTGAGCGTAATCTAGAAGAGATGCACTAGAAGCAGGAAATAAAACTACATCGATAAAAAACCACATCATGTTATTTTGTAATTCCCTTTCAAAGAAACACATGAACAATAGCAACAATTGGAAACAAATTGCATAAAGAAGGAGACCAAGTATCAAATGAAAAATGCATTAGTTAACCATACAAGTACAATCAAAATAAAGTGATCAACTAACACGCGAACTAACAGACGAATCTAGAAGAGATGCACCAAAACTGGAAAATAAAACTACATCAGTATTTGAGATATGAAAGCCCAAGGCTTGGCTGGAACCTAGTGCAAAACTACTCAATTTTCTCTTCCCGAAAACCCAACTCTCACTATTGTTGCTAACAAAGACAGAAAGCAAATCAGATGACACTCGTATTTGATTCCGTTTCTCTGGCCTCAACAAAATAAAGATGACAACATAACCTTATCAAAAGAAACAATTATAGTCAACGTTTCTTTCTTAATCGATTTGAAAGAACAGACATGACTACAGCCAAGCAATTTAAATAATTTTCTATTCACAAAACACTCATTTTCTATTCCCTAAGGTGTTTTGCACAGAAACTACAGTCAATAAAAAAAATTCCAGAATAAAAAAATGCTCCCTGAACCACAATAAACAGTCAAGAAGTGGAAGTACTCGCCGGAATTCAAAGGAATGTAATATTATCCACAATAAACATAGAATAATGATTACACTCTGCGGAAAGCTACGTTTAAGACAGAAACCGAGGGAGAGGAGAAAATACCTGTTGTGCGAACAGCGAGCCGGCGAGAGGCGAGAGCTACTGGAAGAGACGGCGAGATACAACTACGCACGGCGAAGGCAACTGGCGGCTGCAGCGAGAGACACGGCGAGACGAAGAAACAGGGAAGGCGACTGTCGAGGAGATGAGGACTCGAGCGAACTGCGAAGCGAAGAAATACGAAAGCCAGAACTCAGAAACAGTTCGACTTTTAGGGCATGAAAAAAATGTTAACAGGCCGGTCCGGTTCTACGAACATTGTGCCACCAAAACCGAGAACTACACCAATAACTGCGGTTCTTGAAAAAAAAAAATCAATGGTTATTATTTGGTAATGCAAAACCGCCCAGAACCGGACCAACCCATCGGTTCTGGTCCGTTTCTTCGGTTCTCGATTTTTTTGCTCACCCCTAAGTGGGAGGCCGGCAATGAATTTCTAGGAATTAGATTAATAAAGGGGTGGAGGGTTGACTTCATAATCATAATTCTCTCTGACTTCTTCTTCTTCTTCTTTCAATACAGCAATACAGAAACTCGACCTCCATAGCCACTGCAACTTAACCACCAATAATGGCTACTCCTAATATCATTGATTTGGTCAACCATTTGAGACTTGGTATTTTTCCAGTAAGATGGTTACGCTTGAATGATAATGAGGAGACTATATCTAAACGAAAGTAAGATGACAAAGCCTGATCGACAATAAGATGACTAAGTCTGAATGAAGGAGAGATGATGAGTTTCACCCAGTTTGTAATTAAGTCAGAATTTGGCAAATGTAATGTACATTTTGACACTTGCACATATTTTCGCTTACTGAGTTATTCTTATAGTTGTAATTTTGTGATGTAGGTGAGTTTTTATCTGATGAAGAATTGACTGTGATTGAGAATCTTTTAGAGACAAGCGAGCATACAAGAGAAGAAAAAGTTTTAGTTTGAATGAATGAATTTAAATTAGTATGTTTCAATGTTTCGAAAATATTTCATGTTTTTATTTGAGTTGAAACTTTGAATAAAATGTGTTGAATTTTATCGTAAAATAAAATTTTATGAAGTGTTTTAATTCTGCATTTATTTTCAATGTTGATCAAATATTTAATGTTTCAAATTCTGTTTAAAGTTTCTGCGCATTTAATGTTTATGTTATTATTTAAAGAGATTTTGAATATTATGAAATTTAAACATAAATCAATTTGGAAATTTTTTAGTATTTTCAAATTAAGTTTTCAAACGAAGGAAATTAAATTAGAAATTTTAAAAAAAATGGGGCGTTACACTTTTAATTATTGCATATGCATAAGCGTCGCACCCTCTCTTTTAATTATTACGTGTGCATGTGCGTCGCATCCTTGTTTCTCATTATCTTTGAAAGATCTTTGTCATCTTTTGCTCTAATCATTGAGCCGATCATATCTTCAATTGAATATTTATTTTTGGGCTTTGCCTTAGTCTCAACTTGAAACATTTCATCAACCAACTCATGTGTATCTTTATCTCTTTTCAACTTATGTGAATCGTTATCTCTTTCTAGTTTGCGTGGATCTTTACCATTCTTTCTCCAATCTATAGGCATTTGTGGGGTTCAACTTCATGTCTTATAGCTCTTCTTTTGCCTATTTCGTGAGACTCACTTTCATGTTTTGAAACTCTTCATTGTGATAGCATTTTGCTCATGATGTGATGACTATCTTTCTCGAGTTTCTACGATTAAACCATATGAAACTTTTACATCCTCTATCTTTTAACAGGTCATGATCGTTGACTTTACGTAATAAAATATATGAGTTATGTCGGTGGATGTAAGACTTTGTGTCAAAATCACGTTATATCTTGTTGTTTTTTATTTAATTTACTGTTTTTATTCACTGTTATTGCTCACGCTAAGTGTCAAGGTCCGGGCTTGTCCAAGGCATGTTGCCCATGGCCGCCCTTGTTACTAGCTAGATTTATTTCCTTTTTAAGTAATTCTGTTGTACTCTTTTTCTTTCTATTTTTGGCAAGTGACTCCTCGCCCACATTGCATGTCTACTCCTGCTATAGTGGAGATGGTTCAGATTGCTCTTTAGGGGGAGAGGCATGACTGCACGTAGACCCCCCTACCCAACGTTGTAATTTGCTGCCCATCAATGAATAAGCTTTTTACATACACTCTCTTTATGCACACTATGCTCAATGATGCTCATTACGATTAACCTTGCTCGCTCGTTGCTTACTCGTTAGACACAAGCTCGCTCTAACGAAGTGGGCCCTCGATGCCGTTGGCACGCACGTTAATCTCGCTCGCTCGTTGCTTACTCGCTAGACACAAGCTCGTTCTAGCGAAGTGGGCACTTGGTGTTGTTGGCACGCACGTTGGCTGACCAAGTATAGGTGTGATATTGGGTGCCGCACGATCTTGTAAGCCCCTTGAAAGTAGGACCGTGACAGTTGGTATCAGAGCCAGGTTGGCTAAAATCGTGAGAAGTCATGCCGAAGAAGAGTTTGATGGAAAGGCTGAGTGCTCCATCGGATCAACTCGAGCGCCTCGTCGAGTTGGAAGAAGAAGTGCGGTATCTGCAAGACATACCGGACAACATTCGATTCATAGAAGAACGAATGAAGGAAATGTCTGAATTTCCTGCTGAAGTAGCGGCTATTCACAACAGGATAGACGCCATACCGATTCCAGAGCTGTTGAATCGGGTGGAGACCCTCGAATCCCGACAAGAAAAGGGAAAGGGAGTTTACACGGGAGAAAGTTCCACAGGTACTATAATCGGGGTCCTGGAGCGTGTCGATGAGATCGAGCTCGCTCATACCCGATTGTCAGAAACTGTGTCTCAAATGACCATGGACTTCAAAACGATGTTTGATTCTCTCAGGGCTGAGATTGCCGAGATCAACATCAAACTGAACCTTACCATGAGAGCCATGGGGAGTCAAACCCAGGCTGCTAATGCTGCTGTGTAACGACCCCTCATCCCAGCAAGATATTGTCCGCTCCGGGGATTGGGCCGCAGCCCAATATCCTCCCCTCACGGCTTTGTTTGGCGAGAGCACTTCCCGGAAGGTCACCCAACCTGGAATTACTCTCGCCAAAGCCCTCTTAACTTCGGAGTTCTTATGAGATCCGTTGTCAATTGAGCTCCAAAACGCGTCTTGCTATGTTGGGAGGGATCTCTTACATATGTTTCATTTCCATGTACTTCCCCAAGCGATGTGGGTTCGTAACGGCCCCTCTTTCAACGATAGAACCCTCCGGCCCAGGTCAGCCCCAGGATTCGCGGAGCTTTACCCACCTCCGGCCTAGGTCAGCCCCAGGATCCGCGAAGCATGGGTGGTCCTCACAGGTACGTTGAAAGAGGAGTCGTCACAATCACCCCCACTTGGGGGCCCAACGTCCTCGTTGGCCACATTTCCGGTTGGGTACAGGCTCTGATACCATTTGTAACGACCCCTCATCCCAGCAAGATATTGTCCGCTCCGGAGATTGGGCCGCAGCCCAATATCCTCCCCTCACGGCTTTGTTTGGCGAGAGCAGTTCCCGGAAGGTCACCCAACCTGGAATTACTCTCGCCAAAGCCCTCTTAACTTCGGAGTTCTTATGAGATCCGTTGTCAATTGAGCTCCAAAACGCGTCTTGCTATGTTGGGAGGGATCTCTTACATATGTTTCATTTCCATGTACTTCCCCAAGCGATGTGGGTTCGTAACGGCCCCTCTTTCAACGATAGAACCCTCCGGCCCAGGTCAGCCCCAGGATCCGCGGAGCTTTACCCACCTCCGGCCCAGGTCAGCCCCAGGATCCGCGAAGCATGGGTGGTCCTCACAGGTACGTTGAAAGAGGAGTCGTCACATGCTGAATTTAGTCGAGTGAAAATCTCTGAGCCAAAACCCTTTGGGGGAGCCCGAGATGCAAAAGAAATAGAGAATTTTATCTTCGACATGGAACAATATTTTAAGGCCACTAAAACTGATGAAGAATCGAAAGTGACCTTGGCCACAATGCATCTGACCGATGATGCAAAACTTTGGTGGAGATCGAAATACCATGATATCAGTATGGGCGATTGCGTGATTGATACCTGGGAAGAACTAAAACAACAGCTGAAAGACCAATTCTTTCCAGAGAACGTCGAGTTTAACGCTCGTAGACTACTTCGAGAACTAAAGCAGACTGCAAGCATTCGAGAATATGTCAAACAGTTTTCGGGACTCATGCTGAATATTAGAGATATGTCGGAAAAAGATAAGATCTTCGCTTTCATCGAAGGTCTTAAACCGTGGGCGAGAACCAGATTATACGAACAAAGGGTGCAAAGCCTTTCAAGTGCACTGGCCGTAGCAGAGCGGTTGTTCGATTATAACTCTGAGAACCTTGAGCCAGAGAAGAACACTCTTAGTAGCCCAAACGCCAACATGTTTCAGGAACCAGACACAGGAACTGATGAAAGGAAACCGTTTGTCCGAAGAGAAGGCTTTGAGGCAACAAGAAATGCCAACAACCACCGACAAACAAATAGGCCTATGTCATGTTTTCTGTGTAAGGGACCCCATCGAGTAGCCGAGTGTCCGCATAGATCGGCCTTAACTTGCTTACAAGCTTCGATTCGGGATGACAACTCAGCTAGGGAAGTGGTGCAAGAAGAATCCACTGAGCTTGCTGAAGTTGGGACTATGACTTTCTTGTCAGCTATACAACAACAGATAGAAGTGCTGAAAAAGATCCCAGTTAAAGGTCTCATGTATGTGGAGTCGTTCATCAATAATAGATCTACTAAGAGTACGATGATAGACTCGGGAGCTACTCACAACTTTATCACAGAAAAGGAAGCTCACCGTCTTGGTTTGAAGCTAGAAAAGAGTGATAGTAGGGTGAAAACAGTGAATGCGAAAGCGATACCAGTACTCGGGATTATAAGAAGAGTACAGTTGAAACTCGGCTCATGGGCGGGACTCATTGACTTCGTTGTAGCACAGATGGATGACTTTGATATTATCTTGGGGATGGAGTTCTTGATAGAACATAGAGCCATCCCAATACCCTCAACGAAATGTTTAATAATCACAAGTAACAACTTAACTGTTGTTCCCGCGATTCTTAAACAACCAAGTGCTATTAACAAAAAGATGATTTCTGCAATGCAATTCAAGGAAAGGCTGAAACACCATACAGAGATAGCTCGCGCTTGCTTGGAGCGAACCTCTAAGCACACGAAGAAGTGGATAGCTAAGAAATGGCGGCCCACAGAGTTTAGGGCTGGTGACTTAGTACTGGTTAAGTTGTTACCGGAACAACTTCACTTGAGGAGTAAGAAAGACAAGCGACTCTTCAGAAGGTATGAAGGTCCCTTTGAAGTCATCGAGAAGGTCGGGAGAACATCCTACAGGGTTAATCTTCCATCATGGCTCAAAATCCACTCAGTGATCCCTCTCAGCAACTTGAAGCCCTATCATCCAGCCGACAAGAACAAGGAAAGAAACGACATCTTTAGACCAAATATCTCCATCAGCAACCAGAAGAAGAAAGAAGTTGCCAGCAGCAACCAAAACAAGAAAGAAGTTGCCAGCAGCAACAAAAAGAAGAAAGAAGTTGCCAGCAGCAGCCAAAAGAAGAAAGAAGTTGAAGAAGGCCTTGCAGATCGAAGCGTCAGAATAAGTCGACAAAAGTACCAGGATTATCTCATCAGGTGGAAAGGACCAGGAGCTGATGATGTATCTTGGAAGAAAGCAAAAGACTTGGAGAACTCATCACAGATGATCGAAGAATTCAAGCAGAAGCAGAGTTGACGAGGACGTCAACAACTCAAATAGGGGAGAATGTCAAGGTCCGGGCTTGTCCAAGGCATGTTGCCCATGGCCGCCCTTGTTACTAGCTAGATTTATTTCCTTTTTAAGTAATTATGTTGTACTCTTTTTCTTTCTATTTTTGGCAAGTGACTCCTCGCCCACATAGCATGTCTACTCCTGCTATAGTGGAGATGGTCCAGATTGCTCTTTAGGGGGAGAGGCATGACTGCACGTAGACTCCCCTACCCAACGTTGTAATTTGCTGCCCATCAATGAATAAACTTTTTACATACACTCTCTTTATGCACACTATGCTCAATGATGCTCATTACGATTAACCTTGCTCGCTCGTTGCTTACTCGTTAGACACAAGCTCGCTCTAACGAAGTGGGCCCTCGGTGCCGTTGGCACGCACGTTAATCTCGCTCGCTCGTTGCTTACTCGCTAGACACAAGCTCGCTCTAGCGAAGTGGACACTTGGTGTTGTTGGCACGCACGTTGGCTGACCAAGTATAGGTGTGATATTGGGTGCCGCACGGTCTTGTAAGCCCCTTGAAAGTAGGACCGTGACACTAAGCATACTTAGTTTGTCTAACAGGAAGAACATAAGGTAAAACCAGCAGATCCACGCCGCTTGATCTGCGGGGCAGAATCCATTGTTGTAGATGGAGGAAAGGACAAGGATAAAGCTCAGAGCCAGAACCAAAGGTTCAGCCATTGATCTTCAAAATTCAAGCTTCTATGATATACAGGCATTCGCTGTTTTTGAATGCAGCTGATTCCAACCCAAGTCAACAAAGACCCATGTCTTCGTCGACTCTGTCAACGACAATTACTGTGGAATTGTTTCCACTTGCAAACTATTCTATGGTTAATACCCTCCCGATCCAGCAGCCATGGAAATAAAGAAAAGCTTAATCCTTTTTCTTGAATCTAGGCTACCAAGTACAAATGGGTGGTTTTTCTACGTTCCTCTTCTTTCTCGTCATCCTGCAGTTCCTACTCCATCTCCTCTCCGCCGATTACACTCCTCCCGATCGATTCTTCGTGAACTGTGGTTCAGATTCCAACGTCGAGGTAGATAATCGGACCTTCGTCGGAGATGAGACTCCCAGCTCCTCCTTCTCCTTCTCCGATAGGAAATACAGCACTGTCACGAAGACCAACTCTTCACTCCAAAACTCTCTTTATCAAACGGCGAGGCTATTTAGACGCTCATCCAGGTACGAATTCAGCATAGACGAGCCGGGCATTTACTTTGTTCGCCTCCATTTTTTTGAGAACACTAACCTTGGGGATGCTCTATTCGATGTTTCTGCTTCCAATTTTTCTCTCCTGTCAAAATTTTCCGGCCAAATTAGTAGTGGTAGCAGTAGTTTTCCGGTGATTGAGGAGTTCCTCATCGTCATCGAGGAGAGTAGATTTTCCGTGGAATTTACCCCTTCCGATAGAAACTCTATCGCTTTTGTCAACGCCATAGAAGTCTTTCTCGCCCCCAACGACACTGTCGCCGATACACTCGACGCCATTAACAGCAGTACAAGGAGCAACTATTCCTACACCGACGCAAGATCTCATGTTTTACATACCGTCCACAGAATCAACGTGGGAGGTCCACAAGAGACAGAGACCGACAATCTTTGGAGGAACTGGGTAGAAGATGCCGACTATTTGATTTCGGAAGCTTCGTCTAAAATCTGCGCTCCTTATCCGGGGAATCTTCACTACAATGAGCTGGGCAGCACCATCTACAATGCCCCTGAATTTGTCTACGACACTTGCAGAGAATTGATCACCAGTAATGGCGTCGAATCTAGTTTTTTGAACATTACTTGGCGTTTGAACGCGAGGAAGAACGCTCGACATCTCGTCCGAGCGCACTTCTGCGACACTATCAGCAAGCAGCCTGGAGATATTCACTTCAACCTCTCCATTTCCAGCACTTACAGTATGTTGATCGATCCCTACGGCGTCGGAGAAATGCACGGATTCCAAGTCAAGGTGGCGAGCCCATTTTACTATGATTTAGTGGTTGATTCTGATGATTCAGGGTACATAGATGTGAGCGTGGTTCCTAGAAGAGATTCCTTGAACAAAACTGCTTATCTGAATGGTCTAGAGATGATGGAATTTGTGGAGAGAGTAGATTTGGCTTCTGGTTCTGAGCAGGGGAAGTCCAAGTCCAAGATGTTCTTGTTTGTCATAATTGGTTCGGCGATTTTGTTGGCCTTCATTTTGGCTGTGGTTTTGGTGTTGGGTTTCAAATATAGAAAGGCAAAACAACAACGATACCTGCCAGTTACGTTTGTCGGAGGTGCCACTCCTTCGGCTAAGACGAGTTTAAGCCTGACCACAAATACGATGCGCTTTCCGAGCATGAACCTCAATTTGAAGATATCGTTTGCTGAAATTCTGGTTGCAACGAATAAATTCGACAGTAAGCTGTTGATTGGAGAGGGCGGATTTGGTAAAGTCTATAGAGGAACTCTCAATGGCGGAATGACAGTGGCGGTGAAGCGAAGTCATTCGAACCACGGCCAGGGTCTCATGGAGTTTGAAACTGAGGTCTTGGTCTTATCGGCAATTCGGCATCGAAATCTTGTCTCCCTTATCGGATACTGCAATGAAGGGCAGGAGATGATATTGGTTTATGAGTTTATGGAGAAGGGTACTCTGAGAGATCATCTTTATTGTAATCCGGCTGAGAAATCGATTTTGATGCCAAAATTGGCCTGGAAGGAAAGGCTAGAGATTTGCCTCGGCGCGGCCAGAGGGATTCATTACCTGCACAACGGGTCTGCAGAGAAACTCGTTCATCGCGATGTGAAATCCACGAACATTTTGCTGGACAAACATTATGTTGCCAAAGTTTCTGATTTCGGTCTCTCCCAGTCAGTCAATCACGAGCCGGAGCAATCCACCCCCGGAATCAAAGGAAGCTTCGGTTACATTGATCCGGAATATTACAAAACCTTCCAGTTCACGAGCAAGTCCGATGTGTATTCGTTCGGAGTGGTGCTGCTAGAAGTGCTATGTGCTAGGCCGGCCCTTGTCGACACTCCGATTAAAGAGGAGGTGAACTTAGCCGAATGGGGAATGCATTGGAAAAAGAAAGGCCAGCTGGAGAAGATAATGGATCCGGTGCTGATCGGCAACGTAAGACCCGATTCACTGAGGAAGTTCAGCGAGGTGGTGGAGAAATGCCTGAGCCACCGGGGCGATGAGAGGCCGACGATGGAGGACTTGGCTTGGGACTTGGAATATGCACTGCAGCTGCAAATAACAAATAAAAATGGAATGGTGCAGGATGATAGCTGGACAAACGTTGTGTCTGGGTTTTCTTCCCTCAGCGTCAATGATTTTCCTTCTCAGTCTCAGGGAATGACGTCTGAGACTGAGTCTTTTGCTATCCTGCCTAAAGAAGGCAAGGCAGACCGTCGGAGTGGATGATCCTCGCCGGAGTGCCGTCTAATTTGCATTGCCATTCCCGTTAGTGATGTTTTTCTGGATGTTTGGCATAAAGCATTGTTTTTCAAAGCTATTCTGTGTGGATATTATGGAAACATTGTAAAACTATATAATATATAGATGCATCTCTCTCTCTCTCCTGAGGTCCGATTGGGTATATTTAGATGATTCTATCAGTTGTGTGAGGTCCAGTGGGAGGCCGGCAATGAATTTCTTGGAATTAGATTAGAAAAGGGTGGAGGGTTGACTTCAGAATCATAATTCTCTCTGACTTCTTATTCTTCTTCTTCTTTCAACACAGCAATACAGAAACTCGACCTCCATAGCCACTGCAACTTAACCACCATCAATGGCGACTCCTAATATCATTGATTTCGTCAACCATTTGTGACTGGAAAAAATACCCTTTTTCAAAAAAATAAAAAATGATACATATTCTGCATATGTCAATCATATTATTTTAATATATTATATATTTAATGAGGAAGAGTAATTGGTTTATGGATATGTAAGCTTTCAGGACAACCCCTAGAGTATACCGGAGAATCAATCCGACGCTTCCCGACGGAGTTGGATCGTCGGATTCGGAACCAGAAATGAAACCCGTTCAGCAACCTCCAGCCGCTACCCGCCGCCTTCGTCGGCCCGACCTGACCCTCCCACTCCCTAAACGCGACCCATTATTGGCTGTCCCTCTTCCGTTACCTCCACCCTCCAACTCAGCTCCCTCCTCCACTGCCTACCGCCACCAGTTCAGCTTCTCGGAGCTGCAGAGAATCAACCGAATCGGGAGCGGCAATGGAGGCACGGTCTACAAGGTCATTCATCGCCCAACCGGACAGCTCTATGCCCTTAAAGTCATCTACGGCAACCATGATGATTCCGTGAGGCGGCAGATCTGCCGGGAGATCGAGATTCTCCGAGGCGCGGACAATCCCTATATCGTCAAGTGCATTGATATGTTCGATCACAACGGCGAAATCCAAATCCTCCTCGAATACATGGATAAAGGTTCGTTAGAAGGGACCCATATACCTCAGGAACACCATCTATCTGATCTAGCCCGCCAGATTCTCAGTGGCCTTGCCTACCTCCATAGCCGCCGCATCGTCCACCGGGACATCAAGCCGTCTAATCTCCTAATCAACGCTCGTAAGCAGGTGAAAATCGCAGATTTCGGAGTGGGAAAGATCTTGGACCAGACGATGGATCCGTGTAACTCGGCTGTCGGAACGATTGCGTATATGAGCCCGGAGAGAATCAACTCCGATTTAAACCAGGGTCAGTACGACGGATACGCCGGTGATATTTGGAGTCTTGGAGTGAGCATTTTGGAGTTTTATTTGGGCAGGTTTCCGTTTGCGGTGGGGAGGCAAGCTGAGTGGGCGAATTTGATGTGCGCAATCTGTATGTCTCAGCCGCCGGAGGCTCCAGCCAGCGCCTCAGTCGAGTTTCGCCATTTTATTGCTTGTTGTTTGCAGAGGGAGCCTGGGAAGAGATGGAATGCTAACCAGTTGTTACAGCACGCATATATAACACAGCAAAAGCAGAACCACCACTCTACTCATCCGCTCCTCCACCATCCTCCTCCGCGATTTCAACCTCCTTAAAACTTCAACTCCACATTTTTTGTCTTCATTTTTGTTTTTGCTTTTCTGAATAAACACAGCTTACTTTCCATGCTCTGTGTTTTCTCACTTTGAAGACAATTAACGATTTCAACAACTTATCGAGGCATCCTACACCATGACTTCTCATCTGCGAGTTCCCCTAAGGTTACTGAAGGTTCATCTGGTTAAGTCAGACTCTTGGGATAGTTGAGGTGGACCAGACATTCCCAGATAAAGTGAAAAGCTTTCAACGCTAGTATGATATTATTAGTCTTAATTCAACTCGATCTGTTATTTCCTAGTTATGTGATTATGTCTTTCTTAGTTCAAATTCTGGGTCTCTTTACGGGTTAGTTGCTGTAATATTAGAGGTTCGTTGTTTGTCAACTGCTGTGATAATGGGTGATTCTTGTAAAAGATGTGAGTTTATGGGTATGAAATGGGTCCACCAAGTTTCTTTATTTAAGTCATTATAAAGTGTGTTTAGATTTAATGAAGTTATCCATCTTTCTTCCTTCAATGAAATTTCATTTTTATTCTTTACTCTTGTAGCTCTCCTTTTTAGCATTTGGTGTTTAGATCTTACTCAAGAATACCTCTCAAAATGTTCCTGTTTTTGCCTGAGTTTTGCAAGTGAAATGAGGATTTTTAGTGAGAATGAATTGAGTATAGGCATATAAATCCTACTGATCCTGAGGTGCCTATGATATGAGATGAAGGAAGAGGAGAAGGAAGATGCCAGAGCTCTTTCTTAGTTCAACAAGCTGTTGATGAAGCCATATTTGTGCATATTATGGCTGGCACTCTTCATAGAAGGCGGGGAATCGCCTTCGGGAAGAATATCAAGGTAGAGTGAGGTAATTGCTACTAAACTCCAAACCCTCTTTAGAAGTTCAAAAATTTAATTATGGACCCTTATAATTCATTTCAACTTTTTTCAAAAGTTTATTGGAGAAAATTTGGAGGAATGTGAAAAGGTTTTAAGAAGCCTTCCTATGAAATTTGATCATGCAGTTTTTGCCGTAGAGGAATAGAAGGGTTTAACTTATAATTCGTTATGTGAACGACGGTCTCCAAGCACATGAGCAGCTAATATCAGGGTGTCCCAGGATCATGCTTTTCGATGAAAGGTTGATGGGAAGAAGAATTCAGAAGGTTTGGGCAGAGGAACTCTAAACAAGCAGCATTGTAATCGATGGGAATCTTATGATCATCAGAGAAGATCTCAAGGTACAAATACTAACTTTCTTGCATGTTCCCATTGCCAAAAAAAAAAAAAAACAAATCACGAGAGAAGGATTGTTGGTATAAAAGCAAATTCTGATTGAAAATTTGCATAATGTTACCGTTGTGTTCATACAGAAAAAACAGAGCAAATTTTCATGAAAAATAAATTATTGATGATCATGTTGTTATGTGTGATGAAATATGATATCTTGATGATGGTTGTAGCAACCAAATGACATATAATTAAAATTATTTCGTGGAGATTGATGATTCTGGGATGTCACTAGTAAGAATGTGAGACAATAGCAAACTTCAGTTACATGGAATGTGGTACTATTGCTGTCATGTGTCATTCAAAGAAAAAGCGTGTTCATGATGTCATGTATGTTCTAAACTTAGTGCAAATCTAAGGATGAAATGCTATTATGCTGTTTTCGAAAATGACGTTTTTTTGGTTTATGATTAGAGGTGTATGAATTAGATTATTTTGATGTGGATGACTGGAAACAAAATGTTCTCTTTTTGTTTTCCGGAAAAAAGGTGTGAATTCTTTTCGAAAAGCTTAAATGTTGGACCATGCTGCCTTTAATAATATTTCCTCAATTTGGTTGATGATTGAGGCATCAAAGAGTGTTACAAGACAAACTTTCCAAACGAGTTTTAGGCTCAAGCTGTAGCTCTGGCGGTCTATTTGATTAACAGATAACCAACTTCCTCGTCGAGGTTATTCAAGATTCAAATCTGTACTTGTTAGAAAGAAATACGTCGCAGATTTGTTCGAAATGCCGATCCTTCGAACACCATCCAAGACCCGAAACATGACTTCAACAACTAATGCCTGCCAAGCTGTTTGGCAAAGGAGAAGTCCACCATTTGCACTATAAAAGAAACCAATCCGGCAAGGTCTCAGGAGATGGCTGCCAAAGTTGCTGCAATATCCTACATAAAACCCAAAGCCATCTACAAAGAAGAAATTCAAGCTGTCGAGGAACATACTGGTATTTGAATCTCTCAGTTCTGTTCTATACTTTCCTGCAATATTAGTGATTAGTTGTTTGTCAACTGCTGTGACAATTAATGGGTAATGGTTAATTTCTGTGTTTAGACTTAATGAAGTTATCTTTTTATTCTTTATAGACAGTGTAATGAAAAACAGGGACATGATTATGCTTTATTTTAATTAAACTGTCAGCTGACAATCTATGCTACAGCTAAATAGATGACGTTGGTAGTCTAATGGCCTCTGTTATATTATTAAACGTTAGTGCTTTGTTTCTTTCATCCCCTCAACATGGTATTTTTTAATGTCATGATTTAAAGTGTGAGATTAAATTATAAAATGGCAAAGGCAATTCAAATTTTAACATTTGGAGCTTTTTACAAATTAGACATTATTTTTTTTTTACAATAATTTATGCGTTGCTGTTCAATTTATCTACTATGATCTACAGTTGTATTATTTGTTTTCTCTAGATTTGTAACTCTTTTAGCTATTTATAACCCGATTTTTATTTTTGACGATTTCCTTTCTGCTAATTTCAATCTTTGTCGAGCAGGGTGATAGAGTTTGAAATAGGATTAAAAGTGTGAGATGAGTTAGAAATCAAGCTTAATTTCCACGTTAAATGGGAAAAAAAAATGGTATGAGCTTGATGGACGTAATAAATAAGTTGACGACAGTGTCTAAATTGTTAACAATCGAAAAGTGAATGTTCGGTTTGACAAAAAAAAAAAAGTTTAAATTATAATATAAAATGGTTACCCAATATATTTTAAAAGACACACTGATGCCAAACGTGCGATTAGGGCTGATGGAATTTGACGTGGGAAAATAGTGGGGAGCCTTCAAAGTAAGAGAGACGCATTTAATGTAAGCTTTGAGTCCGACTTGGTCTGGTTTATGAATGAATGCATGGATGAGAAAGATGAGTTTTAATGGTTCTTCAATTGCTAAATAATCAAACAAATCAATAAATCTTCCATGCCACCTTCTGTTTTGATATGTTCGTTGCCGTCTGTTGATAAATATTTGGTATTAGCAGAAAATTTCACTTGCAGGCTATGAGCTACGTTAGTTGCAGAACAACAAAATCCATGACAGAAAGTAAGATAGCTGCTAAACCTTAAAATAGAAGAAGACGATGTACATAGACAACTCCATAAGTAAGATCATGGGTTAAACTCCAATGAAACAACATTGATCTGCCCATCTCTGGTCGGTTAAAAAAGCCAAAAAAGAGTGGCTCTAATTTCTCTCGTCTGCCCCAAACCCCTAGTAAAAACAACACCAGCCCGGTCAAAAGAAGATGGAGGAGGAGCTGCAGAAGAGCAAAACGAACCGCTGAAACAAGCCATAAAACCAGACCAGAGCAGCATTATTTAAGAACCCAATAAACCCTAAAAATATTGGAGTCGAAGCCATCCAAGCCCTAAGACAAAAAAAAAGTATAAAAGAAGAAGAAGAAGCTAGTCATCTCCATGGATGTAGGAGCAAATGAGCATGGTGGCGCAGCGTCGAAAGATGTAAATACGGGCACGATGCTCCTTGACCAAGGAAGCAAACCTACTGGAAAACCCATTCTTTCTTCTGTATTGTTGAAGCTCTACCATTGCTGAAACTTGAAAGAAACACAGTTATCCATCTGATGTAGCTATATATAGCCCAGCTGATGAGGGTTTAGATAAAAGAAGTAGAGAGAGAGAGAGAAAGAGTATAATATAATAATATGCGTATGTAGAGATGGTTGACTCGGTGAGTTGTGGAGGAAGGAAGTGAACATGGTCAGGTTCGAAAACAGAGGGATTTTGCAGTGCAAGCTAATTTAAAAGCACAGTTTTTTATGCAGAAAGGGGGCCTGAACATGGGTTTTAAAGCATATGTTTTCACACATCAAATGTACTTTCTCAATGCAAACGTTTGATTAAATCTTAAACTACAATCTCTCCTTTCCATTTAACTCCGCAAGTATACTTCTCATTTAGTTAGAAATCAAACAACAATCGAAAAAAAAAAATACAAAAAATATGCTAAAATTTACGTGGCAAATTATTGTCGTGAAAAAATCACTAGATCAATGATAAAACCTATTATGTGAATATCGAAATACAACCACAAGTTTTGCGACTCTACCTAACATGAATGTATAAAGAAAAATAAAATCTTAAGTGAGATTTTAGTGTAAACTTATTAGCCTTACCAAAACGAATTTAGTTCACTAAACTCTAACAAATCACAAAATATTTAACCAAATCTTTCAAGTATTTTCATACAACTGACTCCATTGATATAACATGCAACGAAAATAGAAGAAGCAAATAAACAATTCATGTGAAAATTCTAATCGAGAAAAACCCACAAGTTGAGAAAGAAAAGACACAATAAAACTCGAAAAATGATGGGATCACGAGCTTTTCGTACAAAACTCATGTGAGCGTAATATTACACTACGTACGATCTAAAGGAATACTACGATGATCTCTTGTAAACGGTAAGCCCCAAAAAATATAATCTAGAGCAAATTGCAATGCTTGAGGAGGAGGAAAAGGAGAAGAGGGATAAAGGGTCTTACAAGATCCACGTAGGTGAAAGACCTTAAAAAACACAAAAACAGTGGCAAATGACATTTGGATTTAGGGTATCCTTTTATTAATATTTCCAAAGGTTTAAGAATATTTGAGAACTGATGGTCAATGCAGACAACTTGAATCTTTGTACAGATACTGTTGTTCAACACAATCTTACACTTCAATTTATTAACCAAATAAACAGTTGGTTTAACTTGAAGGATCACCTTGCTTAAATAAACTCATCAAACATGTAATTATTGACTTTAGTTCCATATCTAGAAACCTAACTTGCTAGGTTTAATAGATTTATGGGTCCAGTTGAGTTGGGTCGCGTTAATCCTAATCAAGGCCATACGTGGTGGCATTTGAAAGTTTAAGATCCTAATTGTGATTGGAAAGTGATACAAAGTAGCCGTTTTCATTGTCATCGTCGAGAATGAGGTGTAACCTAATAGAATACGTCTTGTTTCTCTTGATGAAACGGGTTGAATGGATCCATGATTTTTGATGTCATGCTATGTTATTGCATAATCAATTGTGTTTCTATCAAATACTTTTCTTACAATGGTTTTTTAGTACGGTGATTGAACAGTAAAAAAATACGTAAAGGATGTTGAGAAGATAATACTTTTTGCGAAGATTGAGATAAAATCACATTTTACGATTCAAGTTTACACGTATTTATAGAGAAAATTAAAATCTTAAAAAAGATTCGTAATATAAGTCCATTGGCTTGACCCAAATGAATTCTAGTCACCAAACTCTAACAATTTCTATTTTTACACAAATTTTATAAAAGAGATTCACAAGACAAGCTTTTCAACCCAACCTAGAAAAAATTCATATCAGCGAACTCTAGTGAAATCAATAGCAAAATACTAGTTTTTATATTGATTATCCAGGGAAGAACCCTTTTAGTAGAGCATTAACAATCCGTCCAACTTCCTTCCTCATTTCATCATTCTTTAATATTTTTACATTCCTATGACGCTAATGTTCATCTATAATAGCAAATTATCGTGTTCTTGACGTCCTCCGCACTACGAAGGATGGAAGATGACTTTGTTAGTCCACACCCTTTATTGGATCATAATACATCGTGCACAAAAATATTTTTTATTTCTCGATAATAATATAAATAACGAGTACTGATTGTGTTCTTCAAGCAAGCAACACAGTAACACAATTTAATCGTCCCGTTTAGTTTTACCCGATTTTAATAAAATTGTAGCAACTACTCATGATTTTTTTTTTTTTTTTTTTTTTTTGCATAATTTGAAGTTATGATAGGGGGCATTTTGCAACATTATAAAACTCCTACTTTAAGAAGACAACTTAAGTTGACCTACAAATGCAAATCTTATTCACACAATGACATTGGCCGCCTCTCTCTTTCATATTTCTTGATTTTTTTTTTCTACAAATTATTTTTAATTTTCATAATTAATATTTTTAGGATAAAATAAGTGTAATAAAATATTTTAATGAGGACCAAAAAGTAAAATCATAGATTAATTGATATTATCCTTAAATATTTTATTTATTTTTTAATTCTACAAAAATTGGTTTCTGGTATTTATTGTTCCTGAATTTGATTGTTGTCCATTTTATCATAAATAAACCATTATATTTTATTTTTGAATATTTATGAATATATTACAATCTCGGAGAAACTCACAGCACGACCAAAAGAACCTGAAATCGTGGCAACCTAAAATGACAACTCTAAATTATTGTTGGCCCCTCCAATAAAATCTCGTGTACTCTTAGATTTTGAATCAATAATCAAACACGCTACGGTACTTTTAAAACATATAAATAATTAATTTTGATAATTTAACTAATTCAAACATCTATAATATGGTCAGAAAATTACCATCTTAAAATTGACTTAAAAGTACAATAAAATTATTAAATTAACTTCAACTCCATCATTGAGTTTTGATATATTCAACTAATAAACCTTAAAAAGTTAAAAAAATTTCATCATAATTTTAACGAGTTTTTTCTGGGTCGAGGTAGATTCGGGTCATTGTCTCTGTTTACAGGTAAAAACGGGAGCAAAGAAAAGTGGGCAGGTTGAATCATTGTTGACCAGACACTCACTTTTGTGCGTGCAATATTCAACGTGAGACACGTGGGTAAGCCTCAATTCTTCCAAAATTACCGCCAAATATTGGATATCATTGCTATTTATCACCACGAGTCCGGTTATAGTTACATTGAGAATGTCATTAGGTAAGATAGAATTATAAAATTTAAAATTATATTTTAATTTTGATAGTAGACTTGTTCATATGCTCGTGATTTTTTTTTAAATATTTTTTTTTGCGTATATTCAGTATCGTATATCATATTTTCTTTTTTCGATTATCTGACTAGTGGTATGCAAAAATAGAAAAAAATATTTTAAACCGCAGCGTATTATCGGTCCTTTTCTCAACACAAAAAACTCATTCTTCAATGATATCTAATCTCCTGCCTGATTAGTTAGTTCTTCTCCATGTCTCATCTTTTTCCCCACGTTGTTCGAATAAAAAAAAAGATGGTCGACATCTGGTTTAAGGAGACCGTTTGGTCGAACAGGTAAGGTTTGAAAGGTAGTTAAGCTAACGGTCCTTCGCTCTTCTCCTTCTCTTTCATTTCTTGACTTGAACAGGATTAATCCGACCCAGATGGGGACTGTTGATTATTGGATCACCAGCTCTTCTCGGCGAAGACCCAACAAACAGTCAGCCATTGGGGAGATCAGATTTGGTCATTTCTCTGCTTCTACTGCATCCATGGATAGTTGTTGTAGTAATTTTATCAGCAGAAGGCCCCTTTTTAAAGATGCAGTTAGCTTAATCTTCTTCATCATCTTTCTTAGACTTAGTTGAGAGAAAGACGAAGGAGCCCCCTCTCCTCTCTTCCGGCTTCTGGGTTTTCTCCATTTTTAAAGAAACTCTGCACCAGTAAGTTGTTCTTTCTTTTGCTCTACGTCTGGTTTTGGTGATTGAGTGTTGCCGAAAGGGGAAGATTGCTTGTTTTTATTTGGCTGTAAACCATTGATCTGCGAGTTCTCGTCGAATGATTCGGGTTTGGCGATTGGTGAATGTTGGAAATGGAGGAATGTTGATCATTTTTGTTGTGATTGAAGCAAATCTCTTGGAGTTTTATTGTAGATAACTATGAAGCTTTTTGAAAACTCGACTGTGTTGATGACAGATACAGAAGGTGGAATCATGGATGAAGATCTGGAGAGACCATTGCTCAATCCTGATAATTTCAACAGGGATAATATTGATTTGGTAAGCTAATGCAATCAACCCTGGTGAAGTTCGAATTTTTGAACATGTAATATCTATTATAATTTGAATTTTCGTCTCGATAGGAACGACTGCCCTTGGACGAAGTTTTCGAGCAACTCAGAACGTCACCCCAGGGCCTTACCACTGCAGATGCCGAAGCTCGACAGTTAATATTTGGCATGAACAAACTCGAAGAAAAGCCGGTGAGAAACTCGTCATCAACTTTCTCTCCTTTAGTAACGCAATCCTGTTCGAAACTCTAGGAATCCTTCTCCAGGATTGAAAGCAACTGAAATAAACATTTAAATTCCAACCTGAGAAGAATACTAAATGATCTACCAAATCTCAGGAAGGTCTGGGATTTTGCCATCGAACTAATTGATTCTTCTTCGCCTTATGATGCAGGAGAACAAATTTGTAAAATTTCTGGGATTCATGTGGAATCCACTGTCATGGGTCATGGAAGCTGCAGCAGTGATGGCCATTGCTCTTGCTAATGGTGGAGTGAGTAAAACTAGTTCAACCATAGTTGTTTCTCTGGAGATTAGCTTTTCTCCATCTTCATGCATTCAGGTCTCAAGTTTCTATTTTGATCAATTTGCAGGGCCAAGGTCCTGACTGGCAAGATTTTGTGGGTATCGTTTGCCTGCTCTTGATCAACTCAACCATTAGTTTTATAGAAGAAAACAATGCTGGAAATGCAGCTGCAGCCCTCATGGCCCGTTTAGCTCCAAAAACAAAAGTATGTACTCTATTTAGTTCAAAATAAAAGTAATGAAAGTTGAATGCAAAAATACCATAAAAAAATATCATCAAAGTGATATGAGCTTCTCCTCAGGTTCTTAGAGATGGGCGGTGGCAAGAACAAGACGCGGCTGTTTTAGTACCTGGAGACATAATTAGCATCAAACTAGGAGATATTATCCCTGCAGATGCTCGTTTGCTTGAAGGAGATCCGCTGAAGATCGACCAGGTGAATAAATAAATAAATAAATAAAAACAGAGCATTCAGCAAGATAGAAAATCCAATTGTTAAACTGGGTGAACCGCCATAGCTGAAATTCTGTCTTCTTACAGTCATCTCTAACTGGAGAATCCTTACCGGTCACCAAGAGGACAGGTGATGAAGTATATTCTGGTTCTACTTGTAAGCATGGAGAGATTGAGGCTGTAGTTATTGCAACTGGAGTTCACTCGTTTTTTGGAAAGGCAGCTCACTTAGTTGACTCCACCATAGTTGTCGGACATTTTCAGAAGGTAACGCCATAAAATCTCAGAACGTTTCCAGCTTAATCACTTCGTTTAGTTTCCCCAAAGGAAACAATTTTCAAGATTGTTGATGAGCAAATCAATTTTTGTTTTTTCCCTGCAGGTCCTTACCTCCATCGGAAATTTCTGCATTTGTTCGATAGCCGTGGGGATGATTCTTGAAATCATTGTCATGTTCCCCGTCCAGCACCGTACCTATCGAAACGGAATCAACAACCTCCTCGTTCTATTGATCGGAGGAATTCCCATCGCTATGCCGACAGTTTTGTCCGTGACACTGGCTATTGGCTCTCACCGGCTATCCCAACAGGTGAAACTCTTATTGAATGTAGACAACACATCCAATGACTTGACACTCTCCAGCTAGTAAAACAACGTTCTATAATTTTTTAGGGTGCCATCACAAAAAGAATGACTGCAATTGAAGAAATGGCCGGAATGGATGTCCTCTGCAGCGATAAAACAGGAACTCTTACCCTGAATCGCCTCTCTGTAGACAAAAATCTCGTCGAGGTATGCTATATGCATCATATAATAGCCAATTCTCAAAAATTTCAGTGTAACATACGACTAACTAAAACGGCCATTCCCTTGTGCAGGTTTTTAACAAAGATATGGACAAAGACACAGTTGTCTTGTTTGCAGCTAGAGCATCCAGAATGGAGAATCAAGATGCTATTGATGCAGCCATTGTCAACATGCTTGGTGATCCAAAGGAGGTACTACGAGAATAAGCCATTTGTTTATAATGTATTCACATATTTGGAAGAAAAGTATGCTTAAAGTGTGTGCACCTTTTTCGTGAAGGCTCGAACAAACATCAAGGAAGTGCATTTTCTGCCTTTCAATCCAGTCGATAAACGTACTGCTATTACCTATGTCGACTCAGATGGTAATTGGCATCGTACCAGCAAAGGCGCCCCCGAACAGGTATCTGTCTATATAAATGATGGTGTCGACTGAAATAAGTTCATAAATGATTTGTCTAACTTTGTTCAAAAATTTAATAGATTCTAAATCTATGCAAAGAGAGAGATGCGATTAGGGGCAAAGTGCTCTCCATCATAGACAAATTTGCTGAAAGGGGTTTGCGATCACTTGGAGTTGCATACCAGGTACATGTCTCAGACAACTCTTTCCAGTCTTCACGATTCATTTTATGCTATAGTTGCTGATTTTCCATTCACATTACAGACAGTTCCGGAAAGAAGTAAGGAAAGCCTGGGAAGTGAGTGGACATTTTGCGGGTTGTTGCCTTTGTTCGATCCTCCGAGACATGATAGTGCAGAGACCATCCGCCGAGCACTTAACCTTGGAGTATGCGTGAAGATGATTACCGGTATGTGTCATATACTTCACATTTCTTGTCATTTTTACAACTAATATACTGTTTTAAGTATGTCTATGGAAAGGCTAGATGGAGAGAAAGGTATAGAATGATATGCTGATTTACATCCATATATAGGTGATCAGTTGGCTATCGCAAAGGAGACAGGCCGACGTCTTGGTATGGGAACAAATATGTATCCATCTTCTTCGTTGCTAGGCCGAGAAAAAGATGAACATGAAGCTCTTCCGGTGGACGAGCTCATTGAGAAAGCAGATGGCTTCGCTGGAGTATTTCCAGGTACTAAAATTCAATGCTCTATCAAAACCATTCATCAAGATTTTGCCAATCCCCCCCTCGATTATTTCTCTAACCAACCAATCCTCTAATTACATATGCAACTTCCAGAACACAAATACGAAATCGTTAGAATTTTGCAAGACAAGAAGCATGTGGTTGGAATGACTGGGGATGGTGTGAACGACGCACCTGCTTTGAAGAAAGCAGATATTGGTATAGCAGTGGCAGATGCTACAGATGCAGCAAGAAGTGCTGCAGATATAGTCTTAACTGAGCCTGGTCTAAGTGTCATTATCAGTGCCGTCTTGACTAGCCGAGCAATTTTCCAAAGAATGAAGAATTATACAGTGAGTACCCATCTTTCTCTCCTCCAATGTTTAAGCCTTGTTTTAGCACCACAGTGCACTAAATTTTCAAGATCTCTTTCATTTGAATATTTCTAACAATGGCTTCTTGATTTACCATCAAATTTAATGATTCGGCCTGAATCTGCAGATATATGCCGTCTCAATCACCATTCGTATTGTGGTAAGTATTGTTTCTTATAACTATCTTGCTTATTTTCAATCACTTTAAGGCTCTAAGATTACTATTTCTTCTGCTTCACCTTTGGTGTAATTATTCCATTGCAATCTTCTGCAGCTTGGTTTTGTGCTTCTAGCTTTGATATGGGAATTTGATTTCCCTCCTTTCATGGTCCTGATCATCGCAATATTGAACGATGGTATTTTACTGCTTTAGATTCAAAATCACGATGCTTAGCCATCGTTATAGCTGTCTAAACAAGGTTTTACTCTAAAACATTTTGAACCAGGAACCATCATGACTATTTCTAAAGATCGAGTCCGACCATCGCCAAGGCCGGATAGTTGGAAGCTCCCTGAGATCTTTGCTACAGGGATTGTCATTGGCACATATCTTGCTCTAGTTACCGTCCTATTCTACTGGTTGGTTGTGGGTACAGACTTCTTCGAGGTACTTAATTAGCTTATTTTGCCACTTTCCTTTTTCAATAGTAGGGGACGAAATAATAGTAACCAGAATAACTTTTTTCTTCTTATGGCTGCAGACTCGATTTCACGTAGATTCCTTGAAAAGTAACACCGAGAAAGTTGCAGCCGCTGTATATCTGCAAGTGAGCATCATCAGCCAGGCTCTCATATTCGTCACTCGTAGCCAAGGATGGTCATTTATGGAGAGGCCCGGAGCTCTCTTGATGTGTGCATTTGTGGTGGCTCAGCTGGTAAGCACCCTTTTTGTCTTCACATCTGCCTCAATAGTAGAAATCTTTTCTCCAAAGAGTCTAATCTGCAAAACTCTAGCCTGTGATTATTTTCTCCCCCATGAATTTGCTGACATTCTAGGTACTTCTTATCAGGTGGCTACCTTAATAGCAGTCTACGCAAATATAAGTTTCGCTTTTATCAACGGTATCGGGTGGGGATGGGCAGGGGTCATCTGGCTCTACAGCTTCATCTTCTACTTGCCTCTAGATGTTATCAAGTTCACAATTCGCTATATCTTGAGTGGAGAAGCTTGGAATCTTTTATTTGACAGAAAGGCAAGTCTTGGATTACCATTCATCTCAACCGGAGATGGTCCATCTTTATCTCAAAATGTTTACTAACCTTTTGTACATCTATGATTTCCAACAGACACTGTTTACTTCGAAGAAGGACTACGGCAGCGAAGATAGGGCAGCTAAGTGGGTGCAGTCTCAAAGAAGTCTAAAAGGGTTAGGATCATCCGCAGATTTGGAGATCAATGGTCGGCGATCGTCTTTAATCGCAGAACAGGCCAGGAGGCGAGCTGAAATAGCAAGGTACTGATATTACAATTCTTACAAAATTTCCTCTAATCCGTCCGCGTCATATCTTATTAGTTCAACTCGCTTAGCTAGGACAAAACTATGTCTCCCTAACAAAATCGATGTCTCTCTATCCATAGTTTTGTAATACTTAAATCATGACTGTAACCTATGCAGGCTAGGAGAGATGCATACTCTGAAAGGACATATAGAATCTGTGGTGAGGCTTAAAAACTTGGACGTGGGTGTAATTCAATCTGCTCATACAGTCTAAATCCTTCCATACGACTCTACGCTCCCGTCCAATTTCTACAGAAGCATCATAGCTAGTCGCCCACCATCAGGCATAGTCTCGAATAGAAATTGAGATAATTTCCCACATCAAAAGTTTGATCTTTTTCGTGTATTCAATTTTTGTTTTAAAATGTATTCATTTGAAGGTCAAAAGTCGAGCTGTGGCTCAGTCTCTATAGCAAAATTTTGATAGGGAAGAGGACTATCTATCTCTACACTTAAAACATTCATAGTTTGGCTCCTGGGGAAAAGATTGCATGACTGCAACTCAACCCGCTGAATTTTTTTTCAATAAAGTTAGCATGTATCATCCAATTTGAACTTGTAATTACTTCCTAGTACTATCACACATAAAATTTGAGTCAGAATTTTCGAATCTTATCCACGCAGAACAAAAAGACAGACAAATGCATACTACACCATAGTTAAATATAAATATAAGTCACATAAGGAACGAAAAAAGAACATCGAACGCGTTTTTTTTTTTATTGAACATTTCACGAGTTTACTGGCAATATCCATATAACTAACATAGTGACGGAATTCTTATAACTAACTTCACTTTTGAAAAGAAATTTTCTTACATGGATGACATTCGAACCATCCGTTCTTTTCCGAGCCTCACAGAGTTGATGTAGTTCGTCGGACTATGAGCGGAAAAACCAGGAAATGCCAATCCCGCTATTCTGAGCAATATGCAAAACCATCCCTCCTTGTACTCTGGCCCATAAATATAACCCATAAAGAAACTTCTGATTAACTCCCAAACAGCATTTAGATATTCCGGAATCAGGTACATTATCCCAAAGTAATTTCTATTTGGCTCCTCATCCACTTCCTTCAATTAAACAGACAATAAAAGAAGAACTCAGCATAAAAATAAACATCTTGAGTTAATTTAGACATATTCTATCCCGTTCTTAACATCGATATGTAACTAGCGAGCCATTGGGTATTCTATCAAGTGATAGGGTAGAGATTAAAGCTACTTACTTGTTCGACGTATGAGCTGTCATAGTAGAGGCACATTCCGAAATGCTTATACAAGAAGGTTTTATCATCATAAGGTAATCTGGGCACTAGATCATTGCAGTAGACGACTCTGAAGTATTTCGGGACGGGATTATTCAAATGAGGTTTAATGAAATTCCCAAGTCGCCTGTCCCCAACCCTCGGTTGTCCGAACGTATAGACACCCAACAGCCTTTGCATGACTTCCATCTCCTCGTGCAGGACAAGCACAGTTGGAAACAATATGGCCAGGGCTCCCCCGAGACTATGACCAGTGACCACAAATTTTGAGTTCTTATGCTCCTTCAGTAGGCTTTTGAGCTTACTTCTGACAGCATAGTATGCAGTCATCTTTGGCATTTCTGGCACCATCTTCTTGTCAGATTGTTCGGAGTCGATATTACTTGAAGCAGCAGGGTTGATGCTGGTTTTTACTTGAAGATGATATTGAAAGGTAGCAGCTTCAGCTCTGTTTCCCAAACCAAGGGCCTCTAAGAATCCCATATGAACTTTTCCGACCTTCGGAATCTCGTACCAGGAGTAGCCGAAATCGGTACTCCAATCATCGGCATCGAAAGGTTCGGTGCCCCTGAAGCTGATGAGTATCAAATTTGCATCTTTTGGCTTGTCGCATAGAATGAACACTTGGGTAGAATTCTCCTTTTGGAAATCTAGAACATGACAAAAACAAAGCAAAAACAGGAAATTGCAGCTGATGATTCACAGAAATCTTAATAAAAAGTTGATTCCTTACCATTCCAGCAGTCAAAGAAGTCCACAAAATGCATCTGCTTATGTCAAAATTCAAATCAGAAAACATATAAGATTATGCAAACATTTCCTTCGACCAGTACAGTAGAAATTAAAAAATTGAGACTAAAACAAGGATCTTGCCTTCCAATGGTCAACTACTACATTTTTTACCACTAGAGCATTCTCATAGGCAAGCTTGGAAGCCATTATGCAAAGGCCCATCAGCCCCCGGTTGCCTGCTTCAAGCTTGACGTTTCCCTCTTCCATCATTCCCTGCACAAAGCTTTCATCTTTGTGCAGATCTATCCGCCCATCTAAATGCCCAATTGAGCTGATGAAAGTTTCCGATCCTCTCTTTGGTACAACCACTTTTCCTGCTCCATTACAATCAAACCCACAAATTACTTGACTTTACACGAGCAACTAGCTTGTCATTATTTGACATAATCTGAATATTCCAGCTCTTTGACAATTACCATGTACAAGGTTACAGAGCAGACCAAATAGATCGCCATTTAAGGAGAGAAGGTTGAGAATGAAGTCCACTAAGTAGCCAGTCCATTCCATTGGCTTCCCGAAAACAGAGATAATTTTTCGTACAATAATCGACACAAAGATGATCCATCTGTTATCGGAAGCCACCTCACCGACGACCCCATCCTCGGAGCTGTCTAAGAACCTTGAACCACTGTCTACGTCCTCCAATGCCCAGAACCGGAATAGGTCTTTAAGCCCACCTCCCTCTGGCCGCACAATCAAGTATGTAAGACCACTATCATTCGGGCTTTTTCCCCGTCCCGGCAAATCTTCTCGGTCTTCTTGCGATTTAGCAGCCATATTATTTGTATATTTGACAATCTAACACTTTGTGGGTACTGAAATGAAGGTAATGAAGACACTTAAGCATGAAGAAGAAGGACAGAGGACAAAACAGGGTCTTTTCTGGAGAAGAAAAGGCGTAGACGGTACCCATTAAATACCATTTTCTTGTTTCGGCAAATGTTGAGGTTTATCTTTCCGGCTCAAACAGCGAGTCTAGAGTAGTTTAAGCGTGTAGGGCAAATTCGGTTGCGCCTATCAAGATTCAGTTTCATCGTGTCCGTTTGCTCATCTCGGCACTTGGGTGGCTCTGGCAATGACGAATGGCTAATATCTCTGAACAAGATGACGATGTACCTGGAAATGAATAGAGACAAAGGCGGATAAGCGTGCGCTTTTGTTGTTACTGAAAGAAGATAAAGCAGAGTCCTTGGATCGTGATCTTGATTTGACAAAACCAAGAAATTCATCTCCTCTGAGATCCCCGAGGCAGCGTGGAGTTCTCAAAAAGGAAAAAGATGTATGCTTTGACGAAGATAATTCAGTTTGGGGTTCCTCGCCAATGGCGTGGCACTGGCAGCCATTGTTTTGCTGCGAAGTTGTTGAATTATGATGTATGATTCAAAGTTGACATGAAATTTATATTCAAACCAAGCAAGCATCACAATCCAATCCATGGTACCAAATTCAGACACACAACGAATTAAATCACGAGAACAATAATAGCAAGACTTGTTACGATGAACTCTTCTATGACAAATTTAGAATTCTGGATGGACAAGGAGAGAAACGCAACTCGAGAAAGGAAGACAAGAGTGTTTTATGGTATGCAAAAAACGTTTATGATGAAATATTTGATTAATATAAAGTTAAAAATTTAATTAAAACCTTAGAAAAGATTAAATAACAAATCATTACACAAATAACAATTCCTCACTCTTGCACTCGCGACGTGGGTTGCGACTACTGATTGCGGAGTGCGGAGTGACGACTTGCGCCCCATGGCCACTGGAGGTCCTCCAGCGACTGAGGTTCATGTAGATTGGTGTTGATTTTAAGAAGAAAGAGTCTTGCTTTTTAAAAATTTTAACAACTCTGAAGAAGCAGATAGTGCTTGATTAAACAAAGACTTGGAGAAGAATAAGAAAGAAGGTGACCTTTGACATTTGATATAAATAAATCTTTATGAGGCTTAGTGATGTTAATCAGGTAGGCTAGTGAGAGCCGAGCCGAGCTTGGCTCGCTACAGTAATGAGTGAGCTTGTCCCAAGTCAAATCGACGAGCCGAGCCGAGCCTTGCTGTGAGACCCACCACCTAAAGTGGGGAGCATACCGACAAAGGAGCAGTGGAAGATGGAGAAAACGTATACTTTGAGAATTCGTGAAAAAAATTTCTCCCTTCATTTACTACTCACCTCCCTCTCTGCTTCCTTGTCTCCCTCTTCCTTTCCATAAACTCCCATCTTCGAAGCTTCATTTGCAGAAGCTTTTCAATTTTTTTTTGCTCTTCTCTCTTGCGTCTGACTTCCTCTCTACCTTTTTGTCTCTGCTTTCCTTTTCCCCCCACAAATCCTCTTCATCAGTAAAGTTTCTTCTGCAAACATCTTCAAAACTTTCACTCCTTCTTTGAATCTTCAGCGGAACATTGGGACAATTCACCATTGCTTTTGAAAAGCATACTAAGAGTTAATTTGAGTAAGCCAAATTCTTTCCCCTGTGTCAAGTTACTCCATTCTAGGTGGAAAAATCTTCTTTCTTTTGATATCAGGTCTACGTCCTTCTTTCAAGAGCTTGAGCTTCTTTGATAGCTTTGGGCAAGGGATTACGGGTAATCAGTCAATATTGCTCTAGCAGGTTTCAGATTACAGAACAATTGATTTTTTTCTGCGAGGTTTTGCTTCAGACCCTTTTTCCCTTCTTAGTCAATAAACTGATAGTGAAGCTGAGATTATTACCTTCTATGTAAACCAGTAAGTGGAGGAAGGAAGAGCTGTAAGTGTTGATTTGAGACTTGACCTGAAACCGAACCAGAGAAGGAACCGAAGAGAAATCGAAGGTACAAAGTTGAGTTCTTTTGGTTGAGATTTAGAAAGCTTTGTGAATAAATAACATTTTTTGGCGTGGATAATCTGTTGATATTCAAAAATGTCATTAACATGCAGTGGAATTATTAAATGATTTTTCCTGTAATCTCAATTTTTGAGATTCATAGGGAGTAAATTGGGAAAATAATTTAGAAGTTAATAGTATAAAAATTTAATCTAATTTTACTCCTCATAGGTACAAATTTATCGAATGAGTGTGGAATCATTTATCTTGGATTTTTGGACCGCTGATTGTTGCAAAGTATCGGGTTTGATCTAGTGTAAGCGCACGCAAGGTAGGGATTTATTTTATTTTTGGTTAAGTATATTTAAAGCATAAAATATCTATATAATTTTATGTCATTTGTTTCATTCATAATTTTATCAATTGCGTACTTTTATCAATTGATATAAACTGTGGTTTTAACTATAAGTAATAAGACAGTTGTATGAGCCGTGTCCTTGGTTGAAAAACCCTAAACCTGATCAGGGTATTGTGTGTGCGACCGCAGATAGTCGATGTTTTTAAACTATGGCTACGACCGCCGAGCGTCGATGTTTTAATCTCTTTCATAAAATGTTATAAATTGTTGAGTATGATCATACATAATTTATTGCTGCTAAAAATAAACTTTATCCCTATTGAGTTTAGTCGACTCACCCCAAATGACTATTATTTTTCAGGATCTAATCAGGAAGAGGCTTAGTTACCAGATCGGAAGCAGGAATTTTCTAAATTAATAATTTTCCTTGGAAGACTCATTTTAAATTTTAAAGTTGACTCGATTTTGGGTCGATCGTCCCTCGTTCTATTGCGGGTCCCATTTAGGGGCGTGACAGAAAATTTGGTATTAGAGCCATATTCCATCTTGAAAAGTGACACTTGTAAGATATATGATGTGATGATATACACGAATTATTATTGTGCAAAAAGACGTATTTTAACCTTAGAATTAAATTATTTTATTTTTTCAGATTTACGAAAATGCCCTCAAAAAGAGCTCCTAGGAACCGTACCCCTGCAGCACCTACTGCGCAATCAGCTGAATCGCACCCTACTGATCCACTTATTGCTTTGAGAGACATGCTTCATAATATATTTCAAGGACGCGGCAATCAAGACATAGAAGACCGCCGCATGAGTTACTTTATGCAGTGGGAGCGGATGAACTTACCAGTGTTTGTGGGTGAAGCTGACCCTCAAATTGCAGAAAATTGGTTAAGGGTGACTCTTAAGAAGTTGACAGCTCTAAAAGCTCCAACAGAATATTGGGTTGGATTTGCAACTTATCAATTTGAGAAAATGGCCGAAGTTTAGTGGAGATCTCTAAAGTTGGACTACCCTATGGAGGATATGACCTGGACCCAGTTCGAAACCCTTTTCATAGATAATTATTGCAATGCCGAACATCGACAGAAGATGATAACGATGTATCACAATTTGGAACAGGGAAATCTTACCGTATTGGAATATTATGCCAAGTTTATGGAATTCTCACAGTATATTAATAACGTGGACTCAGTGGAGAGGCTGGTGAAATTTCGAATGAATTTAAGATCCAAGATCAAACACAATTTGTCGGGCCTTGCATTTAATTCTCTTTCTGAAGTGGTTGTTGTTGCTCAACGTGTTGAGGCAGATTTGGAAGAACAATTTGGCGTATACAAAGGGAAAGAAAAAGGTGATCAGCCTGTGGGAGGCAAGATAACCAGGAAGGACTTTAAGAAGGGGAAGAACCGCGAAGGACCGAATCAAAATAACTTTGGCGGACCCTCTGGTGGTACATCTTATTCCAGTGGGCGTTCAGGACCATATGTTTGTCACTCTTGTGGACAGCTTGGACACTGGAGAAGGGATTGCCCTACTCATCAACGACTTCAAACTAATTCAGCACCCTCTCAATCAATTCCTAGCAGACCTAGTTCTGGAGGTAACAAAGAATTTAATGGTCAGGACCAGCGTTATCAGCATCAGTATCAGCCCTCTGGTACCAGCTTCCAGAAGTCTACTGGGTAATAATAGAGCTTTGCTTCTAACACCACTCCTGCTGTGACTTCCAATCGCATGGCTAGTGCAAATCCTAGTTCATCGAGAAGTGGATTCGGAGGCAGCAACAAAGGAAAGGGGAAGATGACTGGCCAAGCTTATGCAGTTACAGGGTCTGAGCCTCTTGATCTATCTGGCCAGGGTGACATTGATGGTACGATTTCCTTATTTAATACTATGATGAACGTCTTATTTGATACTAGAGCAACGCATTGATTTATTTCCACATCTTTTGTTCATGCTTTAGGCGTAACTATAGAAAAACTTGATAGCCCTCTTATTTTGAGTATTCCTATGAACAAGAAACATGAGATGAATCTCATTGTTCGTTTTGCGGCTGTAATGATTAATAAGCACGAACTACCTGCTGATCTGATACTTATGCCTATGGATCAGTTTGATGTGATTCTGGGTATGGATTGGTTAAACTTTTATAAGGCAATAATTGATTGCAATTAGAGAAGAATAACTCTTACTTTGAGAGATGGAAAAGTTTTGGTTCATCCATACAATGCCCGTATGTTTCCTATTAATTCTGTTTTACGAACTTGTTTGGGAGGTCGGAGGAGATTGGAGCTATATGGGAGTGTTTTTGCTATTAACGACAACCATAATACTGTCAGACGTGATTCTGATTTATCAGTGGTTTGTGATTATCCTTATGTTTTTTCTGACGATTTACCTGGGTTACCACTCAATCGTGAAATTGAGTTCAGTATTGACTTATTGCCCAACACAACTCTAATTTCAACTGCTCCGTACCGCATGGCTTCTGCTGAGTTGAGAGAGAGTTAAGAACCCAGCTAGATAATTTGTTGCAAAAGGGTTTTATTTGGAACAGTGTTTCACCGTGGAGATCATCCGTCTTATTCGCAAAGAAGCAGGATGGTTCTCTTCGATTATGTATAGATTATCGAAAATTAAATCACGTGACGATCAAGAATAAATATCCTCTACCAAGAATTGATGATTTATTTGACCAGCTCGGAGGATCAAAGTACTTATCAAAGATCGATTTGAGATCTGGCTACCATCAATTAAAAATTCGTGAACAAGATATTCCCAAAACAGCTTTTCGCACTCGATATGGACATTATGAGTTTCTGGTACTTCCGTTTGGATTAACTAATGCACCAGCAGCCTTTATGGATCTGATGAATCGAGTTCTTTGGCCTTATCTTGATCAGTTCGTGGTGGTGTTCATAGATGACATTTTAATATATTTTAAGTCTCGGGAGGAACATATGGAACATCTAAGAATTGTCCTGCAGACGTTGCGTGAGCACCAACTATTTGCAAAACAAAAAAAATGTGACTTTTGGATGACAAGTAAAGTTCTTAGGCCATGTCATTTCTCAGAATGGTATCTCAGTAGACCCCGTTAAGGTTGAAGAAGTGTTAGAGTGGAAACCACCTAAGAATGTTACTAAAGTGTGGAGTTTCTTAGGTTTGGCTGGTTATTATTAACGATTCGTTCAAAATTTTTCTTCTATTGCTATGCCCTTGACTCAATTAACCAGAAAGGACATAAAGTTTATTTGGGACAATAAATGTCAGGTGGCTTTTGATGAGCTTAAACAGAGGTTGACTACTGTGCCGGTTTTAGCAGTATCTGATGAAAGTTTACCATATGCAGTATATACAGATGATTCTGGAGTGGGATTTAGATGCGTTTTAATGCAGCAAGATAAAGTAGTAGCATATGCATCTCGACAGTTACGGACACATGAACGGAATTACCCTATACACGATTTAGAGCTAGCTGCTATTATTTTTGCTCTAAAAATTTGGCGAAGTTATTTGTATGGAGTTAAATTTGAAATATTTTCTAACCATAAGAGTTTAAAGTATCTATTTACGCAGCGTGATCTAAATCTCCGGCAGCCTCGATGGATGGAGTATATGGGAGATTATGATTTTAAATTAGAGTATCATCCTGGAAAGGCTAATGTGGTAGCTGATGCCTTGAGTCGTTACCCTCAAGGATCTCTTTCTAATATTTTATTAGAAGATTGGAAGAGATGTATGATTATAGAAGATTATGAACTGCATTATGTTAGTGATTTTACACACATACACGCAAGTGCACGTGTCGCTAACGAAGTAATAGAATAAGTAAAGTATCGATCCCACGAGGATATTCTTAATTGTGTTTAAATTCGCTATAAAAATCTTATAAAAATATTGAGATTTTAAATGAAAATAAATATAAATAAATTCAGAATTGCGATGAAACAAAGTAAATCAGAATAAACGAGGTAAAAATAATAAAAGAAGGCCTTGGCTAGGATCGATTTCTTCGTTACGATGATTTTACTACTGATGCTCTGGTAATGCTCTGCAGCATTATCTAAAAAACAGCAAGAATAAAAATATTTTCTAGGATTCTTTCCAATTGCCTAGGTAAATTCAAATTAGAATTTCTTTCTACCTTGAAAGAATGTAACTAATATTGAATTTTCGATATGTGCTATTCTTATCGCCAATCAAATTAATGTTAACTACGTTGTAACAATTTAATTCGATTAATTATTCGTGCATCTAAAATTTATATCTATCTATTGATACAATATAAACATGAATCGTCAACCTATCTATCGATACGATCTGACTTAGCAAGAAAATTTCACAAATAATTGTTCAATAGATAATTGCAGAAACAAAACCAAGATCATAGCAAAATATCAGATAATTGCAGAAACAAAACCAAGATCATAGCAAAATATCGCAACAAATACTATCGTTCTAACCAAGATATAAGAGTTTAGCCTAAAATCATAATATTAAAACTAAATAAAATTAAAGTATTCAATAACATAAAAATAATAAAGAAGAAGAGAATGAAAAAATGATCTAGTCGTCTCGTTGGTTCTCTTCTTCTCTGGAGCTTTTTGCCAAGCACCCCGTTCCAAGAATCCCCTAAATTCTCTTCAAAAAGCTCGCTAAAAATCCCCCATTCTCGCTGGAGAAAAATGCAGCCCAAAAAATCATAAATAAATCTTGTTTCTATATTCTCTCCCCTTTTTGTGTAGCAAATCTTCTCTCTCCTCCATCATGTGGGTCCACCTCAGTTTCTCTTCCAGGATGGCCTTGTTTGATTTGTTCCATTTTTATTCCAAAATGGTTTTCTCTCTCATTGGTTCCTTTTTCCACGTGTTTCCATCCTTCCAAATCTTCTTCTTCCAAATTGATTTTCCCTCCTTTTTGTCTTTTTCTTTATGCCATGTGTCATTTGCTTTTCTCCACAAAATCTTAAACCTATTTGATTTTCCTTAATTGTAGTCTCCTTTCTCTCTTTCCAAATTATTCTTCCTTGATTTTTGCCTTCACAAATCTTCAACATTTGAATTTGAATTTCCCACTATAAAAATAGCATTCAATTGTGCAAAATATAAAATTCAAGATAAGGAGAAAAATCTGCTTTTAATAGGAAATCTGCATTAAATATATTAAATTCAATCAAAACACTAATGCTGCAGCATTACATGGCAATTATAGTAAATTCATACAAATTTCTTATTACAATCACTCAATTCATATAAGTTTTCTTATGTAAAATTAGCATAAAATAACTCTAAAATAAGAGTCATCACATTACCAAGAAGATAATCAAATAGTTCGAGTATTTAATTTGGTTGCTACCTCCACACTTTTTCAACGTGTTAAAAATATGCAGAAATTTGATGATGAAGTAAAAGAAAGACTTGAAAAAATTCAATCTGGTGAACAATTTGACGGTTGGGAAGTCAGCTCCGATGGATTTTTATTATTCAAGAGGCGAGTCGTGGTGCCTAAAGATTTGGAATTGAGACAAGTCGTTTTAGCAGAAGTACATAAGTCTAGATTTTCTATCCACCCAGGTAGCACTAAGATGTACTATGACTTGAAGCGTCAATATTGGTGGATTGGAATGAAACGAGAGGTAGCAGTGTAACACCCGAGAATTTTTCCTCAGTTTAATTAATCTAAAGAATTGGAGAGAAAATAATAAAAAGGTAAAGTAATTAAAAGTGAATAAATTAGTTGAACTAAAATGTTTATTAAATTAGGTTCGTGAAATTAAGCCGTGAGTTATCATTTAAGAACGAGATTTAGCGAAAGTCGAAATGGTTGTAAACACGGGAGGGCAAAACGGTATATTAATGTTTTAATAGGAATTAATATTAGTATTATTATTATTATTATTATTATTATTATTATTATTATTATTATTAATTAAAACAACAGAATAGTTTACCATTCTGTTGTTTGTGTTTGTCCTCGAGCCCGAGCCCCGCGAGGGAAGGCAGGGCAGCGAGGGGGAGAGGCGAGGGCGAGCGATCGACGGCCGTTCACCGCCGATTTCTGTACTTTTTCGGCCAGACGTCGGCGACGAGCAGGCTCCGGCCCATCTCCGCGCACGAACCGACGGTAAGGCCCTAGTTTCTCCCTGTTTTCGGTTCGATTTAGGTCGTGGGTGACGAGCTCGATTGAGATCCGATCACCGGTCGATTTTGGGTGTTTCCGGCCTGGGTTTGCCGACCCTTGAACCGGCGATGGCCATTGATCCGTGAGGTGCTCAATTTGAGCAAAAATCAGTGAATCCCGAATTGGGCATTTCGGGTTTTGTGTGTGTAGCCTTGGAATTTTGATTACTTTATACTAATTGAGGGTATTTGTGATTGATTGGTGAGGAATCGGGTGAGAATTGATAGAAAATCGAAATTGAGAAATTTTCCGGGTTAGGGGCAGTTTGGGTTTTGCTGTATTTGACCTAGCTACAGTCGTTTATTTTAAAATTTCTTTTGGCAGGTTAAAATAGGTTATTAGAGGAGTACGTGGCCGCTGGAATCGTTCGATTCCGATATTCGACGCAAAAGTTGCGCGCGTTCGAAGTTTTGAGTCGGTTTTTACTGAACCCGAATTAGTGGCCCGTTTAGTTAGGTTTTAATTGGATTAGGCTAGAAATAGTAATTTGAGAGTAATTGGTGAATGTAGGCTTGATTTTAATGAAGCTTGAATGATTGACATAGGTCGAACCATATGTGACGTGATGTGCCAAAACCAGCAAGCTACGGACGACAGGTAAGTTCTCGTGACTTACTCTGGCCGATTGGCCTACACCGTACTTCGATGTCGCGTCGAGGATCTTAGTGGATTGTTTGTTAAGTGCTTTGGTTGGGTAGTTAGGTTTAAACGTTGTGTAGGTTATTTTCTTTATAGTCTTGATGGTACGTATGCTTGCTTGTTTACATTTATATTGATCTGCTCATGCATCACGTATTTTAACTAAGCATGAAAATGAATTTCTGCACAAAGTTTTCATAAAACCTATGTGGCCCAGAAATTGGGGGCTATCGATCTATCGTGCGGGCCGATACCACATCCCATGTAATGTAATTAATGAACGTAATCTGTTATCTGGTCACGCAAGGTGGGGCTCAGGCACGGCTGTACGTGTTGTAAGCGTGTACCCCCCCTCTAGCTGGAAAGAGTAGTCCGACCGCTGGATGGACTCTCTCCGGTGAGAGGGATGAGATCTCGGTGACATTCTGTCTGCGACGCTCTGTATGTATGCATGATTTCTAAACTTCATATGCACTGCACGCATCTGCATTTACGTAGAATTTACTGAGCCCTGGCTCATAGTGTGTCTGTATGGTGTAGGTGACGTTATAGGTGACATTGAGCCAGGTGAGGACGACGTTCCTCCTCCTGAAGCATGATGCAGTTGATGGAGAATGACCCGTGGGAGTGTGCTGAGCAGTCGGTGCACATTATGACCCGTGGGGATGTAATTAAAGGTATTGAGATGTTTTGGGTTAATGATGGGTTAGTTAGATGAAACTGTATAGTTGAACATATTAGGATGTTTGGTTCTAGTTGGTTGATAGATTGATATTTTGATGTTAAATAGTATTGTGAAGGTGTATGTGATGTTAGAGGTGATTGTGGAAGAAATTGGGCCAACTGTTTTATTAAGCATTTTGTTAAATCAGTTATTTGAATTATATGGAACTGCTTGGTATTTTCTTTGAAACAGGAGGATATATTAAACTTTTAAACGGAACCACGCAGTTTATTTTCATGAAAATGTACTTTGTTATAGTCGTGTTTCGAGTCGATTTTGGGGTGGTATTTCGGAAGACGTATGAGTATCGGGTGTTCGATGTTAAGTTAAAATGTGAAGTGTATGTTTGTGATGTGGATAGAATTTGTGGTATAGATAGAATTGTGTTAGTGAAATGGTGAGGCTGTATTTTGTAGGTGTTTGTGTAAGTGTTGGTTTAAATAATTGTTTTGTAATTGTTTTAAATGTTTTATTAAATTGTTTTCCACTTAAACGCTAAGTATAAAAGAAAAAGAAGAATTTTGTATGAGAAATTAGGTACAGTATTAGGGATGTTACAATTATGGTATCAGAGCCCCTGGGTTTTAAAATCGGTTCTGTAGACTGCTCGACTGCACAGCCACTACGCGGACATCCTTCATCAACTGTAAGTATGTTTATAGTTTTATTTGATTTCAGTTTCTTAAAGATGTTTGCATTTAACTTTTATAGGAGCTATTTATAGATATGGTGTGTCGAGGGAACGATCGAGACGACCGAGACGTTACGATAGATCACCTTAAGAATTTCTTTGCCCAACAATCTCAACAGTTATTGGAGTTAGAACGTTAGAGTGAAGATGTAGTACAGATTAAGGATTTGACTACAATAATTATGCGATAGATCAAAGTAGGTTGGAAAATAGAGAGGTAAAAATATAATAGAAGATGAGAAAGAAGGGTTACTAGGCGAACTAGTAAGAGAGGACAATAGGCTAAATATAGAACGATGTAGACCTCATAGAAAGGGAATTGTGCGTTAGTAGGACTAGCCTGACTTAACCACAAGAATTGTGCATTTAGAAATTTGGGTTACTATTAGAGGGGTGCAATTTATGAAATCTAAAATTTAAGGAGATAGAAACTGAACCTAGTTGACAAATCCTTGGAGTTTTATAGTACGACGAATCAGAGATAAGTTTGAAACTTGGATATGAACGTATCAAGGAATGCTTTGGATTGCCAAGGTATAATAAGTGCATGTAAGCAAATAAGAAAATATAGTAGAGCCTTGTATGTGACGCCCCGAGTTATCCGAACCCGGTTCGTTACACACGACTAAGAAATTTCAATCCGTAATTTAAAACTTCGTTCAACACTTAACATTTGACATACGTTAAAATTCAAAACTTTTAAAACTTGCAGCGGAAATAATTCTAAACAACGATGAAGTTAAACGAAACTATAAATCATGGTTTGAAATGTTAAGAGACAATCGGCAATATTGGAGTTAAAGTTTAAAACTGAGGAATACAAGGAAAATCGCGGAAGTCAAACGCTTCTGCCGATGGATAAGTCAACGGAAGAGGCTATAGCATGCTCTTACCGATGACGTCACTCGGCATCTGCCGATAGCGTGTACAACAAGGATTTCTCTCGGCATCTGCCGATGACATGCACAACAAAGACTTTTCTCGGCATCTGCCGATGACGTGTACAAACAAAGATTTCTCTCGGCATCTGCCGATGACATGCACAACAAAGACTTTTGCCGGTCACTAAACGACAAAATACATCTAACATCTTCCGGTAAGTTTAAAACATAACTTCTGCCGGTCACTAAACGACAAAATACATCTAACATCTTCCGGTAAGTTTAAAACACAACTTCATACACCCCTTCATCTGCCGATGAAGTCAACATAACTTCATCTGCCGATGAAGTCAACATAATTTCATCTACTGATAGATTTCCATCTTTCGATAGATAAACATGCGACAACTACCGGTAACAACAATACGACTCTTTCCGATAGAATTAAAATACACACTACATCTGCCGATAGACTATATCTACCGGTAGGTAGCAAAACAAACACCCTGAACCAGGAACTTCTCTACTCATCAGAAGAACTTGTAAAATCGACTGAAAACATTCAGACAATCAAATTTTCACGAAAACATTAAGCAACCCAGTAAAAACACAGCTAAACCATCAATTGTTGTTTCCAATAAAACTCTTAAGAAAATCATTTTAATCAGACTCAAACTGTAATCACTAAAATCCTCAGGAATTGCCAAATTGAACAAAATGTTCCCAGCTTAACACATACAACCATTGTTTAACCGCCTCAACAGTTTGCCAAACCGATGCCTGGATGTGCTCCTCCAACCAGCCTAGTCTTCAGATTGTTCTGTAAACACACCTTCTGTAACTTCTTCACCTACATCACAAAACTCATCTATTAGCCTAATGCTAAGCAAGTAAAGCAATGAATGAAATGAATCGATGAAACCAAAATTTCCCTAAACATGCAATTTCTACTTTCTCATCTCAGTTGCATTCAAATTTGTTCTCTGATCTGATCCCTCTGTACGATGGGAGAGTGGATCAATCGTCCCCCAAAGCATACATCCTCTGATCTCAATTAAGGGGCGGATTAGTTCCCTTAACAGTTAACTGGTCTGATCCCTCTGTACGATGGGAAAGTGGATCAATCGTCCCCCAAAGCATACATCCTCTGATCTCAATTAAGGGGCGGATTAGTTCCCTTAACAGTTGTTCTGTTCGTTCTGCTCACACATGCCATATCATTTCATGTAAAAATACATTTTCGTAGTCTTTCAAAAACATGATGCATGACAACTGGAAATAAACATTCAAACATGCATATCACCTACTGTTTTGTGATGTAGGCCCGAAGGCACAAACAACTTTACTTACCTGGCTCCTGGAAATCGCTCGGTTATGAGCTACTTCGGGGGTTTGTTCACCTATATTCATAAACAGAATGTTAAACCTTAATCTAAGCTATTCAAAAATCTGGGGAGCTAGTTTGGGAACACTGCTTACAGAGCATTCCCGATTAGACTCCAAACTCGAACCACTCTTTCTCACAACATTCCCAAAATATCCACATTGTCCTATATCTGTCGTTCATTCATCAATACATAAAGGAAAACAAAAGAACTTACCTAAATCGAAGGAAGTCGCTGGAAGAAATCAAAGAGAGGTCTCCTTTCGCACTCGGCTAAACTGAGGAGCTGAGAACCGAAGAGGAAACAATAAACAGTGGCGGCTAAACCTCATTTACTTTTTCCTTAAATACGTTATCCATTGCAAAAATTGACAATTACACTTATACCCTCACTTAATTACTCATTAACCTAATTGATTTTACCCCTAATTTCATTCTATAAAATTCACACTTAGAAGGTTAATAGGTTATTTTGATTCTAATAAACCGGGTATTACAATCTACCCTCCTTAAAAGAATTTTGTCCTCAAAATTCAGTACCTGAATAAATCCGGATATTGATCCACCATGTCTTGCTGGCGCTCCCAAGTTGTCTCCTCTAAGTTCTGGTTGTGCCATAAGACTTTCACTAGTGGAACTTCCTTGTTGCGTAATACTTTCACTGCATAATCCAAGATCCTTACTGGTCTCTCCTCATAGGTCAGTGTAGGTTGAATTTCAATGTTCTGCTGTTCCACAATCTGAGTTGGATCCCGTATACACTTCTTTAACATAGAGACATGGAACACGTCGTGTATCCCTTCCAAAGATGCTGGTAGCTGTAACTGCTAGGCTGCCTTCCCAACCCTTTTCAGAATTGAGAAAGGACCAACAAATCGAGGATTCAGTTTGCCTCTCTTTCCAAATCTCACAACTCCCTTAAACGGTGATACCTTAAGGAAAACTTCATCACCAACTTCGAATTCCAACTCTCTACGCCTCCTATCAGCGTAACACTTCTGTCGGCTTTGAGCTGTCAAAATTCGTTGTCGGATAAGAGCAATCTTTTCCACAGTTTGTTGCACAATATCTGGACCTAACAACTGTGCTTCACCAACCTCATCCCAGTATAAAGGAGATCTGCATTTTCGTCCATACAATGCTTCATATGGTGTCATTCCTATTGTTGCTTGGAAGCTGTTGTTATAAGAGAATTCCACCAAAGGTAAATACTTGCTCCAAGAACCTTGAAAATCTAAAACACACGCCTGGAGCATATCCTCTAATGTTTGAATGGTTCTTTCCGATTGTCCATCTGTTTGGGGGTGGAAAGCTGTGCTGAAGTTTAGTTGTGTACCCATGGCTTTATGTAAACTCTTCCAAAACTTGGATGTAAATCTAGAGTCTCGGTCTGAAACTATAGTAGTTGGAACTCCATGTAGTCGCACGACCTCATGCACGTACAATTCAGCTAGCTGATCCATAGAGTAAGTCATTTTTTATAGGCAAGAAATGGGCAGATTTGGTTAATCGGTCAACTATCACCCAAATTACATCGTGTCCTTTAACAGTTTTAGGAAATCCTACAACAAAATCCATGGTTATCTGCTCCCATTTCCATTCGGGGAGTGGTAATGGCTGCAACATTCCTGCAGGCCTCTGATGCTCAGCCTTAACTTGTTGGCAGATCAAACATGATCCTACATGTTCAATCACACTTCTCTTCATACCAGGCCACCAATAAGTCTGCCTAAGATCTCTGTACATCTTTGTACTTCCAGGATGAACGGAGAACCTAGAAGAATGAGCTTCAGAAAGGATTTCATCCCGAAGCTCCTTATTGTCTGGTACAAAATATCTATTCCTGAACTTAAGTATTCCATCATCAGAATAATTGAAGTCCAAATTGTCAGTAGAATCCATGTCCGACTTGAACTTTTTACACACTCCATCATTAATCTGGGTTTCTTTTATCTTATCCAGAATGGTAGGTTTCAAAGAGATGGCAGAAAGCATAGCTGCTACATTGGTCACAGTTTCTAGGTTAAACTTATGAAATTCTGACTCTAAGGCCACCGGCATGTCCAGAATCAAAGCTGAGGCTGATGGTGTTACTCTACTTAATGCATCAGCCACCACATTGGCCTTGCCGGGATGATATTTTATTTCAAGGTCATAATCCTTGACAAATTCTAACCATCGACGTTGCCTCATGTTTAATGCCTTTTGTGTGAAATTATACTTCAGACTTTTATGATCCGAAAATATTTCACACGTCTGTCCAAACAAGTAATGCCTCCAAATTTTTAATGCAAAAACTACAGCAGCTAACTCTAAGTCATGTGTAGGATAATTCTTCTCGTGCACTTTTAACTGCCTAGATCCATAAGCTATAACTTTTCCGTCTTGCATCAAAACACAGCCAAGTCCAACTTTGGAAGCATCGCAATAAATACTAAACTTACCATTTTCGACAGGAAGGGTTAGTATAGGTGCATTAGTCAATTTCTGCTTTAAGGTTTGGAAACTGAACTCACACTCCTCAGTCCATGCATACTTTATGTTCTTCCTAGTTAAACGAGTGAGGGGTGTTGCAACCTTTGAGAATCCTTCAATAAACTTCCTGTAATACCCTGCTAACCCGAGAAAACTCCTAATTTCAGAAGCATTCTTTGGTTGAGGTCAGTCCTTGACTGCTTGAACCTTTGCTAGATCAACGGATATTCCATCACCCGAGATCACATGGCCTAAGAAGTGGATTCTGTCCAACCAAAATTCACACTTGGAGAACTTGGCAAAAAGCTGATGCTGTTTCAATGTTTCTAGCACTAAGGTTAAATGCCTTGCATGGTCATCCTTATTTCGTGAATAAATCAAGATATCATCAATGAATACAATGACAAACTTATCTAAAAACTCGTGAAACACTCTATTCATAAGATCCATAAAGGCTGCTGGTGCATTTGTCAAACCAAAGGACATAACCAAAAATTCGTAGTGTCCATATCTCGTACGAAAGGCAGTCTTTGGTACATCCTCAGATTTAACCTTCAATTGGTAGTACCCTGACCTTAAGTCGATCTTAGAGAAGACCCGTGCACCTTGTAGTTGGTCAAACAAATCATCGATCCTCGGTAATGGGTACTTATTCTTGATGGTTAACTTATTTAATTCTCGGTAATCAATGCACATGCGCATTGATCCGTCCTTTTTCTTAACAAAGAGAACTGGTGCACCCCACGGCGAATAACTCGGTCGTATGTACCCTTTTTCCATCAGTTCCTCTAACTGTTTCTTTAACTCCTTGAGTTCTGCTGGTGCTAGTCTATATGGATTTTTAGATACAGGCACAGCACCAGGATAGACATCAACTACAAATTCAATCTCCCTATCAGGCGGTAAACCAGGCAGGTCATCAAGGAAAACTTCAGGGAAGTTTTGAGCTACTAGAACATTTTGGAGACTCAATTCTCCTACCAGTTTTGTGTCCAAAACACTGGCCAGATAGCATGGATACTCACTGCATGAGGAAGATCTAGCACTAAAAGCGGCTAAAACCGACATCCTCTTATCTTTCTTCGAGGCTTGGAAACTGTGTCTTAAACCACCAGGGGGTTGAAAACTAACTATTCCAGTTCTACAATCTATTGTAGCATAGTGCTTAAACAACCAATCCATTCCTAAGATTACATCAAATCCCATGATCTCTAAAATAATGAGATCAGCAGGTAGGTTCTTACCTTCTACAGTCACTACACTATTAAACAACACACGGCTAGAGTGCATGCGTGCACCAGAAGGTAAAGCAACATTAAACATATGCTCAGAAGGTGAAGACTTAACGCCTAATTTATCAGCAAATGCGGACGCTATGAAGGAATGTGTTGCACCTGAATCTATTAAAGTAAAAGCAGGCATAAAATTGACTAGTATGGTACCTGACACAACAGCAGGCTGATCTTCATCACCCGATTCTACCATGGAGAATATCCTTGGCTTAACATTCACCGGGCCATTCCTCAGAGCTGAACAATCCCTACTCATGTGGCCAACTTTATTACAGTTATAACAGCGAAGGACTCTAGGCTTTGGGCAATCCTTAAGTAGATGCCCGGTCTCCTCACAGTTGAAACACTTCCCCGCGCCAATTCTACACTCTCCCGGGTGAAATTTTAAACACTTTGGGCATTGAGGGAACTTCCTAGTATCTGGTGTCTTCTTCTCCTTCCCTTGACTGCTCTGACCCTCACCGGGCCTCTTCGTTCCCCTCTGCTATTGGGGTTGAACAAACCTTCGTGGCACTTCCTTTGATCCTGCACACTTCCTTTGAGGACTTGAATTAGGCTTAGATCGGGGAAGCCTGAACATAAGGCCAAGTCAGAAGAATAAGAAGGTTTAACTTATGGGCGATTAAGGGGAAACTAGCGTGTGTGTAAATTATTTACGAGCATATTAATGCAGTTGAGATATTAAATGTGAGGCGTGAGGATTACTAGCGCATGGTGCACAACCAAGGCTTTCAAAGACTTGAAAAGAACGGAGCGATTGTAAATCATAGTATAAGGCCGCAAGACTTGAGACAGTAATGTCAAAGACTACAAGCTGAATCAAATTTTGAGGACAAAATTTTAATTAAGGTGGGTGGATTGTAACACCCGAGAATTTTTCCTCAGTTTAATTAATCTAAAGAATTGGAGAGAAAATAATAAAAAGGTAAAGTAATTAAAAGTGAATAAATTGGTTGAACTAAAATATTTATTAAATTAAGTTCGTGAAATTAAGTCGTGAGTTATCATTTAAGAACGAGATTTAGCGAAAGTCGAAATGGTTGGAAACACGGGAGGGCAAAACGGTATATTAATGTTTTAATAGGAATTAATATTAGTATTATTATTATTATTATTATTATTATTATTATTAATTAAAACAACAGAATGGTTTACCATTCTGTTGTTTGTGTTTGTGCTCGAGCCCGAGCCCCGCGAGCGAAGGCAGGGCAGCGAGGGGGAGAGGCGAGGGCGAGCGATCGACGGCCGTTCACCGCCGATTTCCGTAGTTTTTCGACCAGACGTCGGCGACGAGCAGGCTCCGGCCCATCTCCGCGCACGAACCGACGGTAAGGCCCTAGTTTCTCCCTGTTTTCGGTTCGATTTAGGTCGTGGGTGACGAGCTCGATTGAGCTCTGATCACCGGCCGATTTTGGGTGTTTCCGGCGTGGGTTTGCCGACCCTTGAACCGGCGATGGCCATTGATCCGTGAGGTGCTCAATTTGAGCGAAAATCAGTGAATCCCGAATTGGGCATTTCGAGTTTTGTGTGTGTAGCCTTGGAATTTTGATTAGTTTATGCTAATTGAGGGTATTTGTGATTGATTGGTGAGGAATCATGTGAGAATTGATAGAAAATAGAAATGGAGAAATTTCCCGGGTTAGGGGCAGTTCAGGTTTTGCTGTATTTGACCTAGCTACGGTCGTTTATTTTAAAATTCCTTTTGGTAGGTTAAAATAGGTTATTAGAGGAGTACGTGGCCGCTGGAATCGTTTGATTCTGATATCCGACGCAAAAGTTGCGCGCGTTCGAAGTTTTGAGTCGGTTTTTACCGAACCCGAATTAGTGGCCCGTTTAGTTAGGTTTTAATTGGATTAGGCTAGAATTAATAATTTGAGAGTAATTGGTGAATGTAGGCTTGATTTTAATGAAGCTTGAATGATTGACATAGGTCGAGCCATATGTGACGTGATGTGCCAAAACCAGCAAGCTACGGACGACAGGTAAGTTCTCGTGACTTACTCTGGCCGATTGGCCTACACCGTACTTCGATGTCGCGTCGAGGATCTTAGTGGATTGTTTGTTAAGTGCTTTGGTTGGGTAGTTAGATTTAAACGTTGTGTAGGTTATTTTCTTTATAGTATTGATTGTACGTATGCTTGCTTGTTTACATTTATATTGATCTGCTCATGCATCACGTACTTTAACTAAGCATGAAAATGAATTTCTGCACGAAGTTTTCATAAAACCTATGTGGCCCAAAAATTGGGGGCTATCGATCTATCGTGCGGGCCGATTAAGGGTCTGGCCGATACCACATCCCATGTAATGTAATTAATGAACGTAATCTGTTATCTGGTCACGCAAGGTGGGGCTCAGGCACGGCTGTACGTGTTGTAAGCGTGTACTCCCCTCCTCCAGCTGGAAAGAGTAGTCCGACCGCTGGATGGGCTCTCTTCGGTTAGGGGGATGAGATCTCGGTGACATTCTGTCTGCGACGCTCTATATGTATGCATGATTTCTGAACTTCATATGCACTGCACGCATCTGCATTTACGTAGAATTTACTGAGTCCTGGCTCATAGTGTGTCTGTATGGTGTAGGTGACGTTATAGGTGACATTGAGCCAGGTGAGGACGTCGTTCCTCCTCCTGAAGCATGATACAGTTGATGGAGAATAGCCCGTGGGCGTGTGCTGAGCAGTCGGTGCGCATTATGACCCGTGGGGATGTAATTAAAGGTATTGAGATGTTTTGGGTTAATGATGGGTTAGTTAGATGAAACTGTATAGTTGAACATATTAGGATGTTTGGTTCTGGTTGGTTGATAGATTGATATTTTGATGTTAAATAGTATTGTGAAGGTGTATGTGATGTTAGAGGTGATTGTGGAAGAAATTGGGCCAACTGTTTTATTAAGCATTTTGTTAAATCAGTTATTTGAATTATATGGAACTGCTTGGTATTTTCTTTGAAACAGGAGGATATGTTAAACTTTTAAATGGAACCACGCAGTTTATTTTCATGAAAATGTACTTTGTTATAGTCGTGTTTCGAGTCCATTTTGGGGTGGTATTTCGGAAGACGTATGAGTATCGGGTGTTCGATGTTAAGTTAAAATGTGAAGTGTATGTTTGTGATGTGGATAGAATTTGTGGTATAGATAGAATTGTGTTAGTGAAATGGTGAGGTTGTATTTTGTAGGTGTTTGTGTAAGTGTTGGTTTAAATAATTGTTTTGTAATTGTTTTAAATGTTTTATTAAATTGTTTTCCACTTAAACGCTAAGTATAAAAGAAAAAGAAGAATTTCGTATGAGAAATTGGGTACAGTATTAGGGATGTTACAAGCAAAATACGTTTCTCGATGTTTGACTTGTCAGCAAGTTAAGGCTGAGCACCAGAGACCAGTTGGGTTATTGCAGCCCTTACCTATTCCTGAGTGAAAGTGGGATAGGATCACCGTGGATTTTGTAACGGGATTGCCAAGGACAATACAAAAATTTGATGTTGTGTGGGTGATTGTTGATAGATTAACAAAGTCGGTCCATTTTGTTCCAGTCAAAATGGACTTTTCCTTGACAAAGTTAAGTAAGTTGTATGTTGAGAACATTGTTCGTCTTCACAGTGTTCCCTCGAGTATAGTATCTGATAGAGACCCAAGGTTCACATCAAAGTTTTGGAGAGCACTTCAGAGAGCTTTGGGCACTAAGATAAATTTGAGTACAACACATCATCCTCAAACCGATGGCCAATCTGAACATACTATTCAGATTCTTGAAGATATGCTGAGATCATGTGTTCTGGATTTTGGAGATAGTTGGATAAACCTTTTGCCTTTGGTAGAGTTTGTTTACAACATTAGTTACCAAGTCAGTATTGGTATATCGCCTTATGAAGCCTTATATGGAAGACCTTGTAGATCACCTTTATGGTTGTTTGAAACCGAGGAATGTGTTACTCTCGGACCTGATATGATTCGAGAGACAACTGAGAAGATTCAAATAATTAAAGAAAGGTTGAAAACAGTTCAAAGCCGTTAAAAAGTTATGCTGATCTTTTAAGAAGAGAAGTTGAGTTTGAGGTAGAGGACTTTGTATTTTAGAAAGTAAGACCTAGTCGTGGCGTAACTCGTTTTGGTGTTAAAGGAAAATTGGCTCCTAGATATATTGGCCCATTTCAAATCATAGAACGAGTTGGTCCAGTGGCTTACCGTTTAAACTTACCATCACAGTTGAATTATGTTCATAATGTCTTCCATGTTTCTATGTTAAAGAAATACATCTCTGACCCGTCACATGTCATATCCTGGACTATGGTACCTATCCAGTAAAATGTCTCTTACGAGGAGGCACCTGATAAAATTTTAAGCCGAGATATCAACGTTCTACGTCGCCGCGAGGTACCCTTGGTAAAGTGCAGTGGAAGAATCACAGTGAAAGAGAAGCCACTTGGGAACTTGAATCAGATATGAGAGTTAAGTATCCCTATATGTTTAATGATGAACTTATGCTGGATTCAAATTTCGAGGACGAAATTTCCTTAAGTGGGGGAGAATGTGAGACCCATCACCTAAAGTAGGGAGCATACCGACAAAGGAGCAGTGGAAGATGGAGAAAACGTATATGTTGAGAATTCATGGAAAAATTTTCTCCCTTCATTTACTACTCACCTCCCTCTCTGCTTCTCTGTCTCCCTCTCCCTCTCCATAAACTCCCATCTTCGAAGCTTCATCTGCAGAAGTTTTTCAATTTTTTTTTCTCTTCTCTCTTGCGTCTGACTTCCTCTCTACCTTTTTGTCTCTGCTTTCCTTTTCTTCACACAAATCCTCTTCATTAGTAAAGTTTCTTCTGCAAACATCTTCAAAACCTTCACTCCTTCTGTGAATCTTCAGCGGAACATTGGGACAATTCACCTTTGCTATTGAAAAGCATACTAAGAGTTAATTTGAGTAAGCCAAATTCTTTTCTCTGTGTCAAGTTACTCCATTCCAGGTGGAAAAATCTTCTCTCTTTTAATATCAGGTCTACGTTCTTCTTTCAAGGGCTTGAGCTTCTTTGATAGCTTTGGGCAAGGGAGTACGGGTAATCTGTCAATATTGCTCTAGTAGGTTTCAGATTACAGAACAATTGATTTTTTTTCTGCGAGGTTTTGCTTCAGACCGTTTTTTCCTTCTTAGTCAATAAACTGATAGTGAAGCTGAGATTATTACCTTCTATGTAAACAGTAAGTGGAGGAAGGAAGAGCTGTAATTGTTGATTTGAGACTTGACCTGAAACTGAACCAGAGAAGGAACCGAAGAGAAACCGAAGGTACAAGGCTGAGTTCTTTTGGTTGAGATTTAGAAATCTTCGTGAATAAATAATATGTTTTGGCGTGGATAATCTGTTGATATTCAAAAAGGTCCTTAACATGCAGTGGAATTATTGAATGATTTTTCCTGTAATCTCAATTTTTGAGATTCATAGGGAGTAAATTGGAAAAATAATTTAGAAGTTAATTGTGATGACCCGAATGTGAACGTATGTGTACGGCTGCGGGGCAAACCTCGGGACCTAAGCCGAGTGTAGGCGAATCCCGGACTCGAGTATAGGTGAATCCTGGGTCGTAAAGAGGGGGTCGTCACAATCCCACATCGCTTGGGGAAATATATCGAAATGAAACATATGTAAAGAGACCCTCCCAACATAGCAAGACGGGAGCACATTTGGCAACGGATCCCATAAGAACTCTGAAGTTAAAAGTGCTTCGGCTAGAGCAATTCTAGGTTGGGTAACCTTCCGGGAAGTTCTCGCCAAACAAAGCCGTGAGAGGAGGATATTGGGCTACGGCCCAATCCCCAGAGCGGACAATATCTTGCTGGGATATGAGGTAGTTACAAATGGTATCAGAGCCTGTACCCAACTGGAAATGTGGCCAACGAGGACGTTGGGCCCCTGAGGGGGAGTGATTGTGATGACCCGAATGTAAACGTAAGTGTACGACTGCGGGGCAAACCTCGGGACCTAAGCCGAGTGTAGGCGAATCCCGGACTCGAGTATAGGCGAATCCCGGGTCGTAAAGAGGGGGTCGTCACAATCCCACATCGCTTGGGGAAGTATATGGAATGAAACATATGTAAAGAGACCCTCCCAACATAGCAAGACGCGTTTTGGAGTACAATTGGCAACGGATCCCATAAGAAGTTAAAAGTGCTTCGGCGAGAGCAATTCCAGGTTGGGTGACCTTCTAGGAAGTTCTCGCCAAACAAAGTCGTGAGGGGAGGATATTGGGCTACGGCCCAATCCCCAGAGCGGACAATATCTTGCTAGGAAACGGGGTCGTTACATTAATAGTATAAAAATTTAATCTAATGTTACTCCTGATAGGTACAAATTTATCGAATGAGTGTGGAATCATTTATCTTGGATTTTTGGACCGCTGATTGTTGCAAAGTATCGGGTTTGATCTAGTGTAAGCGCACGTAAGGTAGAGATTTATTTTATTTTTGGTTAAGTATATTTAAAGCATAAAATATCTATTTAATTTTATGTCATTTGTTTCATTCATAATTTTATCAATTGCATACTTTTATCAATTGATGTAAACTGTGGTTTTTACTATAAGTAATAGAACAGCTGTATGAGCCGTGTCCTTGGGCGAAAAACCCTAAACCTGATCAGGGTATTGTGCGTGCGACCGCAAATAGTCGATGTTTTTAAATCATGGCTATGACCACCGAGCGTCGATGTTTTAATCTCTTTCATAAAATGTTATAAATTGTTGAGCATAATCATACATAATTTATTACTGCCAAAAATAAACTTTATCCCTATTGAGTTTAGTCGACTCACCCCAAATGACTATTATTTTTCAGGATCTAATCAGGAAGAGGCTTAGTTACCGGATTGGAAACAGGAATTTTCTAAATTAATAATTTTTCCTTGGAAGACTCATTTTAAATTTTAAGGTTGAACATTTATTAGAAAGGTGTGAGCTTTAATTTGTTTACTGCACACTGTATTTTAATTGGACTTATATCATCATGTTATTTAGTGTCACTCGTGGACCTGTTTCAATTCAACTGTTCTGGGCCGGGGCTTTATATTAAATTATTAAAATTGTCCGCTGTGTTTTCTGAGTAAATAAGATTAAGAGTCGGATGGTTGACTCGATTTTAGGTCGGTCGTCCATCGTTCTGTTGCGGGTCCCATTTAGGGTCGTGACACTTGCCATTCAGGCTTGCGAGCCCATCGATGACCTTGCTCCACGGGCCAGCTAGCGAGCTAGCTCGTCGAGCCTAACTCGGGGCCCGCTCTCCCTGTTCGTCTTCCTCTTCATCTTCCTCAATTCGTCCTCTTTAGCACACTGAACGCTCAGCCTTCGGCCTTCAATTCATCCATCTTCTTCATCCAACCCGAGCCACCGAGCCCAAGGTCGATCACCGTCCGATCGATGAAACTTTCGGCAAGAACGTGAAAAATTTCATTGTTTCCAAATTCCGACATAAATCTCCATAACACATATGACATACCAGCAGAGTGAGGGAGAGGGAGATCTGTTGAAAAGAAAAACATATCAGCAACGAGCAGGCTTGGTCAACAGAGCGAGAAATGGTGGAAAAAAACCATGAAACCATAAAACAACCCCCCCTTCCCCCTCCCCCTCCCTCCTTCCTCTCGAATCTCGACTTTGCTCTCTCGGTCTCTCTAGGCTCTCTTGCCCTCTTTCAGGCTCTCTTGTGCCTCCCTCCGGCCTGCTGTCTCCCTTTGGCATCTGGCTTAGAACAACGGTCTCATTTCTCATTCATTTTTTCATCAATTTTCTCTCAATTCTCTCTTACTTCAGCTTGCAAATTTTAGTACTCATTGTTCAATTGATATCTTTTGTTTTTCTTTCCAATATTCACATATTTTCCATTCATTTAACAAGGTATGTATTGCAGTTTATTTATTTAATAAATTTATAAATTGTTGATAATATTAGTTTTATGATTTAACATTTTTTGAGTGATTTTCTATAGGTTTCGCATACGTAGAGGTGATCACAAATTCACACCACCAACAAACTGTTGTTGATCAATTAGATTTTTGGTATCATTTTCTTATTTGAAATTTACTTTAAAAATTTATTTTTAATAGTTATGGATCCACGTAATTATAATATTAATGATGATATTGAGAAAATTAGGGGAATAAATCCTGTATTTTCAATAGGGCAATCATATGCAAAAACATCCACTTAATCACCTCAAAAAAAAAAAAACATCTAAAGTATGAAAATATTTTGTAATGAAAGAAATTAAAATTCGTGGAAAAGTAGAATCTAGAGCTCAATACAACTATTGTATTAAAAATTATGCATATATTTTCGGTAGTTCAACTAGCACACTCGGTAGGCATTATCAAAAATGTCACTTAAACGAGCAAGTTGGAGATCCTACACAAAGATTATTGAATGCTAGTGGTAGTGGCACTTTTTTGTGTTCACAAAATAAAATGAGAAAAGCAATAGCAAAATTTGTAGCACAATGTGAGTTGCCTTTAGCATTCATCGATAGTGATGAATTTGAAAAATTTATGAAAGAGTAGCAATTTTAAACGTGTTCCTAGAAGTACAATTAGAAATGATATTATTAAAATATTTAATAATATGAAAAATGAATTAATTTCATTTTTTCAAGCGCCCCTTCAATGTCCCCTTCATCGGACTTTTTCCCGCGCAGACGTACCGTCATCCGGGTCCGGATCCAGTATACAGGCCAGTCGTCACTCACAAAACTTTTTTCTCATGGAGCAGGAAATTTCATGCCTTCTCCACCACTCGAACTCAAGACCTCCAGGATATAATCCATGGGCTATAAGTGGTGGTACCGCTTGGGCTACTAGCTCAAGTGGTATCACCACTTGTAGTCCATGAACTATATCCTGGAGATTCTGGGTTCGAGTGGTGGGGAAGGCATGAAATTCTCTGCTCCAAGAGTGAAAAGTTCTGTGAGTAATGATTGGCCCGTATACTGGATCCGGACCCGGATGGCGGTACCTCCACGCAAGAAAAAAGCCGGTGAAGGGGGTAGGTCGTTACAATAAAAGGCGCCTTTTTTAGTAACGACCTACCCCCTTCACCTGCCTTTTTCCAGCACGGACGCACCGTAATCTGGGTTCGGATCTAGTATACGGGCCAGTCGTCACTCACAAAACTTTTCCCTCCTGGAGTAGAAAATTTCATGCCTTCCTCACCACTCGAACCCAGGACCTCCAGGATATAATTCGTGGGCTACAAATGGTTGTACTACTCCTTTTATTATAACGACCTACCCCCTTCACCTGCCTTTTTCTCGCACGGACATACCGCCATCCGAGTCCGGATCCAGTATACGGGCCAGTCGTCACTCACAGAAATTTTCCCTCCTGGAGCAGGGAATTTTGTACCTTCCCTACCACTCGAACCCAGGACCTCCAGGATATAATCTATGGGCTACTAGTGGTGGTACCACTTGGGCTATGGATAGGTCGTTACAATCTCTGATTTATGGAGTGCACGTAATTCTATAGGATATGTCGTTGTAACTTCTCATTTTATTGATGACTCTTGGCAATTAAATAAAAAAATTTTAGGATTTCGTAATTATGAATATCCCCACACTGGTATTACTATTTATAGATATATTGTAACGATATTACAAGAATATTCTATTCGAGATAGAATATTTAGCATAACACTTGATAATGTTAGTGCTAACGATTTTGATATTTCTCATTTTAAAAATTATTTTCAATTAGATATTACTCACGATTCTTTTTTTCATATGAAATGTGTTTGTCATATTTTAAATTTAGTTGTTAAAGATGATATGACATATATTTCGCCTCATATTAAATTAATTAAATCCATAATTTATTATATAATTGGATCTAATTCGAGGCAACAAGAATATAGAGATTTTTGTAAAGCTGTCCAACTTAAACAACAAAAATTAAAAACCGATGTAGATAATAGGTGGAATTCTACTAATTTAATGTTGGAAAATGCTAGGCCATATTGGCAAGTTATTTGTGCTTTTATTAATGAGAAAACACCAGTATTAATCTTGATAAATCTAGTTGCGATGTAGCTAATATATTTCTTGATTTTTTAAAACTATTTTATGATGCTATAAATGAATGTTCGAGAATTTATTATCCCACTTCTCATCTTATTCTCCCACTTTTTATAAATTTAACGGGTAATTTTATACAATATCGACAAATAAATGAATTTAGAGATATACTTAATAAAAGGGAAACAAAATTTAAAAAATATTGGCTTGACATTCTTCCTATATTTTGTTATGCATGTATAATGGATCCTATATATAATTTAAGAGAAGTATGTCTCATGATTAATAAATTTTCTAATAATTTACATACTACTTCTTTACTTTTTACGGATCAAATAACAAATAGAATTGTTAGTTTATATTTTTCTTATAAATCTAAATATTCTAATGTTAGTCGTTCACGTGTTTTTTCATATGCTTGTTCAAGTAGTGGTGGTGGAAATATTATAGGTTCACAATTTGTTATTCGTGATATTTGGAATTAATTAGATACAGATGTTTACTCTAATTCTACGCGAAATAAACTAGAGATTTATTTTGACACTCGATAACAATTTTCTCGTGAATTAAACTTTGATATTTTAGATTGGTGAAAAATATTTTCCATCACATATCCTATTATTTCTATAATAACACGTGATCTACTAACACCTCTGGTCTCTATCGTAGCATCACACTCTGCTTTTAGTGCAGGTGGACGTGTATACGATGAACACCAAGGACCACTTGCACCCGATCTCGTGGAGGCACTCATTTGCATGAAGGATTGGAACGACGTCATTACGAGAAACCAACAACGAAAGGACAAAATACTTGAAGACTTTAAAAATTTTGATGTTGAAGATTAGCATTGTAATTTAAATTTTGAAGTATTTTTTCAACTTGTAATTTTTTTGACATTTGCACATGATTGACAATTGGATGGGTGTCAAGCTAGTTGAGATGTGTCTAATTTGTAGTGATGCAAATGTCAAATTTATAATGATGTTATATTTTTTATATATTTATTTTCTTTTATTTTTTATAATTAAATGTCATTTTTGTATTAATTAAAGATTTCTATTATTTACACAACTAAGTATTTATCATATTTTATCATTACTATAATAAATATTTATTATAGTTTTAATAACTAAAATTTTAATGAAATATATAATATATTTATATAAAATAATTTCATTTATGTAAGTTCGGCTTGTTAGGCCAGCTCGGCTTGGTTCGTAATTCGCGAGCCGACTCAGGTTGAAAATTTTTTAGGGTCAGCTCATTAAGCTTGGCAGGTTCGGCTCGGCTTGTAACACCCGAAAAATTTCTATAGCGTGCTGTAACGACCCCGTTTCCTAGCAAGATATTATCCGCTCTGGGGATTGGGCCGTAGCCCAATATCCTCCCCTCACGGCTTTGTTTGGCGAGGACTTCCCAGTCGGTCACCCAACCTGATACTACTCTCACCGAAGCACTTTTAACTTCGGAGTTCTTATGGGATCCGTTGCCAATTGTGCTCCAAAACGCGTCTTACTATCTTGGGAGGGTCTCTTTACATATGTTTCATTTCCACATACTTCCCCAAGCGATGTGGGATTGTGACGACCCCCTTTTCTACGATCGAATCCTCCGGCCCAAGTCCAACCCGGGATTCGCGGAGTTTTAACCCAGCACGTCACCCTCCGGCCCAAGTCCCACTCGGGATTCGCGGAGCACTGGGTGGTTCCTCCTCATACGTGTCCATTCGGGTCATCACAATCACCCCCCCTCAGGGGCCCAACGTCCTCGTTGGCCACATTTCCGGTTGGGTACAGGCTCTGATACCATTTGTAACGACCTCGTTTCCCATCAAGATATTGTCCACTCTGGGGATTGGGCCGTAGCCCAATATCCTCCCCTCACGGCTTTGTTTGGCGAAGACTTCTCAGTTGGTCACCCAACCTGGTACTACTCTCACCGAAGCACTTTAACTTCGGAGTTCTTATGGGATCCGTTGCCAATTGTGCTCCAAAACGCGTCTTACTATCTTGGGAGGGTCTCTTTACATATGTTTTATTTCCACATACTTCCCCAAGAAATGTGAGATTTTGACGACCCCCTTTTCTACGACCGAACCCTCCGGCCCAAGTTCAACCCGAGATTCGTGGAGTTTTAACCCAGCACGTCACCCTCCGGCCCAAGTCCCACTCGGAATTCGTGGAGCACTGGGTGGTTCCTCGTCATACGTGTCCATTCGGGTCATCACACGTGCGTATCCTTAGATTAGAAGTGTTATGGGAGTTTAATTATTTAAAAGTTATAAGATGTGTAATGAGATGAGAAGAGGAAAATTTGAACATTCAAAGGTTGAAAAGTCACATATTTCAACCAATAGAAATTTGGTGTTGAAAATTGTGAGGAGATTTAAAGGAAATAAATGAATGAAAAGTGGAAATTTAAAGGTTTATTCACGTTGGAAAATTCAAGAGAGAAAGGGAGGAGTTATTTGCAATTTTAAGAATTTTGGTGAAGAAAGTTAAAAGAAAGGAAAATTGGAGATTTAATGGTTTGTTTTCTTTCTTTTCTTTCACCATTTTCTCCTACGTTTTTTTTTCTCCCAAGCTCTCCTCCATAGCCGATTCTTGCTTTCTCCTTTCTTCAATCTTTCAAGGTGTTTTCAAGGTAAAAGTTAGTAGGTTTTAGTTTGTATACATATAGGTGGAGTTTATTAGTGATTTTAGGGTGTTTGGAATGAGTTTAAGGAGAGTTAGAAAACCCTAACTTGAGGATTCCGAATTTTGAATTTAAATGCTTGTTTTCTTTCTACATTTGATGATTTAGTTGTTGAATGAATTGGTTTAGGTGGTTTTTGGAAAGAAATTGATGATTTGAAAGTGAGTTGTGAAAACCGGTTTTGTGCAATATGTTCACCGGTTCTGTTTTCTGAAACTCGGGTTGGCCATTGAAGTTATTTGGTTAATTTAAGTATTTCAATGGGTAGTAGACGTGTAGAGGTTTCCGAGTTGGGGTGGCACGTTGAAATCCGTTGAAAAATGAGAAAGTTATGGCCATTTAAAGTTGGACGGTACAACTTGTATAAAAATCGGGTTTTGTTGTTTTAGGTTAAGTTGTGACATAGTTTTGGTTAGTTTAGATTTAAGAATTTCCTTAGGGTTTGTTAGGAATTTACTAAATTAAGTTTTCATTATTTTAGGTAATCGAGCTAGTGAATTATCGGATGAAGTGGACAATTGAAATTCGAGCAACCAGGTAAGTAGCGGATGAGTGTTTGTTGCCTTCGGGCCTACACCATAGAACGGTAGGGATTGTTTGTTTGTTTGTTATGTTTTTCTTTGTGTCATGCATCGTGTGTCATGCATCATTGTTTTCTACCTACGAAACCACGTGTTTTACATGTTTGATTGGTGAGGATGATATGTAAGATAAGACAATTGATATGCAACTTGGTCTCGGGTAGAATAGCCTCGTCGGGCAAGTGGCTCGTTGAGCACCAGATATTTCTCCTCGTGAGACAATGTAGGCTGCACCTCGATCTCCTGCTGCACTACGACATGTGATGGATCCCTCAGGCACTTTCGCAACATCGATATGTGGAATACATTGTGCACATCCTCCATCGAAGTAGGCAGCTCCAACTGATACGCCATTTTTCCTACTCTCCTCGTGATCGGGAACGGTCCAACATATCTCGGAGTCAACTTACCTCGCTTCCCGAACCTTATTACTCCCTTAAACGGCGAGACTTTCAGAAAAACCTCATCTCCAACTTCAAATTCCAGCTCCCGCCTTCTACCGTCTGCATAGCTCTTCTGGCGACTCTGAGCTGTTAAAATACGCTGCCGAATGAATTTGATCTTATCTGTTGTTTGCTGTACAATTTCCAGGCCAATCAGACTAGATTCTCTGACTTCGTCCCAATAAAGAGGTGATCTGAATTTCCTTCCATAGAGAGCCTCGTATGGAGCCATACCAATAGTATCCTGATAACTATTATTATACGAGAACTTCACCAAAGGCAGATACCTACTCCAAGAACCTTGAAACTACAGCACACAAGCTCGGAGCATATCCTCAAGAATCTGAATAGTACACTCAGATTGTCCGTCCGTCTGAGGATGAAAAGCAGTACTGAAGTTCAACCGAGTCCCCATCGCTTTATGTTGACTCTTCCAAAACTTCGATGTGAACCTCGGGTCCCTATCTGATACAATCGAAGTCGGCACACCGTGTAATCGCAAAATCTCCTGAATGTAAAGTTCAGCAAATTGATCCATACTGTATGTCATCTTCACCGGTAGAAAATGGGCTGACTTTGTTAAACGATCTACGATCACCCATATGCCATCAAATCCCTTCGTAGTCCTAAGCAATCCAACAACGAAGTCCATTGAAATCTGGTCTCACTTCCACTCTGGAACCGGTAATGGCTATAACTTCCTAGAAGGCCGTTGATGTTCTGCTTTCACCTGCTGACAGATCAAACATGTCTCTACAAACTCAGCCACTGACTTCTTCATACCGGGCCACCAATAATGCTGCTTGAGGTCTCTGTACATCTTTGTACTGCCAGGATGAACAGAAAACCTTGAAGAATGAGCTTCAACTAAATCTCCTTCCGAAGCTGCTCATTGCTCGGAACATACCACCGATTACGGAACTTCAGAATACCGTCATCCGAATAGCTGAACTCAGTTCTATCGTCAGACACCATACTCAGCTTAAATTTGTTGCACTCTGAATTTCCCTGCTGAGCTTCCCGAATCTTTTCCAAAATGGTAGGCTTCAGGGATAGATCTGCCAATACTGCTGTCGCATCCGAAACAAACTCTAGATCCAATCTCCGAAACTCCGTGCTCAACTCCCTGGACATCTCCATTTCCATTGCTGATACTAAAGTCGATACACGGCTTAAGGCGTTTGCAACTACATTGGCCTTACCGGGGTGGTATTTATTCTCCAAATCATAATCCTTCAGGAACTCTAACCACCACCGCTGCCTCATATTCAGCTCCTTCTGAGTGAAGATATACTTCAGACTTTTGTGATCTAAATATACCTCACACTGCTGACCATATAAATAATGCCTCCAGATTTTCAATGCAAACACCACAGCTGCTAACTCCAGGTCGTGGGTTGGATAATTCTTCTCATACAACTTTAGCTGCCTGGAAGCATATGCTATCACCTTATTATTCTGCATAAGCACGCAACCCAGACCAATCTGAGAGGCATCGCAATAAATACAGAACTTCTCCTCGGCTACAGGCAACGACAAAACCGGAGCTGTTGTCAATTTCTGCTTCAATGTCTGAAAGCTTAGCTCACACTCTTCAGACCATTCATACTTCACATCTTTTCGTGTCAAACGCGTCATAGGTGCTACTATCTTAGAAAACCCTTCAATAAGTCTTCTGTAATAGCCTGCTAACCCCAAAAAACTCCGAATCTCGCTGACATTCTTTCGTTGAGGCCATTCATTAATCGACTGAATCTTAGCCGGATCCACTGATATTCCACCACTGCTTATAACATGGCCAAGAAAATGCACCTTAGTCAACCAAAATTCACATTTCGAGAACTTTGTGTACAGCTGATGCCGCTTCAAAGTTTCCAGAACTATCCTTAGATGCTCCTTATGCTCCTCTTCATCACGAGAATAGACTAGAATATCATCGATAAATACAATCACGAATTTATCGAGACACTCTCTGAGCACTCGATTCATCAGGTCCATAAATGCAGCTGGAGCATTCGTCAAACCAAACGACATAACCAGGAACTCATAATGTCCATACCGAGTCCGGAAAGTCGTCTTCGGGATATCCTGCGATTTGACCTTCAATTGATAATACCCCGATCTCAAATCAATCTTAGAAAATATCTGAGCTCCCTGAAGCTGATCAAATAGGTCATCAATCTTTGGCAACGGGTACTTGTTTTTAATCGTTAGCTTGTTCAACTCCCGGTAATCAACACACATTCGAAGCGACCCGTCCTTCTTTTTCACAAACAACACGGGCGCTCCCCAAGGCGAGAAACTAGGGCGTATAAAGCCCTTGTCCACCAGTTCCTCCAACTGCTTCTTCAATTCTTTCAATTCAGGAGGAGCTAACCTGTAAGGATTCTTTGACACAGGTTCTGCTCCAGGGTATGTGTCAATGCCAAACTCGATTTCTCGGTCCGGAGGTAGACCAGGCAAATCATCCAGAAACACCTCGGGAAACTCTCGATCAACTAAAACATCATGAGGTTTCACTTCTACCAAAGAATGGACATTTACAACAGTTGCAAGAAAACAAATAAACTCACCCTTAGCAAATTCCCGAGCATCCATCATTGAAAGCTTCTGTACTTGTCTAAAAGACTGTAGTGTAAGCTTCTCGCCGTCCGGAGGATGAAAATTAACTGTTCCTGATCGGCAATCAATCATGGCGTGGTGTCGGAACAACCAATCCATACCGAGTATAACATCATACCCGGTTATCCCTATTACAATCAAAGTAGCTGGTAACTGCTTCCTTCCGACTGATACCATACTATCCTGCACTATCTGATCGGAATATAGACGTTCACCAAACGGTAAGAACACATCGAACATACATCCAGCAGGCTTCACTTCTAAATTCAATTTTACTATAAATGCTGCTGCTACAAACGAATGGGATGCCCCTGAATCTATCAATGTAAAAGCTGGCACTGAATTAACAATTAGAGTACCTAAAATCACTGCAGAACGGTCTTCACTGTCAAGCTCGATCATAGCAAAAATTCTGGGCATTGCCTTGACTGATTCTTTCTTTGCTACCGGGCAATCATTCGTCATGTGACCAGGTTTGTTGCAATTAAAACATCGATTAACTTTAGGCTTCGGGCAGTCTCTAAACATATGGCCGGACTCAAAGCAATTGTAACATTTGTCGTCGTACTGTCCACATTCTCCCGGGTGAGATTTCAAACACTTCGGACACTGTGGAAATAACTTCTTCTGTTATGGTTGTGGCTTCTTTCCACTCCTCTGATCTTTCAAATTTCCTCCCGGTCGCTTAGTACCCTGAAACTGAGAAGATGATCCGCCTCGACTAAACTGTGCAGTAATATCTTTAAACATCCTTTTCGGTGCTTCAGCAGGTTTAAGAATTTTACTAGCAGTGGCCTCCACTTCTAAAACCTTGGCCGTCACCCGAGTAAATGGTATTCCATCAATTCCAAAGGTCTTCACTAGCATCTCAATCTCTGGCTTCAAGCCCTGCACAAACTGAAAGATTTTGTCTTCCTCTCTGCTGACCAAATGACTGACAAATCGGGACAGAGATTCAAACTGCTGAATATACTCTCCCACGGATCCGGTTTGCTTCAAGGCCATAAACTCCAATCTCTTCGCAGCTTGGACTGTTCGGTTGTAGTATTTTTCATAAAATAACTCCTTAAATTCTTCCCACGTCATGCTCTGAATATCCGTTGTAGCCTTTACTGTTGTCCACCAGCTTTGGGCACTGCCCGACAGGTGGAAAGTAGCACATTTCACTTTATTCTCTTCTTCCACCTCTGCAACATTAAACATGTTCTCCACCGTGCATATCCAACTTTCGGCAGCTGTCGGATTGGTCAAACATCCTTCGAATGCCAGGGGCTTTAACCTTCTAAATCGTTCTCCACTTGAGCCAGCTCCAGAGCCGGACCCTGCTGTCAAACTCCCTGTAAGCCTTGAGTCATAAAAATGCCCAACAACTGTGATTGCACATTCAATAAATCCCTGAGTTGTTTATTAGGATCCTCAGATAGTTCTGGTTCTTTTCGGGGTCGTCCAGGTCGTCTGGGTCGTCCTGGGTTTCTCGGCATTTTTAATTCTATTCCTGAAAAGGGTTAAAAAATCTAATCTTAGAAAAGGAACTAACTAGAGTTAAAGAAATACTTATAGTCGGTGAAGCACGTTACACGGCGGCCGACATTGTCGGGTAATCCTTTGAACGACTCGACCACTTTTGCTCTGATACCAACTTGAAATGCCCCCGAACCCGCCCCGACTCGGTGCGCTACTTTGCTAACCAATCCCATTTTTAAAACGACGTTTAAAATGATTTTCGTAAATTTTTCGACTCGATTTTTCAGGTTTTTCGAACCCTCAAAAGTTTTTGGGAAACGTGCCCAAAATACGTTGAAAAATTTCGGGTCAAAACAATTTAGAAATAGGAAAAAAATTAAAATTTTAAAAAAAAAATTTTGTTGGGGCGCCGCGCGCGCCGTGGGCGTCGGGCAAGTGGCTCGTTGAGCACCCCGCGAGGGATTTTACTCGAGATGCTATGCTAATGTATGTAATGTGTCGTGAGTATGAATGTCTCGACCTGTTCGTGCTTGAAGGCACAATGAGGATTCTACGATCGATTGGGGGAGATTCGTGTTGGCCGTCCCGGATTGTATTAGGATGTGTGCCTCCGGTCTTGCTCCGTGGGTCAAGGTGTGGCCGTCCTGGATTGTGTTGGGGCGTGTGCCTACTTGATTCACCTGAAAGTGAAAGATAAATGCAACTGAAATGAAAAGAAACAACAGTGTATAGAAACTGCATGTTAGGGTTGAGTTGAGCATGTAGTGTGTTATTGTGCATTATTTCCCTACTTACTAAGCGTTAGGCTTACTTTTGTGTTCTATGGTGTAGGTGACGAGTTCTATACAGGTGAGGTAGATGAGACAGCCGAGGATTAGGCTGCAGTCGGAGGAGTACGGGGTGCGCCGGTGCAGGCTATTGTCGGGGCGTCTCGGCTATTGTCTTCCTCGGGTATTTTGTGGGCATTGGTGTAGATAGTTTTTGTAAACGTTTTGTAAAAGCTTGTGTAATGTTTTGGTTTTGAGAAAAGTTAGAAAATTGAAAGGTTTTGGTACATTGTATTTGTAAATGTTTTCGTAAGTATTTGTGGTTTGAAACTAGTTTGATTTCCGGTTTTGATTTCAGGTTTGGGTTTTGGAAATTTTAGGCGTTATGCCGCCCGTTTTGATTTTAAAATAAATAATGTCGGGTTTACGTTCTCTAGTCGGTTTTCTAAAATTTTTACGGGAATTGAAGATTTGGGTGTCGAGAAGGTATGGTTAAAATTTTGGAATTTTTGGAAGTGTTTTGCTCGTAGAAAAATGAAGAAAAGTCGAAAAAGTCGACAAAACAGAAATTTGGGCATTTTTGGGCTGAAAAACAGAGCGTGTGGCGATCGATCGTCACTGGGCGCCGATCGATCGCCCACGGGACACGTTTTGGGCTGAAAAACAGAGGGTGTGGCGATCGGTCGTCGTTGGGCGCCGATCGATCGCCCACGGCGAGCGCGGCGCCTAGCAGCGCCCCAACAAAAATTTTTAAAAAAATTTTTATTTTTTTCCTATTTCTAAATTGTTTTGACCCAACATTTTCTAACGTATTTTAAACGTATTTTGGGCACGTTTCCCAACAACTTTTGAGGGTTCGAAAAACCCCAAAAACCGAGTCAAAAATTTTATGAAAATCATTTTAAACGTCGTTTTAAAAACGGGATTGGTTAGCAAAGTAGCGCATCGAGCCGGGGCAGGTTCGGGGGCGTTACACGGCTCATTCAGCTTGTTTAACATCTCTAATGAGACTCAACTTTACTGTTGAAAATAGGAATGCATAGTTTTTGCTAAGTCTTCTCTAGACTTTAGGCATGTTAAAGATTCACTCTCTCGTAAAAACAAGTTGTGGAAATAGATGCCTAATGGATTAAAAAAATAAAAATTATAAGGTTCAAGTTCGATTTCTGTAACACCCGATTTTGACGGGTTTTTGGTTTTCCGTAAATAAATGGCATTTTTGTAAATATGTCAAATTAAACTTGTTTTGCAAATGAGAAGTTTTATTGGAACCCTATAAATGAATTAGAATATCTGGAGGAATAAGGAGATTTTTAGAGATATGACGCCCGGATTACGAGTTTTGTAATTTCTCATAATATAACCCTATATTGTTTTAATACGTAAAAAAATAGTAAATTAAATCCGTTTTGCGAACGGAGAGTTTCGTTAGAACCCTAGAAATAAGTTGGAATATTTGGAGGAATAAGAGAGTTTCAAAGAAACCAAATCGTTAAACGAAATAATAAAATAAGCGAGGAATTAAGGGAAGGGCATTTAAGTAAATTACAAGGTTAAAATTTAAATAAAAACTAAAACTCCCCTTCCCCTTCCATTCAGTTTTCCAGAACGTGATTCCCCTCTCCCCTTGGCGATTTTCTCTCCTCCCTTCGCCGTTTCTCCTTCGACCAAGTGATGTTCTTCCTCCGGCTTTTATTTCTTCTTCGTTCTTCGGCAAATCAACCCTCTAGGTAAGTTCTATGCATTAGGCAAGTATTGTCTCGTTTTTAGGATGTTATTCGGTTTAGGGTTTTGAGAGAAATTTTTGGATTTCGTTACAAATCGATAAAATTGTTAGATCATTTCCTATTGATGATACTGTTGTTGTTATTTAGGTAGATTGAATGGATTAATGATGTTTGGATGATTGTTAGTTAATGTTGGGGTTGATGGAGAATGGAGAAATCCATTAATGGAGTTTAAGGTTTGTGAGCGTAAGATACTCGATGAAATGCCCGAGAGAGATTTATTAGAATTTTAGGAAATTTTCTTTAGTTAGGAGTTCCGTTAGTTTATGAAATTTCATGGTTTATGATCGATTTTAACAATGGACATTGTGAAATGTTCTAGGTGAACAAAGTCCGTAGGCAGAGCTCGGTGCGCTATGAACGACAGGTAAGTTCTCGTGACTTACTTTGGCCAATTGGCCTACACTATATGTCAGAATTTGTGTTGATGATTGTTGGTGCTTGGTTTGTTTAATAGTTTTGGTTAGGTAGTTTAAGTTTGGTTGTTTTATAGGTTAAGTATTGTTATGTTTTGATGGTATCGGTAGCGTTTTGATGGTATTCACGTTATATAGGTTATATTGTGCATATTGAACTGTTCACGCATCACGGTTTTCTAAACGTCATGAAAAACGAATTTACGCATGGATTTCAAAGAGAAAGAATTTCATGCATGAAATGGCAAGTAAAGTATCATAGTAAACAACACATGGCATGAGGTTATCGGGGATGAGGTTCAGACCTGGCATTCCGTGGTGAACGGGTTTTCCTCCCTTCAGATGGTGTGAGTTGTCTAACCGCTTGACGTGCCCTATCCATCTGTCGAGCGTTTCCGATAACCATAGACTGATACATACTGATATATGAAATGAAATGGACGGTTTTCATAGCATTGAGCATACATGATCATACATATACATTTACGTAGAACTTGTTGAGATTTTTATCTCATAGGTGTCTTTACGGTGTAGGTGACTACGAGCCAGGTGAGGACGATGTCCCTCCACCCGACGAGTCTACAGCTTGAAGGAGGATGTTTGCGGGAGCGGCCGGTGTAGTCAACGCGAGCACGACCCGTGGGGAGCATAGGTTATATGTTTTGGGATTATTTGATGAAATGTATAGAAAGACATATTAGGATGTTTGGGATCTGGATAGGTTGAGAATTAATGTTTTGATGATTTTATTTCGATAGCTTCTGCTATGTATGGATAGTTTTGATGAAAATAGATAAGATAATGATGTCGATGTGTATTTGTAACGCCCCGAGTTATCCGAACCCGGTTCGTTACACACGACTAAGAAATTTCAATCCGTAATTTAAAACTTCGTTCAACACTCGACATTTGACATACGTTAAAATTTAAAACTTTTAAAACTTGCAGCGGAAATAATTCTAAACAACGATGAAGTTAAACGAAACTATAAATCATGGTTTGAAATGTTAAGAGACAATCGGCAATTTTGGAGTTAAAGTTTAAAACTGTGGAATACAAGGAAAATCGCGGAAGTCAAACGCATCTGCCGATGGATAAAGTCAACAGAAGAAGTAGAAAATGAAAACAAAAGGGCTTCTACCGATGACGTGCACAAACACAACTTCTGCCGGTCACTAAACGACAAAATACATCTAACATCTTCCGGTAAGTTTAAAACACAACTTCTGCCGGTCACTAAACGACAAAATACATTTAACATCTTTCGGTAAGTTTAAAACACAACTTCTGCCGGTGAAGTCAACACAACTTCATACACCCCTTCATCTGCCGATGAAGTCAACATAACTTCATCTGCCGATGAAGTCAACATAATTTCGTCTACTGATAGATTTCCGTCTTTCGATAGACAAACACGCGACAACTACCGGTAACAACAATACGACTCTTTCCGATAGAATTAAAATACACACTACATCTGCCGATAGACTATATCTACCTGTAGATAGCAAAACAAACACCCTGAACCAGGAACTTCCCTACTTATCAGAAGAACTTGTAAAATCGACTGAAAACATTCAGACAATCGAATTTTCACAAAAACATTAAGCAATCCAGTAAAAAACAGCTAAACCATCAATTGTCGTTTCCAATAAAATCATAAGAGAATCATTTTTTTTTTATCAAACTCAAACTGCTGTCACTAAAATTCTCAGAAGATTCCTAAACTAAACTAGATATTCTCAGTCTAGCACATACAACCATTTGTTAAACCGCCCCAACAGATTGCCAAACCGATGCCTGGATGTGCTCCCCCAACCAGCCTAGTCTTCAAATTGTTCTGTAAACACACCTCCAGTAACTTCTTCACCTACATCACAAAACTCATCTATTAGCCTAATGCTAAGCAAGTAGAGCAATGAATGAAATGAATCAAAGAAGCAATAATTTCCCCTAAACATGCAGTCTCTACTTTCTCATCTCAGTTGTGTTCAAATTCGTTCTCTGTTGATCTCTCTGTACGATGGGAAAGTGGATCAGTCATTCCCCAAAGCATACATCCTCTAATCTCAATTAAGGGGCGGATTAATTCCCTTAACAGTTAACTGGTCTGATCCCCTGTAGGATTGGGAAGTGGATCACTTTTCCCAAAACCTCAATCCTCTGTTCTCAGTTAAGAGGCGGATTAATCCCCCTTAACAGTTGTTCTGATCATCCTGCTCACTCTTACCATGCGTTTCATGTAAATTCATTTCCGTAATCTTTCAAAAATATGATGCATGACAACTGGAAAATAAACATACAAGCATACATAAATCCTACTGTTTTGTGATGTAGGCCCGAAGGCACAAACAAACTCTACTTACTTGGCTCCCTGGAAATTGCTCGGCTAAATGCTACTTTAGAAGCTCGCTCACCTAAAATCATAATAGTACATACATCAAACTTTCATTAAACTTCGCAGAATCAATATAGGAGTTTGAGGAAACCAAATTTGAAACCCCACAACTCGGGTATTCTCATTAGTCACTCAGCCCGAACCTACTCTAAATCACAGCATTCCACGAAACTTCTCACATTGTACTTCCTCAGCTATCTAACTACTAAAATCGCAAGAAAACGAGGAGAGCTTACCTAGGTTGAAGGAGAATCGGGCAGGAGAGTCGCCTAGGGATTTCTGCCGTTCGAGCTGAACACCGAAGGGAGAGAAAATGAGTAGTGGTGGCGGCTACTCTAAACCTTTTGCCTTAAATACCTTATCCACTTTCAAATTTGCCAATTACCCTTATGCCCTTACATACTCATTCTTCAACCTAACCTACATTACACTAAAATTTCGTTCATCGATTATACTTAATAGATTTATCTGTTATTTTAAATTCTTAATTAAAGTCGGGTGTTACAGTATTTGGGTGAATATTAATGATTGTGGAACGTTTTGATGAAATAGAATAGGTTTTGGAGAAGTTTTGGTGATTGGAAAATATGTTAGTGGTTTTAAGTTGAAATCGAAGTTTTGTGTCAGGATTTGATGATTTAGATCGGCGCTGAAGATCGTTTTTTTAGTCGGAATCCAGAGAGGGCCCAATCGATCGGCCTTATGTCCCGATCGATCGACGTTTATGGTTATTTTAGTCGGGGAAAACAGAGAAGGCCCGATTGATCGGCCTTTGGTCCCGATCGATCGGCGTCACGATTGAACCCCAATGTGATTTTTTTAAAAATTGACTTTTCAAAACATGTTTTAACCCGACCTTTTACGACTCTTTTTAAATGTATTTTACGAGTGATCCCCAAGTATTGTAGAGGATTTTAAGGACCCAAAAACCGAGTCTACATCTTCTCGAAAAATAGTTTTAACCTCGTTTTGGTGATTTAGACGTTGACGAACTTTAAGGTTAAATTAGAGCCCAAATGTCTAGATAAGGATTGAAAGTCCGAGTCCGTTCTCTAATGATTAAACGAATGAAAATGGAAGGAAACGAGAAATGAAATGAAAGAAAAAAAAATTAAGTGAGAATGGGCGAGGGTAATTCACATGTACTATGTATGCACGCACGACACAGGTCGTAGCGGCACCGACGCGGAGTCAGGGTCGTCACAATTTCTATCATCGATAATATTAGTTTAAATCGGTTCGGTTCGGTTCAGCTCCGTTCTATCACAAAACCAAATTGAATTGACCTATGAACACCTCTACTCACGTCATTTGCAAGAGTGAAAAATATATGATTTGTAAGTAGAGTTTCTTTTTCTATTTAACACAACGCATCTTGAACTAACAATAAAAATAAATCTGTGCGGTTTCCGACCTAAAACAGTTAATTTTGTACTGAGAATACGGTGAACGATACATACAATTTAAACCTTAAACTAATACTTGATATTAATTTAAAGATTGGGTTAAAAAATCTTTAAATTTAACGCCCTTTCTCTTGCTAATATTTTACTTTTAGAGATTGAAAAATAGGTTTGAATTTCATCAACAGTTAAAAAAAACAAGAATTTACAACATGAATGATTTTCAAATGATCTCGAATTACTCTTAGCAACTTTGAGAGAATCAGAAGCATTTTCAGAAACATAAACTCCATCAATTTGGGTTCAAAAAAGTGTTGAAGCAGCATAAACAGGAGAGAGAGGGGTAAAGATGATTACATATAAATTATAAGGTCCACATCATCGATTATCTCAGTCTTAAATCTAATTAACGTGACATTAAATATTATTATTAAAATAATGTTTTAAGTAACAAAAGAATGATTTAGCATGTTGTCATGGAGCCCGGAGGTAATAGATTTGCAAGTGATTTTTTTAACGTTGGATGTTTAAATTTATTTTTCTTAATAATTATTATAAAAAATGTTCTAGAGATTATATTTGTTTTTAAAATAATTTGGTTCTATCCAGTTCGTTTTAAATTAAAGCAATAAATTATTAGTTAACTTAGTTTGATTACGACTTTAACAAATAAATTTTTTTTATACCAATTGACTATTCTAATTGACATGAACAATCACACCAAAATAAGTGAGAAGATTTTTAAATATAAAAATAAAAAAGTTAAAATTGGGTAATTGTCGAAATTCCACCGAGTGTTGATTAATTAACAAAATTGTCATTAAACTATGTTTGTTAGCAAAATCGCCCTTAAATTATTTTCTTTAGACAAATAAATCATTAGCGAACTCTTGATCTCTCGTTTTCGATTACACATTTTTAATAGAAGATAAAGATAGAGAGCCAACTAAGAGAGACTAAAAATCCGACAAAAGATTAATTTGTTCACGGTTGATGGTTAACGAAAATAATTTAATAGCGATTTTTTTAATCAATTCATATTTTAACGCTTATTTCAATAATTGCTTTTTAAAATTTGAGTATTAAATTAGAACAACGAATAAAAGTATATTTTTATAATAATAATAATAATAAAAGAAAAAGACGAAGGCGAGCCTGCTGCCTACCACCGACTGAAATAACGGGAAGAAGGAAGAGGGATGTCGGCGGCGTAGGTGTGGGGGGCTTACAACACGCGGCCAACACGTAGGAATGAGAGCCGATGACTGCAACCTGCAACCCTAAATGTCACACTCACTGTACAATTCTGTCTCGAATGGCATCATCACTTTGATATTTGGGTCTGTGGTGACCCACCTGCGACTCGACAAATATGCTGCTCCTTTGAACGCAGGATTTGAGGTCCATCAGTTTGTCTGCTTTGAATCTAAATGCAAGATTTTTTAGACCCACCTTCTGCTTTTATTCCACGATTAATTCTGCAAATTGTTCTACCAAGTACGTGCTTGAAAACCTCGTTTTTTTTTTTTACATTTGATTTCTAAAAAGGTTAAATCCATTTTAACCCTTAGACTTTTTTATCAAAGTTTTAAAAAACACTTAAAGTACGTTTATTCTCGAAACAAACTTTGAACTATCAAAAATTTATCAAAAAAATCTCTAGCGACAAACTAATAACCCCCAGTTCTAAATTTTATACACAGAACAGGAGATCATTCTCTCAAAACGGTCCCCCGTTTTATCAGGGTATTCTCCCCGTGCATTGCACGGGGAGGACCAGGGGTGCGTCGGGGGGTGGAGATCCCTCGCGCCCCGTGTGCGACGCACGGGGAGAGCAGAGGGTCTCCACTCTCCAAAGCACCCCCCTGCGCGCACGTGACCAGCACGCGAGCTTCGAATGAATGTTATGAACTAAAGGAACTTAGCCTTAGATTGGGACGGATAAATCTAACTAGGAGAACTTTGACTTACACTTCTACGTATACTGGGGCTATCTATTACAACTAGCAAGCTCCTTGACTTTCTATTCTCTATTATATGAGCCCGAGAGGCACAGTGAACTTGAATTGTGAAAAGTTGGAAGATCTGGCCAAAGAAGGCTATAGCCCTGTAGATTCGTTCCCATGGTTCGATCCTTCCCAGTAAAACGCAGCGTGTTGGACTTCTGATCGCTTTTATGCAAGAAAGGGGGACCACCCTCTAAGCTTAAGTATTCCTCAATGACCGATAGCGTACAAGTACCGTGAGGGAAATGTGAAAAGAACCCTATTTAGGGAGTGCAATAGAGAACCTGAGATCCGATTCGAACAATCAGTTGAAGGAACAATCAGTTTGTCGCGTCTTAGACATGACAAACCGTTCTTAGAACACGCGGGGGGTCCTCACCCTCACACAGCAAACCGTTATGCGTTAGTATATATGTAAACAACGCTGTTTTAGTCTAAAAACCCTAGTTTTCTCTCATCCAAACTCGCCAATCCGTGCGTTTTGCCTCCAAAATCATCAGTTTCGACCGTTTTTCATCGAAAAACCTTCGAGGAAACCCAACACCTTGAGTTTTTTGCAAAAATTTGAGAGTTTGTTGCGAAAATCCGGGATTTTTTCACGAAAATCACAAAAATTAAGGTTTTTTCGCGTTGAAAATTCCCAAATTCGTGCTTTCTCGACGAAAATCTCAAAAAATACTAAAACCTGAAAATGACGTCTCCAAGAATTTTTATGGGTCGAAAGAGTCCCCGGATGGCACAAAATGTGTAACGACCCCTCATCCCAGCAAGATATTGTCCGCTCCGGGGATTGGGCCGCAACCCAATATCCTCCTCTCACGGCTTTGTTTGGCGAGAGCACTTCCCAGACGGTCACCCAACCTGAAATTACTCTCGCCGAAGCTCTCTTAACTTCGGAGTTCTTATGGGATCCGTTGTCAATTGAGCTCCAAAACGCGTCTTGCTATGTTGGGAGAGATCTCTTACATATGTTTCATTTCCATGTACTTCCCCAAGCGATGTGGGTTCGTAACGGCCCCTCTTTCAACGATAGAACCCTCCGGCCCAGGTCAGCCCCAGGATCCGCGGAGCTTTACCCACCTCCGGCCCAAGTCAGCCCCAGGATCCGCGAAGCATGGGTGGTCCTCACAGGTACGTTGAAAGAGGAGTCGTCACAATCACCCCCCCTTGGGGGCCCAACGTCCTCGTTGGCCACATTTCCGGTTGGGTACAGGCTCTGATACCATTTGTAACGAACCCTCATCCCAGCAAGATATTGTCCGCTCCGGGGATTGGGTCGCAGCCCAATATCCTCCCCTCACGGCTTTGTTTGGCGAGAGCACTTCCCGGAAGGTCACCCAACCTGGAATTACTCTCGCCGAAGCTCTCTTAACTTCAGAGTTCTTATGGGATCCGTTGTCAATTGAGCTCCAAAACGCGTCTTGCTATGTTGGGAGGGATCTCTTACATATGTTTCATTTCCATGTACTTCCCCAAGCGATGTGGGTTCGTAACGGCCCCTCTTTCAACGATAGAACCCTCCAGCCCAGGTCAGCCCCAGGATCCGCGGAGCTTTACCCACCTCCGGCCCATGTCAACCCCAGGATCCGCGAACCATGGGTGGTCCTTACAGGTACGTTGAAAGAGGAGTCGTCACAAAATGTCCCATCAAACCGGGCGCCGGAGCAAGTTCTGTAACTGCCTCCTGGTTTTTTATTCATGGAATTTCGTAACTAAATGTGCCAAGAGCAGTACATGCAAGATATGAGAATTCGTTAGACCATTTATGGGAAGACTGCCAACTTTAGCGGTTGAGAGTCTTTGGAAATCAAAGAGATATTTGACACCATCGTCTTGCACGGAGTGTACAACATGAAGGGTGACAGCTGCGATATAGTTGTTCGCCTATTTTATGCAAACTTGCAAAGTACCGAGAGGGCCTGCTTGTGACGACCCCGACCCCACGTTGGTGCCGCCACGACCTGTGTCGTGCGTGCATACATACATACATACATGCATGCATGTTACCCTCGCCCGTTCTCATTATTTTTTTTTCTTTTCGTTCATTTCATTTGTCATTTTCATTTTTCATTCATTTTTTCTTTTCATTCATTCATTCGTTTGTTAGAGAACGGACTCGGGCATTCAGTCCATATCTATCGACGTTTAGGGTCTAACTTAAAACGTACCCAAAATAACTCGTTTAGAATATTAAGCCTAGGTAGCGGAAGACTATTGTGTATGTAAGACTCGTTATAACGTAAAACTAACCAAAATCCCCAAGTTTGACACTTTATGTGGTAGGGGTCGACACTTCAAAGATCTATTTCCTCTCGGGTTGCATCCCTTTGTAAGTTTGGTTGATACCTCGTCTGAGGGGTCGACACTTCAAAGACAGTTTTACTCTCGGGTTGGACTCCTTTATAAGTTCGGTCGACACCTTGTCTGAGGGGTAGACACTTCAAAGACAGTTTTGCTCTCGGATTGCATTCCTTTGTAAGATCGGTCGACACTTTGTCTGAAAGGTCGACACTTCAAAGACAGTTTTGCTCTCGGGTTGCATTCCTTTGTAAGATCGGTCGACACCTTGTCTGAGGGGTCGACCCCTTGCCTGGCAAGGTGTCTACCCCTGCAAGCACAGGTCTACCCCTGCAAAGATAATTTTTACATTTTGTACATAATCAACACCTACAATCACCTCCAAACTTAACCAACTCTACCTTTTCAATATTAATTCCATCACCATCCATAAACCGAACATTCAATCTCATCAAATCCCGACACAAAACAACATATTCATCTCTAAAATATCCAAACTCATTCCAAATCATCATAATCCATTTCCATTTCATCCAAAACCTACCCCAAACATCAATACTAAGTCTATTTCATCAAAATGTCATTTTATCCATCAATGTTCATCTATATATAGCGAAAGCTAGTCAAAATCGTCAAAATAGGCATCCTATACATACGTTCACAAACTATCCAAAATAATCATCCACACCCAAGCATCCTAAAAAGAGTTCTATACAATTCATCCAATAACATTGCCCATCAGCCCGTTTCAACCCAAAATAACCCAAAATACATAACCTACGGCTCCCATGGGTCGTGTGCGCATCGACTACGCTAACCGCTCCCCGAGCATCCTCCTTCAAGCTGCAGGCTCGTTAGGTGTAGGGAAATCCTCCTCACCTCATTCTTAATCACCTACACCATAGAAATAAAACGTGAGCTAGAGGCTCAGTAAGTCTACGTGAATGACAATGTATGCAATGCATGTGTAGTTCATAAAACCATGATGTTCTTTTATCCTTTTCACCATTTATACCTTTTCGTTTTTCCTTTTCATTTACCTTTTCGTTTACTTTTTCGTGTTTCCTTTTCGTTTACCTTTTCGTGTTTCCTTTTCGTTTACCTTTTCGTTTTTATTTTCGTTTTCCTTTTTGTTTACTTTTTCGTTTACCTTTTCGCGTTTCCTTTTCATTTACCTTTTCGTGTTTCCTTTTCCTTTATCTTTTCGTTTTCCTTTTCGTTTAACCTTTCGTTTACCTTTTCGCGTTTCCTTTTCATTTACCTTTTCGTTTACCATGATGCGTGCATGTGTACAATGACATAACGAAAACAAAGCATAACAAACAATAAATTCATACATTCAACAACATAAATAAAACTAACTACCCAACCTAATTACCCAACACAACAACATCTCCTTTTCATTTACCTTTTCGTTTACCATGATGCGTGCATGTGTACAATGACATAACGAAAACTAAGCATAACAAACAATAAACTCATACATTCAACAACATAAATAAAACTAACTACCCAACCTAATTACCCAACACAACAACATCTCCAAAATCCTCGAATCAACAAATTCTTATGGTGTAGGCCAAATTGGCCAAGTAAGTCACGAAAACTTACCTCGCGTCCCGTGTACACTGAGCTCCTCGTTTTGAGCCTTGTCACCTAAAGCATTTAACAATATCCTTCGTTAAAATCGAACCTAAACATCAAAATTTCGTAAACTAACGAAACTCCTAACTAAAGGAAATTTTCTAAAATTCTAATAAACTGCTCTCGGACATTTCATCGAGCAACTTACGCTCACAAATTCCTAAACTCCATTAATGGAGATTTCACAAAGCTCCATTTCCGATTTTTCAAACAAAACAATAACTACATCCATTATTTCACCCAATAAACGTTAATAAGGTAATTTCTAACGTTTCCTAACAAAACTCGACTATTTCTAACAAAATCTATCAAAACCCTAAATGTTAAACAACCTAGAAATTGAGAATCAATGCCCGGAAACACTAGAAACTCACCTAGAATCGCGAGGGGAAGAGAAAACGTGAAGAACTCTTGAAGATTAGAGGAAGAATCGATGGAGAAATGGTGAAGGAGCCGTAGAGAAGCAAATCGCCAGGGAGGGTGCTCTGGAGAATTTCGTTGAAGTGTGGAAGAAGAGGGGCTTTTGCCCAATTTAAAATATTGACTTGTCAAATGACAAGTTTGCCCTTCGGTTTATCTCTCCGTTTATCCTATTGTTCAACTATCAATTCGTTTTCTCCAAAAATTTTCTTATTTCGCCAATAATTCCAATTTATTCCTAGGGCTCTAATAAAACTTTCCGTTCGTCAAACAGATTTATTTTACTATTTCTACGAATTAAACCTCTACGAGGTCAAAACCGAAAACTTAAACATTATATTTCGGTTTGATCTTCTTAAATTCCCATAATTCCTCTAAAATTCATATTAATTATGAGGATTCCATTAAAACTCTCGGTTTGCAAAACGGACATATTTTGATTATTTACAAAATTGCCATTGCGCGCAAAATTAGAAAACCCGTAAAACCGGGTGTTACACGACTGCTTTAAGACGTACCTATTCGATACAAAAATTGTCGTCTCTCCAGCTGTTATCAACGAATTACTAGGATTTGGGAACGATGAGGCGGAAAGATACTATCACAGTTTCCCGAGAGTGTAATTTTTCCATAACAGAAGATGGACTAAAGTTCTTTAGGCAAATTCACCGCAACTCGGGCATTGTACGGTTCGTGAAGCCGAGATCGAATGATCTCAACGTCAAAGCTCGGGTGGTGCACAACCTGATCAGCTACACTATCATGCTGAAGGATGGACACAAAGATTTCGTCAGCTGGATGTGTAACAACCCTAACACTGTACCTAATTTCCCGTACTATATTTTTTTTTATCCCAATAATTACTTTAAATAAACTCTAAGCGGAAACTAAACCGAAATCGAAACCAGAATCGAAATCGGAATTTAAAATCTAGGTTTAAAACCATCTAAAACAAACATAAAATTAATTAAATAAAATCCTTAAAATCAATTATAACAGAACAATGGAGGGAGGGCAAAACTGTCCAGCCCAGTGACGAAAAGGGACAGCGACCAGTCGCTGCTACATGCAGCGACTGATCGCTGCATGTGCAGCAACGAGCGGCGACCAGTCGCTGCTACATGCAGCGACTGATTGCTGCATGTGCTGTAGCAAGCAGCGACCAATCGCTGCTTGCTGCAGCGATTGGTCGCTGCACACCATGCAGCGATCGCTCCTCATGCGATCATTCGCCACTCCTTCTGTTTTCACTTCATCCCTGATCCCTGTTTTGTAAATTACAAGTGCTCTCTGTATTTATTCATATTTATTCAACTCCAATTAAACAATCTAAACATACATTAAACTTTCGTAAAAACGAACTGCATGGATACGTTTAAAAGTTGTCTAATCCTCCTGTTTCAAATTTCAAGCAGTTCCAGTAAAAACTATAAAAAACACAGATTATAAACAGATTTCCAAAAACGTTTAAAACATCGAACATGAACCTGACATCTAACCAGATCCAAACATGTTCATCTATACATTCGTTAAATCCCCAAAAATACTTATGCAGACATTCCCACGGGTCAAAACGCACCGACTGCTCAGCACACTCCAACGGGCCATTCTCCGTCAATTGCATCAGACTTCAGGAGGAGGAACGTCGTCCTCACCTGGTTCTATGTCACATAAAACGTCACCTACACCATACAGACACACTATGAGCTAAAAGGCTCAGTAAATTCTACGTAAATGCAGATGCGTGCAGTGCATATGGAGTTCAGAAATCATGCATAACAGAGCGTCGCAGACAGTATATCACCGAGATCTCATCCCCCTAACCGAAGGGGGCCCACCCAGGGTGGGACTACCCCGTGCGGTTAGAGGAAGGGGGTACACGCTTACAACACGTACAGCCGTGCCTAAGCCCCACCTCGCGTGACCAGATAACAGATTACGTTCATTAATTTCAGTACATGAGATGTGGTATTGGCCAGACCCTCAATCGGTCGGCACAATAGATCTGAGCCCCCAATTTCTGGGCCACATCGATTTTTAGAAAACATGTGCAGTGCAGAAGTTCGTTTTCATGCCAAGTTAAAATACGTGATGCATGAACAGTTGAATATAAAAGTAAGCAAACAAGCATGCGTACCATCAAGACTGTAAATAAAATAACCTACAAAACCTTTAACCCTAACTGCCCAACCAAAGCAATTAAAACAAACAATCCACTGAGATCCTCGACGCAACATCGAAGTACGGTGTAGACCAATCGGCCAGAACAAGTCACGAGAACTTACCTTGAGCGCGCGAAATCTCAGGCTTCGTCCACGGGAGTCGTGTGTCTGAGGCAAAACACGATATTCGTCGTTAAAACCAATTTAAGCTATTGACGTCCAAATTGATAAAACTTTAACTAAAGGGATTTCCTAAAGCTTTAATTCGATTTATTGAGCTATTTCATCGAGCAATACACGCTCAGCGCCTAAATTCTTAATTTACGAACTTTTTCGAAAACCCGAAAATTCTCTGATTTTACACTTTTCACAAATTGATTTAACTTCGCCCAATAACGTCCAATACGTTTAATATATACTTAATCACGGCTAACCTATTAATTACGGACCCTAATTCGCGTTTTTAATCGAAAACCTAACAAAAACCCTAAACGTATAACTCCGTAAAACTCGAAATAAACATTCTAAAACTATAGATCCATACCTAGAGCGTCGATTGGAGGAGAAATCACGAAGAACGGAAGTCGAACGGAGGAGAAACGGAGGTCGGAAGTCGACGGAATCGTCGGATGGCAGAGAGCTTCTCTCTGGTTTTCTCGCGCGGCAGGGAAGAATGAGGAAGAAAGAGATTATGTTTGATTTTATAAATTTGATTTGGCAAATTACCATTTTGCTCTTAGCACTTAATTCTATTTGTTTCGTCCTTTGTTTCGTTAATCGTCCAACTATTCGGGTTCACCAAATTTCCTTATTTCACCAACAAGTCCAACTTATTATTTGGAATATAACAAAACTGTCTGTTCGTAATTTGGACCTCGTTTACTATTTTTACTAAAACGTCCCTTATATTACGAGAAATGTAATTACTCGGAATATAGCGTTTAATCTCTGAAAATTCCCATAATTTCCTTAAAATTTCTATTAATCGTTAGGATCGAAATGACGCTTTCCGTTTGTGAAACTGATTTGATTTGACATATTTACGAAAAATGTCATTATATGATAAAATAATAATATAATATATTAAATCCAAAATCCGTACAAGCCGGATATTACAGGATGGATCTCTAAATCATGGAGAAACTCTACACTGCACGATGTTCAACCCGGGATACTTGATTATAGGTCACATGCTTGAGGTCGAGCGAACAAGGAATAAGAATTTCCCGTTTGGCACTTTGATCACTGGTGATCAATTATTAAGGGTCACGGAGGGTGTGCCTACACATAGAACGAGAGACCGTTCTCCAACACGCGGACGCGGTCGTGGGGTGGGAAGGGTCGGTCTTCACCCTCTGACGCACCCCCGCCCTCTCCGTGCAATGCACGGGGAAAACACCCCGATAGAACAAGGGATCGTTATCGGAGAACGGTTTCCCGTTCTATGTGTAAAATTTAGAACGGGGGGTTATCGGTTTGCCACCAGGAGTTTCTTTGATAAATTTTTAATAATTTAAGATTTGTTTTGAGGATAAATGTACTTTGAGAATTTTTTGAAATTTTGACCAAAATCTGATTAGAACGGTCTCCTATTTTATGTGTAAAATTTAGAACGGGGGTTATCGGTTTGCCGCCCGAGTTTTTTTTTTATAAGTTTTTGATAGTTTAAGATTTATTTGGAAAATAAATGTATTTGAGAATTTTTTGAAAAGGTAAAGTGCAATTTGACCCCTACAACTAGGTGAAATGGATAATTTACACCGTAACCTTGGATAATGGATAAGAACAACCTTAATGTATTGATAATAGGCAATATGACCCCTACCGTCATATTTTCAGTTAAAAAATCACGTTTTTTTTTTCACATGTCTTTTTTTTTTTTCAAAATACCCTGCTCTCTTCTCCTTCACCCTCCTTTCTCTCTCCTTCCCCAGCTCTCTCCCTCGTTGGACGGAAATCCTAGGCAAATCTTCTCCACACTCGAAAAACGCAGCAGTAAATCGGCGAGATCTCGATCTGGGTTTGCAGGTATCGATTTCGACGATTTTAGGAATTTCGTTGATCGGAGATCCGTACGACGCATATACTCTCTTGCTGTGAAATTCTCTTCTTGTTTCTTCATGAACACCAAAATCAAACGAATCAGAAAACAAATAATCCCGTATATAACACAATTTAATCAAATTAGAACTAACAATTGACTTTACGGATTGAATTTGCCGGGGAAGTCTGTTATCGTGATTGAAAGACCGACGAGCACGTTCCGACCTAACTGCAACTTGAGCTTACATTCTATGGAGAGTTGCAGTGGCTCGTTTTCTCACCAGAAAGCCTCTGACCAGAGCCTATATTTTGACCAGTCCTCTAAGAGCTCGAAGAAAGCAGGGGTAGCCATGGTTAATTAACAGGGGTAGCCATGGTTAATTTACGAGACAAACCAAGCTAGAGCTTTAATTTCTTGTCGTCTATGATACCTTATGTTTCCACTGTTCTATCCATCGCTTGATTGGCGAAAATGCTTCAGGATTTATCCGTTTTTTAGCTCTGAGCAGAGTGAGAAGAGAGCGACGGAGAGAGCCAGGGAAGGAGAGAGAAACGAGGGTGAAGGGAGAAGAGGGCGGAGGTATTTTGAGAAGAAAAAATAGACATGTAAAAAAAATATGATTTTTTAACTGACAATGTGACGATAGGGGTCATATTGTCTATTATCAATACATTAAGGTTGTTCTTACCTATTATCTAAGTTTACGGTATAAATTACTCATTTCACCTAGTTGTAGGGGCCAAATTTCACTTTACCCTTTTTGAAATTTTGACCATAGTCTTATTTAACCCTTCTAAATTATGAGATGAGAAGTAACTGTTGCCGTTGTGTGGTGTAATTTAATATACAGTCGCACGGGAGAGTCACGGGACAAAGTCCAGTTTGGGGAAGGAAAACGAGGGAGAAGAAGAAGGCACAACCTCCGCTGCTTGCCGTTTGGGTGGGGTTTCCTTTAGACTTCTGAGAGTGACAGAATTTACCCATTTGAGAGTTTTCAAAGGCTGAACCTAGACTAGCACACCAAGGTTCTTGCTTTTCCTTTCGTTTATTTCTAACCATTTCATAGTGGGAATCTAGCTGTTTGGTCGACAGAAAGCTCAAGCTTTCACCGCTTCAAAGTTATGTCCTCCTCTTCTAGGCGTTAGATATTTGTCTTGAAAGCTACTTTACTCGGACCCACTATTCATTTTTCACTTTAAGCTCATGAAAAATAAATAAAACTCAAAAAAAGTCTGTAATCATAGTGAAAACTACTGTTTCTTCTTTTCTTTTTTTTAGCTATCAGCTGACTTTCAAGCTTCACCTACAATGGATGCCATCAATCAGCGCCACCACCTCATCTTTTTTATCATTACTAATTTCTGAAAATTAAGAAAATAAAAGAGGGAGCTTTCTGTGGCGTTGGATTCATTTCTTTCTGGCAAATTGTGCCTGCCAGCTTTTCTTTGGGCTCGAGTATAAAGAAGTACTATATCCATTGGGAAGATTATTAAATTAAGGAGGAGAAAGAAGAGAACAAATACCACATTTTGTCTCCTTTTTGTTTGGTTCTTCTTTCCATCTGCTTTCTTGGCGAAAAGAAAAGGTGGATATCGGACTGAGATGGTGAAGTATTGGAGCTGGAGCTGGAGCTGGCTGTTTATGCTCATCAACATCTGCATTTTTGAATGGAGACCTACTCTCATACATTGTGCTACAGATCAAGGGGATGGTAAGCGCTACTCTCTCTCTCTCTCAAAAGTTGTCCTTTTATCATTTCCTTCTGCAATTGTCCTTTATACTCGCATATTTGGATTGCCAGATTTGTATTAAATTTCTATCCTCATCCTGGCTTGCCTCTTTTGGGTTCGATTCTGGTCTGTACTGAGCCTACTGGAGAGAACTTGGAACTTTTCCCTTACTCTGATTCATTGTTGAACTTCCCTTCTTGCGACTTCTTATGTGAATCAGAAGAAACTGTATACTTTTAAGAATCGAATAACTCTTAATTGTTTTTACTGTCTAGATGGGCTGAGGTTATAGAAGAGGATCGGCACATTTCTGAAAAAAAAAAGCAGGGAAAAGAAGAGTGATATTGGCAATCTTATAGTCTTTATATGGCTGGCGGCGCCCCTTCCTTTGTTGCACTTTCGTTTACAGTTCAAGAAAAGATGAATGAAGCTTTTATTGTTTTGCAAAATCATTTTTTACCATTTAACATGGGCATCCATGTCTATCGATTAACTGTAAGCTAATTATAGGGATTTGGAAGCAATTTTTTCTCTTTCTTCAATCAGAATGTGAAGTTGCGTACTGACACTCACAGTTTTTTTGCTTAGATTTTCAATAGGGAAGAAAGATCCATCAAGTGAAAGTTAATATTGCAATAATATTCCCTACGAAGAGAAAGAGCCAACTATCGATTTCCGGGATAACATTAATCTCATGATTGCTAGATAAACTTATAATTTTAAACTTTTTAGAATTTATTCTTTTAGTTTGGTTCTCTCTAATTGGAAAGAAATTGCTATAGAGTGGTGTTTCTCTTTGCTTTGTCTTAAGAAGAGTTCTTTTCATCTCTTCTCTATACTTTATTTCTTTCAATATACATAGTGTCCTACAAAAAAAAATGCATCCAAGTCATCTACATTTGGTTGTCTGCACAGCTGCCGCTCTAAAGACCATGTACACCTCTTTAAATTCTCCACCTCAGTTAACCCAGTGGAGTGCAACTGGTGATGATCCATGCGGGCAGTCTTGGAAAGGTGTTTCTTGCTCAGGCTCACGGGTCACCGAAATGTGATTCTTAATATCCTCTTTCCTTCTTTGTAAATGTTTTTCTTGTACTTGTCTCTTTATTCTAATTTCTATTATTAACTTTCTGGCAGCGTACTATCTGGCCTGGGACTTTCTGGATCAGTGGGATACCAGCTCACAAGTTTAACGGCACTGACCAACCTGTAAGATTATTAATCTTATGTGTCAAGTTACTACGTTGCATATGTTCTTAATTACTTTAATAATATTAGTAGATGCATTTTGCAGAGATCTGAGCAACAACAATCTTGGAGGGCAGATGCCTTATCAGCTACCACCAAAGTTACTGAGATTGTATGTGTGGAATAAGCATTCATTTGGTGATTTGTTTGTTGTTGTACTCATCGTGACCACTATTTAGCAGTTATTTTCTTTTATATGCAGAAATCTTGGTCGTAATAACTTTAATGGAGCCATACAGTACTCTATATATCAAATGACTACTCTAAAGTACCTGTGAGTAACTTTTTAATTGCTGCCTTTTTGCTGCAAGTTACCCTGAGATTTCAGCTAGAATTTGTTTTTTTTGTTAATTCCCATCTCTTGAAATGTAGGAATATCAGCCATAACCAGCTTCAGTATCAACTAATTGATATGTTTGGCGGCTTTTCTTCTCTAGTCACGCTGTGAGACTTTCTTCCATCCTTGCCTCCAATGATATTTCGTATAGTCCTAACATTTAATATATCTATCCTTTTGTTTTTCTCCAAGTGATATTGTTCCTACTGTTAGTTATCTCTCAATTTTAGTAATTAACCATTGGTGGGAGCAGATACATTATTATTTTATTATTGAAGTTTCCTAAAACATCTAACGACGATGTTTTCTATCGTTTCGTTGTTGAAGGGATATTTCATATAATTCTTTTTTGGGTGACCTTCCCAAGAGTTTTAGCTCCCTCTCCAGAATGAACGCTATGTGAGTACCAAATAAGAAGTTGAATATCAGGTGTCCACCTTCCCAGCTGATGTTTTCCAAAATTTTTGCAGGTACTTGCAAAACAACCAGTTCACTGGCACCATTGACGTCCTCGCAAATCTTCCCCTTGAAAATTTGTAAGTATTATTTAATAACTGCAATACAGCCAGAAGTTAATATATTGCTGTACTTATAACTGTTACGTGTAGGAATATTGAGAACAACCGATTTACTGGCTGGATTCCCGAGCAATTGGAAAACATCAATTTGCAGTGTGTTTTTAATGTTAATGTGAATGTTACTCATTTTGGTTTAAACAAATTATTTGGATATTGATCATATTGATAACTACGACAGGAAAAATGGTAACTCTTGGAGTTCCGGGCCTGCACCCCCTCCTCCACCTGGTACGCCTCCAGCCCCCAGCCGAAATCACAACTCTAATGGAAATAACAGCCCCTCGGGTAGTGGTGGTAATAAATCAGGAATAGGAGGTGGGGCCATTGCTGGAATAATTATATCTGTTCTTATTGTTGGTTCGATTGTTGTCTTTTTCCTTGTGAAGAAAAGATCTAGGAAGACATCTTCAGACGTAGAAAAGCTCAACGACCAGCCTTTCACGCCTCTTGCTTCGAATGAAGTTCATGGTAACTCACCTTTGTAATTTCTCTTAAATTCAGTAAGCTAAGTCAGATAACAAAATAAGTCACTTTAGTATGGTCCATTTGGTGCTTTTGAAAGAGGAAGTTGTAAAGAATCAACTTACCTTTTTACATAAAACATTCATGTTTGTTTAACCATGAACACAATAATCATTTTCTCAATTCTTAAGGAAAACATTTGTTTGGATGATAAAAAAAACTAGTGTCTGAACTCTTTAACGGCTACGACAATAGGTGAAATAATTTGTATCATATCAACATAGTTAATTTTTGCCTAGTTTTGATATTTTACTGCTGTGTGATATAGAGTTCATCACGATGTGAAATAGTTTGATGAAAAATGAAATTTATGTCCAAAAATGGAAATTTTCCAAGTGTTGTTGGTGTATGTGCTTATAACTGACATTGATATCTGCAGAAATGAAGTCGGTAGAAACTACCACCACGGTCAACACCAAGACATTTGATCCTTCAATCGGATTAAATCTTAAACCCCCACCTATTGATCGTCACAAATCATTTGATGAAGATGATTTCACAAAGAAAGCTGTTATCAAGAAGGTCAATAAGGCTCCCATAAATGTAAAATCATTTTCAATAGCTGATTTGCAGATGGCTACTGGGAGCTTCAATGTTGAAAATCTTCTTGGTGAAGGGTCATTTGGGCGTGTTTATCGGGCTCAGTTTGATGATGGCAAGGTTCACTTCTCACGCTCATTTATTTCCTTATTTGATGCTGCAGGAAATCCTATTATTAATATGATTTTCCTTTCTGTATTTTGGATAATGCAGGTCTTTGCTGTGAAGAAAATAGATTCATCTGCAATTTCCAGTGATTTGTTTGAAGATTTCACCGAAATTGTATCAAAAATCTCCCATTTGCATCACCCTAATGTCACTGAGCTGATGGGTTATTGCTCAGAGCACGGGCAGCATCTGCTAGTGTATGAATTTCATAAAAATGGTTCCCTTCATGAGTTCTTACATTTATCTGATGAATACTGTAAGCCGCTAACATGGAACTCACGTGTCAAAATCGCATTAGGAATCGCACGGGCATTGGAGTAAGTTGATGTTTCACAACTATTATTCATTTATGCCTTGACTCGTATTTTTTATATTTGTACAGACTTCAGTTATTTATCTATTTGTCAAAATATACAAAATGAATAGTTCATAAGGTGTGGTTTATACCATTTATATTGTACAATGATGGGTGCTGAGAGTGGTCATTGTTAGTTGCTTGTCCGATAAGTGATTAATTTAGGATGCTAAAATGTCAATAGACCGAGGCTGATTTCGGGATTTTCAGGTACCTGCATGAAGTTTGTTCACCATCAATTGTTCATAAAAATATGAAATCAGCGAATATATTACTCGATGCTGAACTCAATCCTCACCTTTCAGACTGTGGACTGGCCAGCTTCATGTCAGATCAGGTATAATTGGGAAATGGTATTTTGTTTGTGTTATGACTGCATACTGTCTAAACACATTCACAAACAAAGATTCATTTATGCATGAATATATAACCTTGAAATCTACTTTGAAACATACTATCCAAGTGGAAGTCTACCCCCATGGTGTGATTGTAAGAGAGTATGCATTTGAGTTGGTTCAACTCCTTGTTGGGTACTCTTCTTTCTTCTCTTGGTTGATATCAGTACTGAAGGCTGGTTAATGAATATTTTAAGGGGATGAAGCCTTATTTGTTGATTCTTTCATTTTTTTTTTTTGGATTAGCTTGGTTTTAGTTCGGTATTGATTTTTTTTTTTTTCATATACTAAAATTTTCGCTTGTCGGCGGATGAAATATGGTTTAGATAAGTATTGTCTTTTAGGGCGTGCAATACAAAGATGAAGAAGAAGAGAAGGATAGAGATTAGGGTTCGGAAGGACATTTTTTTTGTACCAAGTATATTTGTAATAAAAAATTGGAACCGAAACAAGACTTGAACCGAGAAACTTGGGTCGGTTGGAACTGTAGGCCACGGTTCAGTCCCAGTTCTAGGGTGGAACTGGACCTAACCGGCCCTTGTCCACCCCTAGATGAAGGTGTTAGACTCAATTTATGATTTTCTTAGCATGCTTGTATTCCTTTTGGCCAAAGTTCAAACTGGAAAGTGGATAGTTTAATTTAGGTAATTTAATTATATGCAGGCATTGGACAACAATACAGGATCTGGATACAGTGCCCCTGAGGTCACCATGTCTGGTCAATACACTCTGAAGAGTGATGTCTACAGTTTTGGAGTCGTCATGTTGGAGCTTCTAAGCGGCCGAAAACCATTTGACAGGTAAAGAATGACCAACTTTTATGCACTAAAAACTTTTTGAAAGAAAAACCATCATCTTAGCCTTTTAATTTGTGTTTTTAAATTTATTGCAGTTCAAGATCAAGAGCCGAACAATCCTTGGTTCGGTGGGCTACTCCTCAGCTACATGACATTGATGCTTTATCCAAAATGGTTGATCCACAACTCGAAGGGCTCTACCCAGTTAAATCGCTCTCCCGATTTGCAGATGTGATTGCTCTTTGTGTGCAGGTACACTAGATGAGGCCTAAATTGGTTTGTGTTCAGCTAGTTAGGTTCTTTTGGGAGGGCTTTTATTCATCATCATAACATAACTTTTTTTTTTCTCCTTGACCCTCAATTTGGCAGCCTGAGCCAGAGTTCAGACCACCAATGTCCGATGCGGTGCAAGCCCTGGTTGTACTCATGCAAAGGTCTAACATGAGTAAGAGAACGGTCAGAAACAATCATGGATCGCCCCCTCAAGCTGATGCGCAGGACAATTCGTAACTGCTTATTCAACGATCCTGGCTAAGGGAAGCCACAGAAGAACAAAATGTTTATTGGCCGCATCCTTCCATCACATTTAATAAGAAGCTTGACAACATCTGCTGCTAATATTTTTGTAGATTTGGCCTCGCATGAACTCTGGCACGAATGCCATAGTTGTAACAATTTCCCTTCTGCATAGTTTTGGGACCTGTACTTCTAAGAATCCCAGTTGAGCTGCTGAATGGACAATTTTGTAATGACATTTGAACTTCACTTGATTATGCTTATGCTTATGCTTGACGTAAATAACTGTGAACATGGTAGGCTGCAAGTTCCATTGCAATTAAGCTATGGCTTGAATAGTATGAAAAGAGGAAGAATGGCAATAAGATCATTCCAAAAAGGTGGCAGCTTATACGGGAAATCAAAGAGGTTTTACACGAAATCAAACAAGATTACGTGCACCATCCGACAGTAATGAGGAAACTCTTCAGGACTAAGCTACATTTATACATCAGTCTGACGAAAAAAATTAATAGCTTCACGGATTGACGACAGGAAGGCCCTTGTTACTCACTGTCCGACGCTTCAACGAGCCTCCCTCGAACCCACTTCTTAGTCCTAGAAACTGTTTTTGAGTTTGTTTCCTCTCCAAAATGCGGAACTTTGGCCCCATTTACTGGAGGTTCCTTTTCAGATTCCTCCAGTTGTTTTGTCTGATCCATGCAACTAAAATGCGACAGCGCAAAGCCATTTGAGTCTCCGATAAATCCTTCGTCGTAGCTTACTATGTCCGACAAATTGAACTTGCTCAAGTCAAAATCCCTGCCTATACCCAACTCGAAAGACTGGATTCCATTTACTCCTCTATGATCTGCTTCATCCTGATGAACTGGTTCTACACTTGGTTCCTTCTCAATTAGGCTAATCACTTCATTTGACGCTGCAGAACTAGAATTGTCCATTTCAGAAGAGGTTCTCATTGGCCCCATGTCAATGGACTCAATTGATTGTTTTGCTTCAGCTATCAGCTTTCTCGTTTCCATAAGAGAAGCCCGGGCAATTGGGCTCTTTGTGGCAGCCTCGGCAAGGGCTTCGGCAGCCTTCTCCGCTTCTGCAATCAAGAGTCTGAAAATATGATAGGAAGATGTCAGTAAAGTTAAAAGATTTCAATTTTAACTGCAAAAGAAAACGATATAAAATTTTGGATAGCTCAGGATGGTTAGCAAGTCAAATTTTCTTAGTTCCATTAGGCAATAAAAAAATAATTCCATCACAAAAAAAAAAAAAAAAGCATTTTTGATAGATGATATCGACTTGAGTACACCTGCAATTGATTGGTAACTCCCAAAAAATCGAGGATTCAAACAAAACAGAATACCTAGCTCGGCCAATAACTTCAGTTTTCTGGGTTTCTGCAATCGTCCGTTGTGCTCTTATATTTTTTATCATCTCCAGCTTAGAACCCACCAAAGGATCTTTAAACTGAGGTGCTTTACTTCTCATAGCCTTTAACCTTTGACTTTGAAGTTTAACCCCTTTCACAGAAGAACTTTCAGTATAACTCACTAATTTTTTCATTCGTGGGCTCTTTGTTGTGGACTGTGTACTTTCACTAGGCTTCTTCCTTGGTCTTCTTTTGGCCGCATCAGGTGTGCCATGATATTTATGCAAGGCAGAGCAAACCCTTTCACGGTATTCCTGATTTTAAAAAAAAAAAAAAAGGCATGACGACGTTATAAACAAGCGAGATATCTTGACATAGAATGATACCAACAATTAATAGGCAACTCTTTTTTTTTGTGGGCAGAATATGGAATTAGAAAGCTCAATAGAAACTGTCTCGATCAGTTAAAGCTTCTCCTAAAGGCCATTAATGACTATGAAAGCGTGAACCAATTTGGAAGTCATTATATATACTTACAGAGTTGGCCCATTTTGCTTTGATGGCTTCAGATATTTTCTGCCTCTGCTCAGGTGACTTTGGTGCTCTACTGTTTCCAGTTCGTCTACGCGATCTTTTCCTTTGTTCAACACTCTCCACCCACTCCTCCTTAACCTCTTCATTTATGAGATTGTACGAATCCCACTGCAGCTCCTCTTCACCATTGTAGCCTTGTCTAGATGCTTCTGCAACTAAATTTTGCCACTCATAGAGGCAAAATCTTTGTACTGTTAACTTCTCACGGCGTTTTTGCCACCCCATTCGCACTCCAACTCCAATTTTTACCCTTGTCTCATCACTGAGCAGTCAGAATGAAACAAGAAATGGCATTGCCAACTCATGAAAGAACACGAAGCAATAGAGTAGAACATCCAGCATAAACAAAGTTTAAAATCGGATAAGTTACCTACCTTTGAGCATGTCCGTTCTTTGTTAACTTCATTTTCACCTGGAAAGATTTTTTTTTTTTTTTTAAGGGATAAGATTTAAAAAACTATCTGAATAAATCTCTTGATGCTATGAGGGAAGAAAACATAAGATTCTTCTACCTATTCTGGTAAAATGTGTCCTGTCATGCCAAAATGGAACTCAAAAGCTTTCCCGAAACCCCGCACCTCATTATCTTTAGAGGCATAAACAGCCATATCCTAAACTACATCACACTTCAAATCCTATGTATGCAAGAGCTAGATTCCCAAATTAATCGAAATCCACTTAAAATATCACATCTGATGTTAAATACTTCAGAATATTTGATTTTTTGTTGTGAATAATATTGTTAATTGAACAATAGGAAATAAATAAGGATTTAGTTAATAATGAAGTGTAACGGTCTTTCCAAAAGATCATGTAAAATCATTCTTACATGACTTCACCTTAGGATTTTGCATTGCAAGTTTCGTTCTTTCTTTGATAAGCCTAAGAGTTTCTGCAAATGATAAGATAAATTAATGTAGTGCTCAAAACACCAAGCAGAAACAGACTGATAAACATCGATGCTGGTATATTATGAATGGATAACACATACCAGGACTGTGCTTTCTCCCTTTGTTCCATGGTGTATTACCCTTATTTGCTTTTGAAATCCTCATCCTCCTCAACTTTTCTCTCTCATCCATTTCATCTATCTCTTCGTTTGAAGAATCAGTCTGGCTATTTGAGAAACTTAATTGAACATCCAGCCCATCTTCATTATTAGGAAGTTCGTTCTCTGAATCTTTGTAACTCAAAAGACTGTTCTCATGGTGAATCAAACCTCTGGGTTCAAGAGTAGCAACTGCCTGTATCAGGAAATATCTCTTGTGATTTTTGAGCGGTCCATCGTTAAAGTTCACTCTTTTCGATCTATTCAAGGTTTTCCAAGCCGAAGGCAATCCCATTTCATTCCCAAGACTAAATATGCTCAGTGACCCTTTAACATGATTTGGAGTTTGCTTCCTAAGAGAACCGTGGAAAGTTTGAAATGAAGGGTGTGAAGCCGGAATCTCAGCTACAAATGCAGGAACAAAAAAAAAAGGTAGCCTCAGTTTACTAAGAAATACAACAAAATACAGGAACAACAAACAGGTCACCATAAGTTGATAAGCAGAACACCCAACAAACAAAAAAGAAACAATATCAGATATAAAATGCAGGAACAACAAGTCAATATCAGTTCAGTAAGCGAGACGCTAAAAAAAAAACTAAATTAAGCTTCATAGCAGGACAAAAAAAAAGAAAAAAAAAAGAAAGACAATCTCAGCCACAAATGCAAGAACAAAAAGGCAATCTCAGTTTAACAAGCAGGACACCCAAAAACGATAAATATAGTTGTTTAGAGAAACTGTTTGGTAAGAAACAACCCGTCGGAGAACGAAAAGCGGAAAGAAAACAGACCTAGCGAAGGCATAGGAGCTCATTCAGCCAATTCCAACTCCAGCGACTCACATGAGCAGAAGTAGAGCATTAGCGTCCTTAAGAAACAGCATTCCAATGATGCTAGCAGCGCAAATAAGACTGAAAGGAAAAGATGGCGAGCGTCGTCGAGTGAGAGATTAACCGATTAGAGAAGCAGCAAAGGCTAGGTGAAACCGAGAGTGAGAGCCACACAACTCAATTACACCCCTCCCCAAATTCTGTGAAGCTACGGGGATAACGAATCCTGGGTGACCCTTCAGAGCCCATTGATCCACTGGGTCATCTGCAAATCTCACAGAAGAAACCCTGTTATTTTGAGTGGATCGTAATCGTCTTTTTTCATTGGTCTAGTAGGCTATGGCCGAACCTTGCTCCAACAAATTTGACTATCAGCCCAACATGAGATTCCACCTGCTATCATTCTTGTTGGTTGTCACTTTTTTTTTTTTTTTTTTTTCAGGTTGAAGCTTTGCTCATTACTCATAAACTCGTGAATTCTACTTCTATCAACAAGATATCTGTGTCGGATCGAGACTCAACACAAAATTATTTCTAATATTATGTTATGGTTTCTTGTTGTACTTCACTTGATAACACTTCACTCAGCATTCTTTTCGGTCAGAATCTTCCACCAGAAAGAATCCTCGACTAAAGAGACATAACATGATGAGTCTCATACCCTCAGCAACAAGATTTAATCTCCAATAATTTCACCATGAGAAGATTTGAACCATGCACCTATTCTCTGTGAAGAGAGATCTTTTAATTAAGTGTGCAGCCTATTATGGTTCATCGTCACACTTCACTCGACATCCTTTCAAGTCAAAACTCTCCAAACACACCAACGTGGCTTCTAGTTTTTCCATCTCCTACAGTCGGTTGATGTGAAAATACATGTCGGAGCGACAAACCCATCCTTCTGGCTCATTTTCGTTGAACACCGGCAACTCCAATTTTCAAGGCAAATCTGGCTTAATAGAGAACAAAGTCGCTTCTTTGTTGCTTACAATCCATTCCCACGCCAAACATTTAGGTAAACCCGCAAACCCAATTGAAGGTCGTTCCCCTTTTGTTCTCACTACTAAATTCTCCATTTACTCATGAATTTTTAAAGTATTTTTTTGCATTGTTGTAAACTTCTCTATTTTATGTAACTCACTCTTCTGTAATTCATCTTTAATACCCGCAATTTTCCTTTGTCATTCAACCATATTTTATTTTTGTGTTTTTGATCTTGTTATCATTTTTCTTCTTCTCCTAGTTCCATGCTATGATGTCAAATTGATAGGATTACAACACTTGAAACACTTCCACAATACACTAGAGAAACATAATAAACCACGCAAGGGAATTCGAGAGTCACGTTATCTCCACTCTTTTCCAATATTTGCCTGCCCTTCAACATCGTCCAACTTTCTCTTTTCTTTTGTACAAAAATAACTGTCCTCTCAACCTCTTCCCCGTAACTATCTCTTACAACATTACACAATACATATACTAAACACAATTGCACTAGTTAATAAACACATGTAACATCAATTAAGACTTTTGATGCCTCTTAGCATAAGTAAATCGCAATGAAGGTGTATCATCTTATTGTTAATTCAAGGAAAGAACTCTACTTATGTTTTTCAAATGATGGAGGGTTGTGTTGCTTTTATGATGAAGTAATGTTACATTTATTTTTTATTCCTACTTTTTATGAAGAGTTAAAATAAGTTATCAAGTACACTAATCAATATTTAACATGTCGTAAAGTTATAATAAAAAGTAAAAATAGAGCGTAAAATAATATTATTCTTTTTGGTATTAGGTTGGTGTATGACGGGTTGCCAATTTGTCACAAAAGTAGATTTTAATTTTATATTATGCTAATAGTTTATAAACAATATGTTAGCTAGTTAAATTTTACACTAATAAACAAATAGTACATTAGAATATTAGAAAGGAGATGGTTTTGAGTATAATAGTTGATGTAAGGGTTAAAATCAATATAAACCTCAAAGTATGAGGTTTCTTTAAATTACCCCCTAAATTATAATTCTTGACAACTAAAACTTTAAAGTATCAAAAAACTAATAAATTAAACCCTAGCGGGGAGCCGATCTAAAATGAATGGGCCCCCGTTCTGTCCAGTACTTACGTGACACTTGATACATCTGGTCGGGGGGTCAATTTGGAGGGTGGAGACCCCTTGTTCCACGTGCACCCAACGTTATTCGAGAACAGAGGGTCTCTCTCCCAAACCAGCACCTTTGCCCCTTACCCTCAATTTTAGGGGGTGCACTGGAACGAGGGGTCCTTGGTGTAACGACCCCATATCCCAGCAAGATATTGTCCGCTCTGGGGATTGGGCCGCAACCTAATATCCTCCCCTCACGGCTTTGTTTAGCGAGAACTTCCCCGAAGGTCACCCAACCTGGAATTGCTCTCGCCGAAGCACTTTTAACTTCGGAGTTCTTATGGAATCCGTCGCCAATTGTGCTCCAAAACGCGTCTTACTATCTTGGGAGAGATCTCTTGCATAACGAGGGGTCCTTGGTGTAACGACCCATATCCCAGCAAGAATATTGTCCGCTCTGGGGATTGGGCCGCAAACCCTAATATCCTCCCCTCACGGCTTTGTCTAGCGAGAACTTCCCCGAAGGTCACCCAACCTGGAATGCTCTCGCCGAAGCACTTTTAACTTCGGAGTTCTATGGAATCCGTCGCCAATTGTGCTCCAAAACGCGTCTTACTATCTTGGGAGAGATCTCTTGCATATGTTTCATTTCCACATACTTCCCCAAGCGATATGGGATTGTGACGACCCCTCTTTACGACCTGTCACCTTCCGGTTCGCCCACGCGGACGTACCGCCATCCGGGTTCCGGTTCGTGCAGCCATCGTACACATACTTGCACTTTCGGGTCATCACAATCACCCCCCCTCAGGGGCCCAACGTCCTCGTTGGCCACATTTCCGGTTGGGTACAGGCTCTGATACCATTTGTAACGACCCCATATCCCGACAAGATATTGTCCGCTCTGGGGATTGGGCCGCAGCCCAATATCCTCCACTCACGGCTTTGTTTGGCGAGAACTTCCCGGAAGGTCACCCAACCTGGAATTGCTCTCGCTGAAGCTAACTTCGGAGTTCTTATGGGATCCGTCGTCAATTGTGCTCCAAAATGCGTCTTACTATCTTGGGAGGGATCTCTTACATATGTTTCATTTCTACATACTTCCCCAAGCAATGTGAGATTGTGACGACCCCACTTTACGACCTGTCACCTTCCGGTTCGCCCGCGCAGACGTACCGCCCTTTCGGGTTCCTGTTCGTGCAGCCATCGTACACATATTTGCACTTTCGGGTCATCACACTTGGCCTGTAATGGCCCCTCGATCCTTGCCCCCTATTTTTAGTAGGTGCAATAGAACAAAGGGTCGAAATGCCCACCCCCCTCCCCCTCCCTCTCGTTCTCAGCCCTAATTTTGACTTCATCGGAAGAATGAGAGGTCATTGCTCCAGAACGGCCCCCCGTTCTCAAGTATTTTGCTCGAGAACGGGGGGCCAATTCCCGACATTATATAAGGAGACGACTCCCCTCACTCTCCGAAAAAACTTAAAACCTCTCAAACACCCCACTTCTGCCGCCACCCGATTTTGACCTAAAGTCCGACCATTTTATGTCTCCATTGTGTTTATTCTGCCATCACTATGCAAAGCCCTTCAACTCAGATCAAAAATTGCACTAAATCCAAGCCAAAAATTACCCAAATCCGAGTCCTAAATCGCTCAAATCCCCAATTCTACCTAATTTGCCCAATACGGCTAAAATGGCTCCAAAATTGATGATAAAAGGGTGTGTCGTCACAAGGGGGTCTTACAAACCAGACATTGTCGTCCCAAGGTGCTCTGACACAAGCGCAACGACAACCAACCGCTCTATTATTGAATGTAGAAATTCAATGTGTAACACCCGAGATTTTTTTAAGGAAAATTGGAGAGAAAATAAAAGAATAATAAAATAGGTTGTTTTAATTAATTTAAGTTATATTAGTTATTGGATTAATTAAATTATTCTCGGGAGTAGTTAGACCGAGAGTGAGGTGAGAGATGTTAACAGATTAGTTAGTTTAAAAACGTGAGGGCAATTTAGTAATTGGTTAAATAAAAATTAAATTAAATAAATAAGTAAATAAAATTTTATAAAAAAAATAAAATTTTTATTAAAAACAGAATGGCTTCGCGAAGAAGCCATTCCGTTTTGTAACACCCCTAATACTGTACCCGTATTTTCCGTACTATTTTTTTTTCCTACACTTTAAATAAACTCTAGGCGGAAGTCAAATCGAAATTCGTTTAGAAAACTATTTAATAAAATAATTAAATAAAACCCTTAATTAAAAGGGAGGGCAAAACTGTCCAGCCCTAAAACCACAGAGGCAGCGGTCAGTCGCTGCACACTCTGTGCAGCGATCGTCCAGCATGCAGCGATCGTCCATTTCCTCCTTCGATCGCCTTCTCTCTTTCTCTTCTCCTTTATTTTTTTTCAAGTGCTCTCTGGAAACTCCAGAGAGCAAAACCACAATCTGCTCTCTGGAATCCGATTCCAGAGAGCAACACTTCTTCAAATAACACACCATAAACCACTTCCATACATGTTACTCTGATTTCCTCCTCAATTATCACTAACATACAATTCAACCATAACCTAACACCATACTTTAAACGCGATAAAACTTTCTAAAAACAAACGGCGTGGATAGCTCTAAAACTCAAGCATATCCGTACCTATCCCAAAACATTTCAAAACATTTTAATGAAACGTTTTACATATCAAACGTAAATCTATCACCTATCCAGATCCAATCATCCTAATATGTTCATCTATACATTCATATTATTCATTAATTCTCCCCAAAATAACTTACGCAGACATCCCCATGGGTCAAAACGCACCGACTGCTCAGCACACTCCCACGGGCCATTCTCCGTCAACTGCATCAGACTTCAGGAGGAGGAACGTCGTCCTCACCTGGTTCTATGTCACCTATAACGTCACTTACACCATACAGACATCTATGAGATAATGAAATCTCAGTAAACTTCGTAAATGCAGATGCATCCGTGCGTATGCCTTTCAGAAAACATGCAGATTTCAGATTCAGATACAGATACAGATTCAGATTCATATTCATATTCATTTTCTTATTACGTCGCAGACATATTGTTACCGAGATATCAGCCCTCTAAATGGAAAGGATACATTCCGCGGTCGAACTACCACTTTCCACCTAGAGGGGGGGGTACATGCTCACAAACCCTACAGCCATGCCTGAGCTCCACCTCGCGTAACCAGATACAGACAGATTACGTAGATTAATTACAGAGGTTCATTTCATTTCTTAAAACACGTGCGGAAATTCATTTTTCATGACATTTGAAATACGTGATGCATGAACAGTTAATAAGCAGAAAGTAAACAATCAACATACATACCATCAAGACAAATAAACGAAACCTATAAACAACTAACCTAACTACCCAACCAAAACGTATAAGTAAATAACACTCCAATGATCCTCGACGCGACATCGACGTACGGTGTAGGCCAATCGGCCAGAGTAAGTCACGAGAGCTTACCTTGAGCGCGCTGCACTTCAAGCTCGGTCCACGAGAGTCGTTCGCCTGAGGCAAAACACGACATTTACCGTTAAAACCAATTTGAGCTTTTAGACGTCCAATCAATAAAATCTTAACTAAGGAACTTTCTAAAGTTCTAGTCCAATTCATTGAGCTATTAATTTGAGCAATTTACGCTCGGCACCTAGATACTCAATTTACGAGTTTTTCCTAAAAACCTGAAAATCCCTAATTTTAACTTTTTCACAATTTGATTTAACTTCGTCCAATAACGTCAAATACGTGCAATATATACCTAATCACGGCTAACCTATTAATTACGAACCCTAATTCGCGTTTTTAACGAAAATTAATCGAAACCCTAATTGTATAAAACGCCGTAAACGTCGACATAAAAGCTCTAAGATTGTAGGCTCATACCTAGGGTAGCGAGAGGAGGAGAAATCACGAAGAAAACGGAACAAACGGAGATCGGATCGGAGGTCGGCGTCGATGATCGTCGGCTGGCAGAGAGCTTTGCTCTCTGGAACTTGGCGCGGGCAGAGGAGAAAAGAAGAGAAGTGAGGAAAAGAGAGAAAAGTTAGGTTATTTAATAATTTGATTTGAAAAATTACTAAAACGCCATTCTTTGATTTTTATATAAGTTTTCGTCGTTCGGTTCGTTAATCGTCTGGCCATTCGATTTCACCAAATCTCCTTACTTCACCAATACGTCCAACTTATTATTTAGGATTTAATAAAACTGTCCGTTCGTAATTTGGACCTCGTTTGCTATTTTTACTAAAACGTCCTTTAAATTTACGATAGATGTAATTACTCAGAATATAGCGTTATTATTCCAAAAATTCTCTAAAATTCCTATTATTCGTTAGGATCGTAATGACGTTTTTTTTTCGTAAAACGGACCTGATTTGCATATTTCTCAAAAATGCCATTATATAATAAAATAATAGTATAATATATTAAATCCGAAATCCGTACAAACCGGGTATTACACGTTTCTTCTGCTCGAGCACCCGACGAGAGGGAGAGCCCAAGCGACTTACATGCCCCGACGGTGACCACGTCTCCGGCCACCGTTCAGACGTGCAGACGCCGGCGAGCTGAAGCCAGAGCTCGGTTCGGCTTCTTCCGCGCCAGACCCGACCGAAAATAGGTGCTTCTCTTCCCTTTTTTTGTTCTGCTTAAGGCCGTGAAGGGCGAGCCAGCTTGGGCTCCGACCACCGGCCATTTTTGGCTAGTCTCGGCATCAAATGGCTGGGCTTAGACCGGCGTGAATGATTGGGCATGGGAGAGGGCTGATTGGGGCTGAAAACCGTGAACTCCCAATGTGTGGGGTTCGGGTTCTCTCGTTTAAGCCCTGGAATTCCATTAAATTGTGTTAATTGGGGGTTAGGGTCGTTGATTGGTGAGGAATTGGATGAGAATTGATGAAAAGCTAGAAATGGGGAAATTTCCCAGGTTAGGGCAGTTCGGGTTTTGCCTGATTCGACCTAGCTATGGTTGTTTGTTTTAAAATTTCTTTTGGCAGGTTAAAATAGGTTATTAGAGAAGTATGTGGCCGCTAGAATCGTTCGATTCTGATAACCGACGCAAAAGTTACGCGCGTTCGAAGTTTTGGGTCAGTTTTTACCGAACCCAAATTAGTGGCCCGTTTAGTTAGGTTTTAATTGGATTATACTAGAAATAGTAGTTTGAGAGTTATTTGGTGAAAGTAAGCTTGATTTAATGAAATTTGAATGTTTGTCGTAGGTCGAGCCGTAGGTGGACACGCAACCGAGTATCATCAGCGAGCTAGGACGCCAGGTAAGTAGTGGAGTGCTTGTTTGTTGCCTTCGGGCCTACACCATAGAACGGTAGGGGTTGGTTGTTTGTTTGCTATGTTTTAAATTGTGTCATGCATCGTGTTCCATGCATCATCGTTTTTTTTAACTACGAAACCACGTGTTTTGCATGCTTGAGTGGTGAGAATGAATTGAAATATAAGAAAATTGATATGCAACTTGGTCTCGAGTAGAATAGCCTCGTCGGGCACGTGGCTCGTTGAGCACCCCGCGGGAGATTTTACTTGAGATGCTATGCTAATGTACGTAATGCGTCGTGAGTATGAATACCTCGATATGTTCGTGCTTGAAGGCACAATGAGGATTCTACGATCGATTGGGGGAGATTTAATGCGTCGTGAGTATGAATACCTCGATATATTCATGCTTGAAGGCACAATGAGGATTCTACGATCGATTGGGGGAGATTTGGTTGGCCGTCCAGGATTGTGTTAGGGCGTGTGCCTCCGGTCTTGCTCCGTTGGTCAAGGCGTGGCCGTCCAGGATTGTGTTGGGACGTGTGCCTACTTGATTCACATGAAAGTGAAAGATAAATGCAACCTGAATGAAAAGAAAGCAACTGAGTGTGTAGAAACTGCATGTTAGGGTTTAGTCGAGCATTTAGTGTGTTGTTGTGCATTATTTCCCTACTTGCTAAGCGTTAGGCTTACTTTTGTGTTCTATGGTGTAGGTGACAAGTTTTACTCTGGTGAGGTGGATGAGACAGAACAGGACTAAGCAGCAGTTGGTGATACATGCGGTATGCCGGTGAGGGCTATTGTTGGGGTGCCTCAACCATGGTCTTCGGGGGATGTGGGAATTTTTATATTTTTGATAGTTTATTGTAGATTTCTGTTATGGTTAAGTTTGGGAATTCATAACTCTTTTGGGTTGATGTTTGGAAAGTTATAGTCATAGTTAAGGGTGAGGTGTCGCCTTATACTGTGGACTTTCTTCACTTAGGGATGTTAGTATTTTAGTTTTCCTCTTTACTGCTATTTGGTGATTTCATATGCTGGATAAGTTGAATAGGAGTATTCTGGACTGGTTGAGACTTGATTCATTTGCAGGTACCTAGCATTTTGGAGGCACAATTTTCAGGCGTTACTTTGTCAAAATTTCGGGAAGGACGCCGTGGTGCTTAAAGGTTAGGATTAAAGGAAATTAGGGAGTCTAAGCAACTAGGTATAACCTAAGAGAGCTTCGGGAGTTTTTGTTTTAAATCCTGCAGTGTCAATTGGGATTGCTTAGCAAAGTAGCGCTCCGAGCCAGGGTGGGTTCGGGGGCGTTACAAGATGGTGTCAGAGCATAAATGGTCGAGTCGTTCAAAGGATTACTCGACAATGCCGGCCGCCATGCAACGTGCTTCACCAACTGTAAGTATTTCTTTAATTTTAGTTAGTTTATATTTAAGATTAAATTGTTTAATTAATACTTAATTTTAGTTAGTTTATATTTAAGATTAAATTATTTAACCCCTGTTTGTTTTGGAACTATAATGAATTAGAATATATCGGGAGTACCGGGACAACCTCGGTGGATCCCATGAACCAACCAACCTATAGACCTTTTGTTGACATAGGGAATTGATAGTTCGAATAGCTAGGAATTTATTGGAAATGCGAAACTAACAAAGTAACATCCGTAGAATAACTAGAGGTAGGATTGAGCATGATTGAGCATAGATAGATTAGAGAATCTTAGGATGATATAAACCTTAGAATGAGAAATTGTAATGATGATACACATAGATAGACTTGGGACATAGTTAGCAAATCCTTGGGAGTACTAGGACGTACTAGGATACGATGAACCGGGTAGAAGTTTGAAAATTTATTGGGAGACACCTTAGACCGTCGTCATGCCATTAATATGGTATATTTAGAATTGTGGAGAATTAGAAGTAATTATATTCGAGTGTCTAGCTTAAGTAAATTGTTAAGGGGATTTTGAGAATTGGAGATACTAATAATTGGCATTCGGTGGAGGAAGATTCTAATAAACTTTATACAAGAAAACCAAGAGGGGAGCCTAGCCTAAGTTAAGTGAGGTTAACAATGATAGGGACTATTGAGTGTTAAGTGGTATAGTTAGTTAGTATGACCCAAACTAGAGTCATAGAGAGGTGACAATTCTCGATGAATGCTCGAGAGTAGAATTATGGAGAGTATGAGTCGAGTCGTGTATGTGGCAATGAGGAGTAGTTGTGGAGTGAATGATGAGCCATAGAAAGGTACTCAATTTCGGGGATTAAAAGTTAGAGATTTCCTTAGAGCTAGGAAACCAATAAATATTGAGGTATTAAAGGATCAAAGAAGATGCTAGGTGATATTTGTTAGGAAAAAATGGTTGGAGCTTGAGGTATAGGTACTATCTTAAGGGATTACTCATTCGAGGGTGAACGAGAATGCGTAAAAGTTTTCAGCCGGCATTGTATAGGAGAATTTAGGCGCGACAAGAAGGAGTGAACGTGCTGTGTTTTTGTGTTATTCGACCTAGGATTGGGAGCCGAAAGTATATAGGTTTGGAATAACTTAGAAACTTAGATGTCTTGAGTAAAAAGAGAAAAGTCTAACCTCTTGAACTAAGATAATGTTCTGAGGTTTAGTTTATTGTGCACGATGTTAGGAGAAATGGTGACTTGTCGAGATAATAGGTAGGAGATTGAGATTTAGGGTGTTAAATGGGCTACAACAAGTTACAAACAAGAAAGTTGTTGGGTGACTTGTTGTAAGAAGAGTTAGGGGAATATTTAAACAGAATTAGAAGACTATAGAAAGTAGATTAGTTAGTAAATGTTGAAGAAAATCATGAGGAAATTTAGATAATTGTGTTTGAGTTAAGAACCTTGGGAAGAGAATTTCGAATAAGAGGAATGGGAAATTGCACGAAAGTGTTCAAGGTTCGACTCGTATGTAACGAAGTCAAAACTGCTAATGTCGTAAATAGACTAGGCTAGAGTCGATAAGCTTAAGAGTTGAGTCTAGAGTTGATAGACTATAGAAAGTAGATTAGTTAGTAAATGTTGAAGAAAATCATGAGGAAATTTAGATAATTGTGTTTGAGTTAAGAACCTTGGGAAGAGAATTTCGAATAAGAGGAATGGGAAATTGCACGAAAGTGTTCAAGGTTCGACTCGTATGTAACGAAGTCGAAACTGCTAATGTCGTAAATAGACTAGGCTAGAGTCGATAAGCTTAAGAGTTGACTCTAGAGTAGATAAGCTTAAAAGTTGGCAAGTTTAAGAGTGTGATGTGAATGAGAACTCGAGTATTAGTAAGCTAGAAGAACGATGAGATTAAATTCTAGATTCGGGATAGACATATGAGAGAGATGAGTTAACTAAGAGAGAGAGTTAAGATAAGAGAGTTAGCCCTCATATGAAGAACTTAGAGGATATTGAGAGGTGACAAAGTTTGAAAGGATAGGTGCGGAGTGATTAAGTTAAAGTTAATAAAATGTGTAAGAGCACATAGTTATGACAGTTAGACTAAGTTATGCGTTTGACCGATGTTAGTGGGTGAAGAGTGAGGTAAATGAGGAGATTAGTAAATTCTAATGGAGAATAGTGGATAGGAAGACACGAAGGGCGTAAATATCATTTCAGGTGTTGAATGTGAAGTCGGGAAAGAGTTAGTTTAGACTTAAGAATTTGAGTGTTTGATAATGACTGAAATTAGGAGTTAGACAAATTGAGCATAGTGAATATAAGTACGAAGATTCAGAATATACTTTGAGGAAGAGTTGATTAAATTGTCATGATTGGTTGATTTAAGTAAACGTAAGAGATAGGAGTGAGAAGTATAGGTGATAATTGATTTAATTGCAGTTCACGGATGTACAAATACTCAAGCTATAGGGAGCAAAGTGAGGAAAATGAAAACTTTGGGAGATGTAGAAAAGTGTAGTGAAGTCAATAGTTGTAGAGATTATTGAGCGTTGGGGTGTATAGTTTAGGTCAATAATTGTAGAGAGTTGCCAATTTGGAGTGAATGAAAACTCAGTTAGTACTTCGAGTGTATAGTGAATTAATTTAGGTAGTGAGAATTCGGAATATGCGAATGATGTTAGAATGAGGAATAGGGGTAAGATGCGATAGTAAGATCGAAGGGAATTTGAAATCTAGAACTAAGGGTAAGAAGTATACTTTGTAGGTTCTAGTGTTATGCTATTGAGATGGCTTTGGAGGTTTAAGAGTGTTTGGAGGTTTGAGATTGTTTGATGGAAGTGACTAGGTGAACTTAGTTAGGAAGATTTAGGGCTGTGGATGACACGATAGGTATTTAGCCAAACGATGTTCACTAATAGGATTTAAGTTGAGAGTCTTCAACTTTAGAGTATTGTGGTAGCATAAAGAGTAGTAGTAGTTGGTGCGTGTTTAGTAGACATAGATGGTGCGTGTTTAGTAGACATAGAAGTAGAAAAAGATGAGTGGAGAAGTCAGTTAGAAGGGTTTGAGGGTATGGATTAGATTATAGTTAGTGAACGTGTGAGTATTCGAGTTATAGAGTGTAGAGATAGGTAAAGTCAAACTTTTGAGATATAGAAATTATCACTACTGATAACTGATTAAGGTCGTAGAAGTAGTTAAGACTTAGTGTGGCAACTCTAAAGTTAAGAGGGTAGAGTTGAGATGAATAAGTTGAGAAATACCTAGGGTACGCAAATTTTGAGGACAAAATTTTTGTAAGGAGGGTGGATTGTAACACCCAGGATTTTTTTAAGGAAAATTAGAGAGAAATAAAAGAATAATAAAATAGGTTGTTTTAATTAATTTAAGTTATATTAGTTATTGGATTAATTAAATTATTCTCGGGAGTAGTTAGACCGAGAGTGAGGTGAGAGATGTTAACGGATTAGTTAGTTTAAAAACGTGAGGGCGATTTAGTAATTGGTTAAATAAAAATTAAATTAAATAAATAAGTAAATAAAATTTTATAAAAAAAATAAAATTTTTATTAAAAACGGAATGGCTTCGCGAAGAAGCTATTCCGTTTCTTCTGCTCGAGCACCCGACGAGAGGGAGAGCCCGAGCGACTTCCATGCCCCGACGGCGACCACGGCTCCGGCCACCGTTCAGACGTGCAGACGCCGGCGAGATGAAGCCAGAGCTCGGTTCGGCTTCCTCCGCGCCAGACCCGACTGAAAACAGGTGCTTCTCTTCCCTGTTTTCGTTCTGCTTGAGGCCGTGAAGGGCGAGCCAGCTTGGGCTCCGACCACCGGCCATTTTTGGCTAGTCTCGGCATCAAATGGTTGAGCTTAGACCGGCGTGAATGGTCGGGCATGGGAGAGGGCTGATTGGGGTTGAAAACTGTGAACTCCCAATGTGTGGGGTTCGGGTTCTCTCGTTTAAGCCCTGGAATTCCATTAAATTGTGTTAATTGGGGGTTAGGGTAGTTGATTGGTGAGGAATTGGATGAGAATTGATGAAAAGCTAGAAATGGGAAATTTCCCAGGTTAGGGCAGTTTGGGTTTTGCTTGATTTGACCTAGCTACGGTCGTTTGTTTTAAAATTTCTTTTGGCAGGTTAAAATAGGTTATTAGAGGAGTACGTGGCCGCTGGAATCGTTCGATTCCGATAACCGACGCAAAAGTTACGCGCGTTCGAAGTTTTGGGTCGATTTTTACCGAACCCAAATTAGTGGCCCGTTTAGTTAGGTTTTAATTGGATTATACTAGAAATAGTAGTTTGAGAGTTATTTGGTGAAAGTAATCTTGATTTAATAAAATTTGAATGTTTGTCGTAAGTCGAGCCGTAGGTGGACAGGTAACCGAGTATCCTCAGCGAGCTAGGACGCCAGGTAAGTAGTGGAGTGCTTGTTTGTTGCCTTCGGGCCTACACCATAGAACGGTAGGGGTTGGTTGTTTGTTTGCTATGTTTTAAATTGTGTCATGCATCGTGTGCCATGCATCATCGTTTTTTTTAACTACGAAACCACGTGTTTTGCATGCTTGAGTAGTGAGAATGAATTGAAAGATGAGAAAATTGATATGCAACTTTGTCTCTAGTAGAATAGCCTCATCGGGCACGTGGCTCGCTGAGCACCCCGCGGGAGATTTTACTTGAGATGCTATGCTAATGTACGTAATGCGTCGTGAGTATGAATACCTCGATATGTTCGTGCTTGAAGACACAATGAGGATTCTACGATCAATTGGGGGAGATTTGGTTGGCCGTCCAGGATTGTGTTAGGGCGTGTGCCTCCGGTCTTGCTCCGTTGGTCAAGGCGTGGCCGTCCAGGATTGTGTTGGGACGTGTGCCTACTTGATTCACATGAAAGTGAAAGATAAATGCAACCTGAATGAAAAGAAAGCAATTGAGTGTGTAGAAACTGCATTTTAGGGTTTAGTCGAGCATTTAGTGTGTTGTTGTGCATTATTTCCCTACTTCTTAAGCGTTAGGCTTACTTTTGTGTTCTATGGTGTAGGTGACGAGTTTTACTCTGGTGAGGTGGATGAGACAGAATAGGACTAGGCAGCAGTTGGTGATACATGCGGTATGCTGGTGCGGGCTATTGTTGGGGCGCCTCGACCATGGTCTTCGGGGGATGTGGGAATTTGTATATTTTTGATAGTTTATTGTAGATTTCTGTTATAGTTAAGTTTGGGAATTCATAACTCTTTTGGGTTGATGTTTGGAAAGTTATAGTCATAGTTAAGGGTGAGGTGTCGGCCTATACTGTGGACTTTCTTCACTTAGGGATGTTAGTATTTTAGTTTTCCTCTTTACTGCTATTTGGTGATTTCATATGCTGGATAAATTGAAGAGGAGTATTCTGGACTGGTTGAGACTTGATTCATTTGCAGGTACCTAGCATTTTGGAGGCGCCATTTTCAGGCGTTACTTTGTCGAAATTTTCGGGAAGGACGTCGTGGTGCTTAAAAGTTAGGATTAAAGGAAATTATGGAGTCTAAGCAACTAGGTATAACCTAAGAGAGCTTCGGGAGTTTTTGTTTTAAATCCTGCGGTGTCAATTTTATTTTAAATGAGGTTTTATCGTAGGATTGGTTAACAAAGTAGCACTCCGAGCCAGGGTGGGTTCGGGGGCGTTACACAATGTCTCAAGAGCCGTTTCAGCGGGATACGTCAAATTGCTCTATTATTCATTCAAAGACCATCAATTTTAGAGGTTGAGAGTTATTGGAGATCAAAGAGATATTTGACAGAATCGCCCTACACGGGTTGTACAAACTGATGGGCAATAGTTGCGAGCGAATTTTTGGCTTGTTTTATGCAAACTTGACCATACTGGGAGGACATGATGTTTGAAGACGTACATCCTTAGAACAGAGATTCTTATAACTCCATAGATAGTTAATGAATTGCTTGGGTTTGTGGGAGAAGAGCTTGAGGTGGATAAATACTACAATGCGTCCCAAGATTGTGATTTTGTCAGATCGGCCGAGGGACTTGACTTCTTTAGGGAAATTCATCAAAATTTTAACATCGTAGGGTTTGTCAAGCCAAAATCTAAGGATTTGAACGTCAAAGCTCAGGTTATTCACTATTTGATAACCCACACCATTCTACCTCGGGATGGACATAGAGATCTTATGAGCTGTATGGATCTCTATGTGATGGAGAAACTTTATAACATAAAGATATTCGACCCTAGCTTCATGATTTTAGGTCACATGAGTGAGATTGGTCGGACATGCAACAAGAATCTATTGTACGACACGTTGATTTAGAAGATCATCGAGAAATTTTAGATTCAGCTACTGCCTAGGGAGCAGATGAGAGCATAGAGATCCGACGATGTATTTGATAAGTTTCATTTGATTCAGATAAGCCAAGTTGAAGTTAACGGTACATGGGTGTTCAAGGGAGATCAGGGGGCCTCCACTTCTGCAGATATTCTTATGGAAGACACTACCGCGCAGCCATTGTCCCCCCACACGTCTAGTAAGTGTGATAAGATAGAGCATAGACTAGAGTTATTCATAGGCAGAGTCGAGGAGCTCATCGTGACATAGAAAGATTTGGTTGAGTCCCATAGAGAGCTTAGAAAAACCATTATAGATTGGGTGAACCGAGATGGCGGTGATATCCCACTGTAGTTTAGTTTATATTTTGTATTTCATTTTATGTATCTTAGTTTATATTTGTAACTTTAGTTCATATTTGTCATTTAGTTGATGTTTGTCATTTAGTTTATGTTTTGTAGTGTATGGTTGTACTTTACTTAATGGTTTTACTCTATTGTTATACTTAATTATCTAGATCTAGTTTAAAGTTATAAAATTGTGATTTGAATATGTAAGAATTGTTTAAAACTAGTTATGGATGAGTTATAAAACAAAGAAAACTCTGGCCAAATTTACAACTTTCTCTCAATTATAAGGACATATAAGCAATTATATATTATAATAAATACATAAATTACACCTCGAATAATCATAAATTTCTGCATCGACCATGTATAGAAGATTCCTGCATATAAATAAAAAATTATATTAGAAAATAGGGTAAAGTGTAATTTGGCCCCCACTACTAAGTGAAAATGACAATTTGCACCGTAAACTCGGATAATGGGCAAAAACAACTTTAATGTATTGATAATGGAAAATTTACTCTTTACCGTGCTATTTTTGGTTAAAATGGTACGTTTACGTCACGTGACCTGTTTTTCTACCTGAAATGTCCTCCCCTTCCCTTTTCTTCCTCGCTCCTTCCCTTTCAGCTTTACCATGGAGTTGCTAGAGTCTATTTCCAGCAGCTGATTTTGGCGATCAATTTTTACCATAGTCGCGGCGTTTTCCACTAGGATTTGAAGCTCGAAAATCTCATTCTCAATGAAGATGGAAATCTCAAAGTTACCGATTTTGGACTCAGTGTCTTCTCCTTGGAAAACTTTGTTTGAGGTTGTTTTCATCGGCGACGGACATCCAGTTTCCGCCATTGAACTGTAACCAGTTCCACTAATGATCGAAAACAAATCCTTGAAAATAAAAGAGGAAACGTTTCAATATAATCAAAACAAGCAGCAACTCCAAAAAAAACCCATTATCAAAATTCCAGAAATTCTTAAATCTCTCCTTCCAGTTCATCGTTTTTTATAGAAATTTGAACTTGATTAAAATAAAGAATGACAATTTAATCCGAACTCTTCCTCTAAGTCTACTTTCTCTAATGAAAAGCAATCATCTTGAAGGATTAAACTCAGTTACCTGAATAGGAACGAGGAAGAAAAGGAAAGGCAGGGGCATTTGGGTAGAAAAATAGAGCACGTGACGAAAACGTGTCATTTTAACCAAAAATGACACGATATGGGGTAAATTGCTCATTATCAATACATTAAGGTTGTTTTTGCCCATTATCTGAGTTTACGGTGTAAATTGTCATTTTCACTTAGTTGTAGGGGCCAAATTGCACTTTACCCTAGAAAATAATTAAAGTGTGTTTTAAAGCAAAATGTGTTGAAATGTATATGTGTGCCGTCAAATGTGTTGAAATCTAAAAATGTGTCTTGCGAAGTAGAAGCAGAAGCAGAAGCAGCGCTTGAAGTGAATCCCCTTTCAGTGCAAGTGCGATATTTATGCCTCTGACGTTGACATATACCACAAGACATCGTTGAGCTCTTACTAGCAATTATCAAACTTCACGGTTCATCGAAATCTCGTAATATTTTCTTCTTTGACCTACCAGGTTGGCCCTTTCTTACAGGCAGAAGAATTTGCTTCATATTTTCTATAGGCGACCACATGTATTGGCCACTAAGCGGATGAATGAAGTGTGAGTACATCTGTATATAAGTTTCCCAGTGATAGAATCGATGAACGTAATTTTCTGGTAGTAGTCTCATGAATTGTATGCATTGAATAGAATAGACACATGAAATTCCGATAAGCTCCCACCTGTAATAGTTGCACACATATGTATTCAGGTCGACAACATATTGTTCGTTGTCGTTACTGACATCAAATCATGCAGCTTCTGCAAACATATGGCTCCAATTTCAAGCTACACAAGTTTTTTTTATATGGAGACACAAGACGTCTGTTAACGTAACCAACTTCTCATATTTTTTCACAATCTTAATCATCAAGCACTTTCAGATCATCCTGAACATGGTCAGAATCAGTTTGTCTTTGACAAGTAATAGAACTGCATTGAAGGACTCGCATAAATTATTCAATCTCATTTCACACTTAGAGATCGAAGAAAATGCATGACTAGCCCAATATCTAGGATTAGAGCCACAAAGCTGTGAGTGGGCGTTCTGGTTAATCTGATGTAGGTTCCTTATTTCTCTCTCAAAATTAAAAGTTGTGGTTGGCCTGGCCGCATTCCACATTGCATCTCTATATACTCTTTCTTGAAATTGGGTTTTGAAATTTGCGTACATTTGTCGGAGGCAGTAGCAGTGTTCGGCTGACAGTAATCCATTATGCACGATAGACAACAACCCCTGATATTTGATAGAATAGTAGAGTCAACATAAAACAATATAACTATCACAATGCCTCAATATTTGAAAGAATAATCACAAATGCATTATACCTTTTGTAAATCTGAAACAAATTTTCATCAGTATCCCGAGTCCGTTTGTAGGTTTTCCTTCAATAATTTTAAAAATTACGTTTATGAGTCCATACACTCTGATTCCACATTGGCAACAACAATGTGATAAATTTCATTGTTGCCATCAATGCTGAAGACTGTTAGTAATTGGTCGGGACTTGAGCCCATCATATGACAACCATCCAAACAGATAATAGGTCTATCAAACTGCAACAAATCTGTCTTGCAAGGAGCCATACACATATATATTCTTTCGAATAAATATGACTCATTCTTGGCAGAGCTCTCCAAGTAAGTCTGTAGGTTCAATGTGCTACACGAATTTGATCTACGTATTTCTTCTGCATACAATCACAATAACTTATATTGTTTGTCACTCTTGCCTTCATTAAGCTTTTGGTCTTCGCTTCTTACTCTTCTAGTAAGACTTGACGTAATGTTGACATTTAAATCTTTTCTCACTGTCTCGATAATGGAAATAAGTTCTAGTGTAAGTTGACTTTTGAATCTATCTAAATAATGATTTGCCACTCATTTTGCAGTTGTGCATCAATTCTCAATTTTCCATGAACAATTGTGAGAATCGTTGAAACTCTTTATTTGAAACGTAAGCTCATTTTGCATCTTCGAACCATGCAGTCGCCAATCACATTCATTTTCACACACTGCCGTCAGTTGCTGAGATTCACTTTTACCAAATTTGATCCGATAATCATTCTTCAAAACATATTCTATTATTTATTTTCTAAATTGTCTTTAAAGAACTATATTTTTTTCCAGATAAAATCTCATCGAAATTTCTTCCCTCACCAGTGTGTTTTCCACCTCATCATCCTCCGAGTCAACTAGTGTTCGAAGCTCAACGTCTAGAGTTTTTCAGGTCGAATGCACCCTTATTTCTTGATTAACTTCTTTGTGATCGAATGCCTGAAGATCACTGTATATGGATGTGGAGTGCGAATACCCGTCTATATTGACATCACAAGTTATTGTCTCGTCTAAATCAACCGATCTACTAGAATTAGAATCCATCGACATCGCTAATATAGAGAAAATTCACCGAAGAATGAAAATGATGTAAAGTTTTAGGGTTTTTTTGAGAGTGGGAGGGTCGTCTCTTGATATAATGTTAGGGATCAGCCCCCCATTCTCGAGATCGGTCCCTCGCTCTCGAGCAAGATACTGGAGAATGGGGGGCCATTCCGAGGTAGGGATCGAGGGGAAGTTTCAGGATAGAGACCCCCTGTTCTTGACTATGCCGACCCATGCATGATAAACCATGTCGACCCATGCGTGATAAACCATGTCGACCCATGCGTTAGCATTAATTGCTCTCTCTCTCTCTCACGTTTCTTGTGTTTTCTCATTTCTTGTCTTTTTTTGGATTACCTGAGGCTTATAAAAGCCACTCAACAACCTTCATTTAATATGTAATGAAATATAATACAAATTTCAATTCCTCTTCTTTCTTCTTCATACAAATCTGACATGGTATCAGAGCCATAAACGGCTCCGCTTCTCCTCTATACCTCATTGAAAATATGGCCTCCTCCTCACAGAGTACGACAGATGAACCATCGTCATACTCCTTCCCTCTATCTCCCCTTCCTCACCTTCCGTCAGTGAACTAGTCATTAACCATCAAACTTGATGACTCTAACTTTTTCATCTGGGAAAATCAGCTTCTAAACGTGGTTATAGCAAACGGGCTTGAGGATATACTTACTAGTTCTCGTCCCTGTCCATCAAAAGAAGATGAATCTCATCTACAAATTAACCCAGATTTCCTCCCCTGGCAAAAGTACAATCGCTTGATAATGAGCTGGATTTATGCCTCTGTTTATGAGCAAATGTTAGGGTAGTTGGTAGGATATTCAACAGCTTTTGAGATCTGGAAAGTTCTCGGACAACTCTACTCTGCATCATCGCTTGCTCGGATCTCAGAGCTTCGCACAAGCTTATAGGCATTTCACAAAGAGGGTCTTAACGCTATGACTTATGTTCAGAAATTCCGAAGTCTCTGCAACACTTTGGCTGCAGTGGGCGAACCTGTAAGCCACAAAGACCAACTATTGTATTTCCTAAATGGTTTAGGAGTAGAATACAACCCCTTCGTCACCTCCATATCTATTCGCACTGATAGTCCATCGGTTGAAGAACTAAACAGTCTAATGCTAAGCTATGAAACTCGCCTAAAATGCCAGAATGCTGGAACTTCCTTGAGCTCCCTTCAAGCAAATTTCACCAATATCTCAAGTAACAAATCCAAACCTAGATTTCCTACACCACCTAGACCTCACTCTGTCTTCACACCAAATAGACCACACGGCCCTTGACCTTCATTCTCATCTTCATCTCTTCTTCCCACTCCTCCTTATCGTTCGTCTCCACATTTCCCCACTCAAAATCGACCTCCATTTCGACCTAGATGTCAAATATGTCTGAAAATTGGACACGGTGCTAACATTTTCTATCACAGAACTAATCTTCAATATCAGCCAGCTACAAATCTACTTTGCAATTTTTCTGCAACTCTTCCCTCTATTGAAGTTCGATCTGTCATGACCACAACGCCACTAGATCCCTCCTGGTATATGGATTATGGCGCCTCTCATCACTTCACTGTTGATTTAAACATGCTGGACTCAGCCACCCCGTACTCAGGTGACGCTCAGATCACAGTAGGTAATGGTAAGGGTGCTTCCATCTCTCATATTGGCCATGCAGTACTTCATACTTATTCTTCTCCTCTCCATTTGCGTACTATGTGTCATTCCCCTTATCTTAAGAAAAATCTTCTAAGTGTTTCACGATTATGTTTTGATAACAAAGCATTCATTGAATTTCACCATTCCTTTTTTGTTGTCAAGGATCAGGTCTCCCACAGAATTCTTCTCTAGGGAATCCTTGACAACAGTCTCTATCGCGTTTGCCTTTCGTCTTCACGTTAATATCCATCTGCTCAGCTTCATACACTGTCCAACAATCTCCAATCTTTGGCATTTTAGATTGGGACATCCTGCTTCCATCATAGTTCACTCTACCTTATCTAGTTTTAATATTTCTGTTTCATCTCGTTGTATAGACTTTTGCTCTTCCTGTCAATTAGCTAAATCTCACATATTATCATTTCCTCTTTCTACTTCTCATGTGAATACTAGTTTTGAATTAATTCATATTGATCTATGGGAACCTTCCCATGTTGCATCAATTACAAGTGCTAAATATTTCTTAATATTCATGGATGATTTTTCCAGATTCACTAGGTTTTACCCTCTTCATTATAAGGTTGAAACTTTCAACAAGTTCATCACATTCAAACAAATGATTCAAACTCAGTTTAATGGCACTATTAAACGGGTAAGATCAGATTGGGGTGGTGAATTCAGGGCTTTATCAAATTTTTTCACGTCCTAGAGAATTATTCACGAAATTTCAAGTCCATACACACCGCAACAAAATGGACGTGTTGAACTAAAAAATCGACATATAGTCGAAACAAGATTAACTCCCCTTGCCTACGCCTCCATGCCTGTAAAATACTGGCCTTTTGCTTTTAGCATGGCCATATATTTAATTAACCGTCTCTCGTCTAAAGTTCTGATAAACAAATCTCCTTTCCCAGTGCTTTACAACAAAATTCCTTCTTACAATCATCTCCGCATTTTTGGATGTCAATGTTTTCCTTTTTTACATCTCTATAATACCCATAAAACTCGAATTCAGGTCACAGCCTTGTATTTTCCTCGGGTATAGTAGTCATCACAAAGGGTATCTCTGCCTTAATTCCACCAATGGTCGTATTTATATTTCTCGACATGTCATTTTTAATGAACATGTCTTTCCTTTCTTTAAAACTTGTTCCACTGTTCTTAATGCAAACGTGCCCATCATTACTTCTTTACCACTATCACCCAACTCTCATACCTACCTCTCCACTATTGAACATTCCAACTCTTTTGTTAATCAACATGTCTCCTCTTTTACTCTCATCTTCATCTCTTCTTCCTCTCGCACTACAAACTCTTTTCCCTCACATGACCACACAGAGAAATCTGTTGAATCATTACCTGTGAATAACCATCCAATGGTTACGCGCTCCAAGTCTGGCATTTTCAAACCACAGGTGTTTCTTAGCATTGCAAATCACACACTCTGTGAACCCTCCTCTTACAAGGAAGCTTCCAATCATGTTGAGTGGTGTACAGCAATGCAAACAGAGTTTGATGTACTTCAATCTCAAGGTACATGGTCTCTAGTTCCGAAACCTAACAACTCTCGTATTATTGGATCAAAATGGGTATATCGGATAAAACTCTGCCCAGGCGGATCGATTGATCGATTCAAAGCACGCCTCGTCGCAAAAGGATTTCAACAAACACAGGGTCTTGATTTTCATGAAACATTCAGCCCTGTTATCAAACCGACAACTATAAGACATGTTCTTAGCATCGCAGTCTCTCGGCAGTGGACTATCAAACAGTTGGATGTTCAAAATGCCTTTCTTCATGGTGATCTGTTGGAAGACGTTTATATGCAACAACCTCAAGGTTTCGTTGATACCACCCACCCAGACTATGTATGCAAACTTCATCGCTCTTTATATGGACTGAAACAGTCTCCCCAAGCATGGTTTCTCAAGCTAAGTATGGCTCTTCTTAATTGGGGTTTTATGGGTACTAAAGTAGATACATCTATGTTTATCTGCCATACTGCCTCTAACATTATTATGGTTTTAGTATATGTGGATGATATTATCATAACAGGCTCATCTTCAAACCTAATATCAGAGTTGATTGAGCATCTGTCTCAACTATTTGCTATCAAGGATCTTGGTGTGTTAACATTTTTTTCTGGGTATTGAAGTTCATTAGAACACAAGTGGTCTGCATTTGAGTCAGATTAAATACATTCAGGATTTACTAACAAAAAGGGGAATGCTGGACTCTAAACCTCAATCAACTCCACTTGCTCTACTGTCACTCTCCATTCATGCAAGTACACCGTTGTCAGATTTAACTGAATATCGAAGCATTCTTGGAGCTCTTCAGTATTGCACAATCACTAGGCCGGACATCTCCTTTGCTGTTAATAAACTATATCAATTCATGCATGCACCAACAGATCTTCATATGCAAGCTGTTAAGCGAGTTCTACGATATTTAAGGGGTACTGCTCACTTGGGACTTTTCATTCAACACAACTCCGTCCATGATCTTTTTTGCTACACAGATGCGACTGGGCATCGTGCCCTGATGATCGTCATAGCACAAGCAGTTATTGTGTATTTCTTGGCCACAATTTGATATCTTGGTCGTCATCAAAACAACGGGCTATCTCCCGATCGAGTACAGAGTCAGAATATCGTGCCCTTGCAAATGGAGCTGCCGAAATACTATGGATCCATTCTTTACTGAAAGAGCTGCGTGTCAAGGTCCGGGCTTGTCCAAGGCATGTTGCCCATGGCCGCCCTTGCTGTTAGCCTAGTTTATTTCCTTTTTTAGTATTTCTATTGTACTCTTTTTCTTTCTATTTTTGGCAAGAGTGACTCCTCGCCCACATAGCATGTATACTACTGCTAGAGTGGAGATGGTCCAGATTGCTCTTTAGGGGGAGAGGCATGACTGCACGTAGACCCCCCTACCCACCGATGTAATTTGCTGCCCCATCAATGAACAAGCTTTTTACACACACTCTCTTGATGCATACTATTCTCAATGACGCTCTTTTCGGCTAATTTCGCTTGCTCGTTGCTTACTCGTTAGACACAAGCTCGCTCTAACGAAGTGGGCACTCGGTGCCGTTGGCACGCTCGTTGGCTGACCCAGTACAAGTGTGATATTGGGTGCCGCACGGTCTCGATACGTTCCTTGAAAGTAGGACCGTGACAGTTGGTATCAGAGTCTGGTCAGCTCAAAATCGTGAGAAATCATGCCGAATAAAAATTTGATGGAAAAGTCGAGTTCGCCATCAGATCAACTCGAGCGCCTCGTCGAGTTGGAAGAAGAAATACGGTATCTGCAAGACATACCGGATAACATTCGATTCATAGTGGAACGAATGAAAGAAATGTCTGAATTTCCTACTGAGATAGCGGCTATTCACAACAGGATAGACGTCATACCGATTCCAGAGCTGTTGGATCGGGTAGAGACTCTCGAATCCCGACAAGAAAAGGGAAAGGGAGTTGAGACAGGAGAAAGTTCTACAGGTGCAATAATCGGGGTTCTGGAGCGAGTCGATGAGATCGAGCTAGCTCATACCCGTTGTCTGAAACTGTGTCTCAAGTGACCATAGACTTCAGAACAATGTTTGATTCCCTCAGGACTGAGATTGCTGAGATCAACATTAAACTGAACCTTACTATGCGAGCCATGGGGAGTCAAACCCAGGCTACTACTGCTGCTGAATATAGTCGAGTGAAAATTCCTAAGCCAAAACCCTTTGGGGGAGCCCGGGACGCAACAGAAATAGAAAACTTCATCTTTGACATGGAACAATACTTTAAGGCCACTAGAACGGATGATGATTCAAAAGTGACTTTGGCCACGATGCATCTCACTGGTGATGCAAAACTCTGGTGGAGATCAAAATATCATGAAATCAGTAATGGCGAATGCGTGATCGATACATGGGAAGAACTAAAAAGGCAATTGAAGGATCAATTCTTTCCTGAAAATGTTGAGTTCAACACTCGTAGACTACTCCAAGAACTAAAGCAGACAGCAAGCATCCGCAAATATGTCAAGCAATTTTCGGGGCTCATGCTGAATATTCGAGATATGTCAGAAAAAGACAAGATCTTCACTTTCATTGAAGGTCTTAAACCATGGGCGAGAACAAAATTGTATGAACAAAGAGTGCAAAGCATTTCAAGTGCACTTGCAGCTGCAGAACGTCTGTTCGATTATAATATAGAGAACCCCGGGCCAAAGAAGAACGGCCCCAGTAGTTCGAACACCATCAAGTCCCAGAAACCGAACCCGGGAACTGCTAAAAGGAAACAATTTGTCCCAAGAGAAGGCCATGAAGCACCAAGAGGTGCTAACAACCAACGCCCCCCAAATAGGCCTATGTCATGTTTTCTGTGCAAGGGACCTCATCGAGTAGCTGAGTGTCCGCATAGATCAACCTTAACTGCCTTACAAGCTTCGATTCATGATGACAATGCAGTCAGAGAAGTTGTGGAGGAAGAATCCACAGAACTGGCTGAAGTTGGGACCATCACTTTCTTGTCAGCTGTACAACAACAAATGGAGGAATTGAGGAAAATCCCAGAAAAAGGTCTGATGTATGTGAAGTCATTCATCAATAACAGATCTACTAAGAGTACGATGATAGACTCAGGAGCTACTCATAACTTCATTACAGAGAAGGAAGCTCACCGCCTCGGTTTGAAATTGGAAAAGAATGATGGTAAAATGAAAACAGTGAATGCCAAAGCGATGCCGGTACTCGGGATTGTAAGGAGAGCCCAATTGAAACTCAGCTCATGGATGGGACTCATCGACTTTGTCGTAGCACGGTTAGATGACTTTGATATTATCTTGGGGATGGAGTTCTTGATGGAGCATAAGGTTATCCCAATGCCCTCAGCAAAATGTTTAGTAATCACCAGTAACAACCCAACCGTTGTTCCTGCGATTCTGAAACAACCAAATGTCATCAACACAAAGATGCTCTCTGCTATGCAATTTAAGAAAGGGCTGAAACACGATGATCCAACTTACATGGTTGTTCCATTAGAGTTGAGTGCAAAGAAGGAGGAAGTAATACATCCTGAAATCTCAAGAGTCCTAGAAGAGTTCAGGAGTACCATGCCAGAATGTTTACCCAAGACATTACCTCCAAGGAGAGACATCGATCATCAAATTGAACTGAATCCTGGATCTAAACCTCCTGCAAAGGCCCCGTATAGAATGGCTCCGCCAGAACTAGCAGAACTGAGAAAGCAACTAGACGAGCTACTTGAGGCTGGATTCATCAGACCCGCTAAAGCACCTTTTGGAGCACCAGTGTTGTTTCAAAAGAAAAAAGATGGAAGTCTACGAATGTGCATAGATTACCGGGCACTCAACAAAGTCACAGTGCGCAACAAGTATCCCATTCCGCTCATCACTGACCTTTTTGATCAACTGTATAAGGCCAAGTACTTCACCAAGCTTGATCTGCGGTCAGGTTATTATCAAGTAAGGATTGCAGAAGAAGATGAACCCAAGACAATATGTGTAACAAGGTATGGAGCCTTTGAGTTTTTGGTGATGCCCTTCGGACTCACAAATGCTCCTGCAACATTTTGCACCCTCATGAATCGAGTATTTCATGAATACCTTGACAAGTTTGTTGTGGTGTACCTCGATGACATTGTGGTATATAGTGAAACACTAGAAGAGCACAAGACACATCTCCGTCTGGTTTTCGAGAAGCTAAGAGAAAACCAGCTATATGTGAAGAGAGAAAAATGCTCTTTTGCTCAGGAGAGCATCGAATTCCTAGGCCACATTGTTGAGCAAGGTCGTCTTTGCATGGACCCAGATAAAATAAGTGCTGTCAAAAGTTGGAAGATCCCGACATCTGTCACTGAACTGCGTTCCTTTCTCGGGCTGGCCAATTATTACAGACGTCTTGTGGAAGGATTTTCGAAGAGGGCCGCACCCCTAACAGAACTCTTAAAGAAAGGAGTTCCTTGGGAGTGGAACTCCAAATGTCAAAACTCCTTTGCCAACTTGAAAGCAGCTATGATAGAAGAGCCTGTACTTGCACTAGCAGATGTCAGTCAGCCATTTGAGGTAGAAACCGATGCCTCGGATTTTGCTTTAGGAGGAGTCCTTATGCAGAATGGTCATCCTGTTGCCTTTGAAAGTCGCAAGTTAAAGGAGGCAGAGAGAAAATACATTGCTTCCGAGAAAGAAATGTTGGCCGTAGTACATTGTTTACGCATGTGGAGACAGTATCTACTTGGGTCGAAGTTCATCGTAAAAACAGACAACAGCTCAATCTGTCACTTCTTCGAACAACCAAAACTCTCGGCTAAGTAAGCGCGCTGGCACGAATTGATTTCAGAGTTTGATTTTAACTTCGAACACAAGTCAGGCCAGAGCAATCGAGTAGCGGATGCATTAAGTCGGAAGGCCGAATGCGCGAGTCTGTGTTATTTATCTCAACTCCAAGCAAGCAAAGTTAGCGGATCACTGAAAGATCGCATTCGAGATAATCTCCAAAATAACCCCAGAGTTCAAGCTGTCATACAACTTGTGAAGGAAGGAAAGACTCGGCAATTCTGGATTGAAGATGACCTACTCTTCACCAAGGGAAACCGTTTGTACGTACCCTGAAGCAACAATCTGCGGCGTACTCTTATGCGAGAATGTCATGATACCCTGTGGGCGGGTCATGCTGGGTGGCAGCGTACCTATGCTCTCTTGAAGAAAGGATATTACTGGCCGCAAATGAAGATTGATGTTATGCAGTACACCAAAACTTGTCTTGTATGCCAACAAGATAAAGTCGAAAGAAGTAAGGTGGCTGGCCTACTGGAACCATTGCCCGTACCAAAAATGCCTTGGGAGAGTGTTTCCTTGGATTTCATCACCAATTTGCCGTCTGCTAACGACTTCGAAGCGATACTGGTGATCATCGACAGGTTTTCTAAGTATGCCACATTTATTGTGGCCCCAAAGCATTGCCCCGCTGAGACGACTGCCCAACTCTTCTTCAAACATATTGTCAAGTTGTGGGGAATTCCTCAAAGTATTGTAAGTGACCGAGATCCTCGATTCACAGGGTCTTTTTGGGTCGAACTATTCCATTTGCTCGGATCAAGTCTCAATATATCTTCCAGTTACCATCCTCAAACAGATGGCCAGACAGAACGCTTCAACAGCTTACTTGAGGAATATCTACGCCACTTCATCAATACCAATTAAAAGAATTGGCCCAGCTTACTCGATGTAGCACAATTCTGTTTCAACTGTCAGAAGAGTTCTTCGACGGGGATGAGTCCGTTCGAAATAGTCTGCGGAAGGCAACCCCTCATGCCCCACACATTGGAGCAGCCATATTTGGGGAAGAGTCCAAAAGCGTACAACTTCTCTAAAGAATGGAAGCAAAATACGGAAATAGCTCGCGCCTACTTAGAACGTGCCTCTAAACATATGAAGAAGTGGGTGGATAAGAAGCGGCAACCAATGGAGTTCAAGGCTGGAGACTTTGTGTTAGTTAAGTTGTTACCTGAACAACTTCGCTTCCGGGGAAAGAAGGACAGGCGGCTCGTCAGAAAATACGAAGGCCCCATTAAAGTCATGGAGAAGGTTGGAAAAGCATCCTACAGAGTTAATCTTCCAACATGGCTCAAAATTCACCATGTCATCCATGTCAACAATTTAAAGCCGTATCACGCAGACAACGAAGACGAAGGGAGGAACGACATCACCAGACCAAATATCTCTACCAGCAACAAAAGGAAGAAAGAAGTTGAAGAAATCCTTGCCGAGCGGAACGTCAGAATAGGTCGAAGACAGTACCAGGAGTATCTGATCAGATGGAAGGGACTTGGAGACGACGAGGTATCTTGGGAGAAGCAAGAAGATCTGGAAGACTCAGTAAAGATGATCGAAGAATTCAAGCAGAAACAGAGTTGACGAGGACGTCAACAACTCAAATAGGGGAGAATGTCAAGGTCCGGGCTTGTCCAAGACATGTTGCCCATGGCCGCCCTTGCTGTTAGCCTAGTTTATTTCCTTTTTTAGTATTTCTATTGTACTCTTTTTCTTTCTATTTTTGGCAAGAGTGACTCCTCGCCCACATAGCATGTATACTACTGCTATAGTGGAGATGGTCCAGATTGCTCTTTAGGGGGAGAGGCATGACTGCACGTAGACCCCCTACCCACCGATGTAATTTGCTGCCCCATCAATGAACAAGCTTTTTACACACACTCTCTTGATGCATACTATTCTCAATGACGCTCTTTTCGGCTAATTTTGCTCGCTCGTTGCTTACTCGTTAGACACAAGCTCGCTCTAACGAAGTGGGCAATCGGTGCCGTTGGCACGCTCGTTGGCTGACCCAGTACAAGTGTGATATTGGGTGCCGCACGGTCTCGATACGTCCCTTGAAAGTAGGACCGTGACACTGCGCCTCTCTCCACATCTGTCTCCAGTAATATATTCTGATAATATCAATACTCTTAGCCTGACCTCAAATCCGGTTCTCCATGCTCGGTCCATACATGTGGAAATTGATCACCATTTTGTTTGCGAAAAAGTTGTTACTGACTGTTTGCGCCTTGCCTATGCACCATCTACAGATCAACTTGCTGACTGCTTAACTAAACCTTAGGTTGCTGCACGCTTTCAGGAACTTATGACCAAACTCAAGGTTCTTCATGGGCCCATGTGTTTGCGGGGGGATGTTAAACCATGCCGACCTATGCTTGATAAACCATGTCGGCCCATGTGTTAGCATTAATTTCTCTCTCTGAATACCACCCATACGTTAGCATTAATTGCTCTCTCTCTCTCACGTTTCTTGTTTTAACCATACGGGCTTGGCTCTTCCATCAGATGATCGGGTATAACATAATTCCCAAGGGTGGTCATTATAATGATGTTAGTTGCATGGAACTGTTTGTTCTTTATGCACTCTACCAAAAGACCCCTTTTGACTTGGGATTCGTTGTTTTAAATAGAATGATTCAGAGTGTTACCTCTAGGACTTCATCATCTCCCTATAATCTACTTCTCATGAAGATCTTTGAGAAGTTTGAAGTAGAATTTCCAGAGGAAGATGATCCCTTCCGCCTTCAACCATCCAACTATTATTCTCTCTCCACTCTAAATCGTATGGGGATCAAGAGGACCAAAAATGGGGACTTTGTGTTGAATGAGTCCCGCAAGAAGGTGTCTAAGGCAACTTCTGTTAGGTTGGGGAAGAGGAAGCTTATCCTACAGGAGGATGAGTCTTTTCAAGAAAGAGGGGATGAATCTGAGATCCCTACCTTTGATATTTCACCCTCAACTTCTCTGGTGTCTCGCTCCCTACCTCCTTCTCCTCCTCTTCCAAGACACCCTTCTCCCACACATACTTTTGAGGCACCCTCAGTTCCACCCTATGTGTCCATTCCCCTTTTAGAGGGTCCAGCTTCTCCTCCTCCTTCCCTTATTTTGCCCTCTCTGGCCGCTCCAACTCCTATTCCACCTGTTGGCCAGCTTGCACCTCAAATCCAAACATTAGCTCCTCAAGTCCAAATCTCCTCACTAAACCTTCAAACTGCTCCTCAAACACCAAAAACTTATCAAAGGAGGGCGTCAATAAGTGAGGATCAGTTCAATGAGTTAATGACACGCATTGAAAGCTTTGGCACTGCTCTCTCATCTGTTAAGGATCAGATGAATATCTCATTAGACGCCAAGCTTTCTCATAGCAGATTAGACATGAGCATGGACCTTGACTCAGTTTAAGACAGGTTGTCTTCTCATTTGGATCGTGTTGAAGGCTCTTTCACCAGGTACTTTCGGTCTCTCAAGTCTGACCTTGAAGCTCTTCGACCAGAACCGCATACCCCTCTCTGTTACTCAGCGGCTTGTGCTGAAGATCTCCTCCCTCCAATCATCAGACCCGAAGTTGACCAGGAAGTGAACTTCATGCCGTTAGATATCCAAGCTGCTGAGCTCCAGTTCACTAATCCTTTCAGTTCTCCAATCACCGAGTCTACAACTGATCTTCAAGGTTCCATGGCTGCACTTCAAGCTGCTCCTCCAGTTGAGCATCCACCATGTATGGACTTGGTGGTGTATCAAGAACCATCTCCACCTTCTGCTCCATGTCTGGACATGGTGGTATATCAAGAACCTTTTCCTATCGATGTTACATCATTCATAGGTCCTTATTTCTTTCCGGACCTTGAAGTGCCTTTTTCGATTATCCAAGAATTGTGGAAGCACTTTTTAGATTTAGATTAAATATGAGATATTTTTTTTGTAAACAATTTTACTGATCTCCACCTATTTGGTACTCTGATTTTCCTACTTCTTCAATATCCACATGTTTGCGTAGTTGAATGTTTGTTCTTATATTTTTTTGATAATGTCAAAGGGGGAGAAAGTATTTCGTCCTGTATGACTTTAGTATGCATGTTTGAGATTAACACTATGTTTGGAAATTAAATTGGATTGCATGCACATGCTGTGGGGGAGCTAGAATTATGGAGGAGTGATTGTCAATCAATTAATACTCATAGTTTGTCATCATTAAAAAGGGGGAGATTGTTGACTTAAAATTATGTTTAAGTCTAACGATGTTTTTGATGATGTGTTTTTAAGAAATGTAATTTGATGGTGTTTATGTTGATGAGCATAATAAGCTGATTATTGAATTAAATGGATGAGATTAATGAATAAATAAATAACTATGTTATTTGCATTTATCTGGAAATGCCCTTTGAAAAAGGTATTTTAGTTGTCTAATAAATCTGTTTAAGTGTTCAGAAAAACAAGGCTGAAATTGTTGTATTTATTGTATATCCACCGATGGCAAAGAAAAGTTTACATCTTCCGCCAGCTAAACGACAAAGGCGGAGCATTTCAAAGAAAAGCTTACATCTGCCACTCGCTAAACAACAAAGCAAAGTTTACATCTTCCGCCAGCTAAACGACAAAACAACTACATCTACCGCTGGCGTTTCAAAGTCTTCTAAAGATTACTTCTGCCGATAGCTACATGACAAAGATTACATCCTCCGATAGCTAGACGACAAAGTTCAAGATCCACCGTTGAAATTTCTGAAGACATCCACCGCTAGCATTTCAAAGGAACATCCACCGGTGAACAGTGTCTCAGAATTACATCTATCGCTGCCAGTACCGATTCAAGAATTATAAAGTCACATCTACCGATACCGGTTCAAGCAGGGTAAAGTCGTATCTACCGATGGTGGTTCAAGCATTTCAAACGCAACATCTTCCGGTATACAGTATCTTTCGTTAGATTTGAAAATACCGCGAAGCTACAGTCATTGTCATCCAGAGTTTTAATCATGTCCACTAATGGTGAAGCACGAAAGCAACTTCAGAACGAAACGGCTAGCTGTCTAAGTACGGATGCTTCTCCAACGGTAATATATTTCCACATCCAGCAAGAAGCATTCAATGAAAAGAGCCGATTATAGACAGAGTATTTAAGTGGGAAAAAGAAGCTCAGGAAAAATAATTTTTGCGAAAATCATTGTTGAGCCCTGACAAGCAGACTGTTGTAAATCACTCTGTATTTTCTTCTACATCTCTCTGATTCTAAACTTGAGATTCAATCTCTGATAGAGTGTAGTTTGTGCTGAAAAACTACATACTTATAATTGTGTAAAAGGCAGTGGATTGTCGCCCGTGAAGAACAATCCGGTTTTGTAAAAGGCAGTAGATCGACGCCCGAAAAGTTCGATCTGGTTTTCTCGTGAGGAGAAGGAAAGAATCTTCAAGGGGGAGTCTTGAAGCGTGAACGTAGACAAACTTAACCGAACCACGTTAAAAACGGTGGTGTCAATTTCTCTCTCTCTCATTTTTATTGTTTGATTATTTACTGTTTTCTTATCAGTTGAACATAAGAGAGAAATTATTTAGATTAACAAATTAAGTTTAAAAAGTCTAATTCACCCCTCTTTTAGACAAATACGATCGTTCAGATATGTCCTGTACTTACGTGACACTTTAGAATTTATATTGGTTTAGAGTTTAGATCGGCCTCTTGTTCTAAGATTAAATTAAGATCATGGGGTCGGTCTCGAAGATCGGCCCTAGCCAGAGTTTAATTTGTTAGTTTTTTGATACTTTAAGATGTTAGTTGTCAAGGATTATAGTTTAGGGAGTAATTTAAAGAAACCTCTATTTTAGGATTTATATTGGTTTTAACCCTTGATCTAACGTTAGAGGTTCTCTTATGCTTCGTCTTCAAACTTAGTTATGCATCGGAGACTATCATCTTCACTTCTTTATCTCACAGTCACAATTCTCTTCGTCGGGCTATGTTGATTTCAGAGTGACTCTGATACTGCGATTCAATCACTTTGTCAATCTTGTAGCGGTAAGGTAGTCCTAGAACGATTCCAAGTATCTAAGACATTCTGAGAAGCCAATCAATGGTTTGTTTCAAATTTATGACGTACCCAACGCTGAGCTTTTAGGTTTATTGGACTCCCATTGTCGGTTAATCAATCAAACAACGAGCTCCCATGAGTACCATATGTCACACTACCACGGTGAATGCGTCGTGAGGAAGGTCGTAGATCGGAATTTCTGAGTCATCGTAGTTGACGGTCAACATTTGGAGTATCGTGGGAACAAATCTGAGGGATAGCGTCATGATAATCGGAAGGTACGGAAGTGAAAATCAGCAGAGAGAGAACAAAACGAAGAGGAAGGGGAAGGGTCGAAGGTCATCATCATATTTTGCCGTCGTTGCCCTGGGAATTCGGATGCAAATTGCGATCACTCACTTTGTTTCTCAACAAAAAGACCAATTTTTTTAGTACATCTTTATATTTACTACGCTGAAGGCAGATATTGTAGAGATGAGAATTAAAAGACTTGTGTTGGAAATTAGGCAAACATAAAAGTCTGTGCTACAATCTTGATGATGAAGAAAGTTGGACTCTTGATTCGGATTCAAATTTAAGATCACCAATGATGTAGATTGACCATTTCAAGTCACGTTTGGGCACGTTTTTCCCATTTGACTTGTTGCTTTGGGAAGTGATTTCCAAGATATTTTGAAGACATTGACGTCAACTGAACGTAAGAGGAAGGACCGGGGAAAGAAGAAAGAGAAAGTGGTGGGACAATGGTGGTAAGTTAAATCCTTTAATTTGAAATAACTCTTCATCTAAAAAAATTTTAATAATTAAAATTTTAAATTATCTAAAATATAACAAATCAAACTCTGACGGTAACCGATCACTCTGCTCTCAATTTATGCCGAGATCAGAGGAGCGATTTAAATTGAATGGTCTCAATCTGTCCAGTACTTGCGTAGTAATCAAGAGCCGCCATATGATATGCATGAGTAGTAAAGGCTCTGGGTCTTCCAAAGACGCCAATTTCTCCTAGGAAGTGATTGAAGAAAAAACAAATCGTCATGCAAACAACGGAACAATTGGACGAAATAGCTAGAGAGAGACCTTCAGCTGGCTTTACCCTTCATTCAAGGGAACTGAAAACCAGGAGACAATCTAGTATAAAAAGCAAATTTTTCAAAGCACTTCTCTTTTAACTCAGAGAAACGAGTAACTGCAATTAAAAATAGAACATTGTCAACGTGTGCTATGAGATTTTTAGTTGAAAAGAAAGGGTCTAAGAAACCAAAGTTTATCCTCGTAAATACGAAATCAAAATTTGTCAATTTTTCAGATTAAACAGTGAAGTTCTCCTAAAATGCCAATACCAAGTCTTTGGATTCAAATTATAATTAAAACCTCCATTAAAGCTTCGATGCCCATTTGTTAGTTTCTCATAATTCTAACTCCAGGTCCTCAAAATCAATCCTTCAAGGTACCTAAACTCTGCTTCGAACTCGTTCTTTTGTTCAGTTTGTGTTTGTTTTTCATAAAGCTATCGGAAAGATCTACTCCGTGATTTGATCCGACATAAACTTTTTGAAAAAGCAAGGCGATTGAGCTGTTTTTTCCACCTTTTTTGGAGACAGAAATCAATTCTGTATTTTTATATAATCCCAAATAAAGTGTACTGTTGTTGTTGTGTTGTCTCCTATTTTAAGAATCTTCATCGTTTTTTCATGTACAGCTAGTTGGTGATCCTCAGGAACCGACCCAGGAAAGAGAAAAGCTCGAACAAGATTCAGCTATGGCTTCCTCTTCTGCTGCAAGAGCCATCTTCAGCCCTCGCATCAACCCATCTCCTTCCCCACAAACATCATCCAAATCAACTCTTCTCTCGTTCCTCCACAGCACCTGTAATCCTGTTTCTCTCAAGCTCTATGATCGTCTCTCTCAATCGAATTCTCGTCAAAGTCCGTTTGTCCTTAAATGCGCTGTGCAAGCAGTCGAATCGCCGGAAAAGAAAAGGAGCAGGGACTTGGACCCAACTTCTTCAGATTTAAGGCCAACTATATTGGTGTCAGAGAAACTTGGAGAAGCTGGTCTCAAACTGCTACGAAGCTTTGGGGAGGTAGAATGCGCGTACGATCTGTCGGCGGAGGAATTGTGCTCCAAGATATCGTATTGCGACGCGCTGATAGTGCGCAGCGGGACGAAGGTGAACAGACAGGTTTTCGAGGCCGCCAAGGATCGGTTGAAGGTGGTGGGGCGTGCCGGCGTGGGCATTGACAATGTGGATCTTCAGGCTGCCACCGAGTTCGGTTGCCTTGTTGTGAATGCACCCACCGCCAACACCGTCGCCGCAGCCGAGCACGCGATCGCGCTTCTCACAGCTATGGCCCGGAATGTTGCCCTGGCCGATGCGTCTATGAAAGCAGGTATCTCTTTCTCCTTCATTTTTTTCCGAACAGTTGTTTCTCTCATTAGACATCAACGTTATGCAAAATCTTCCGAATAGATCGGATCAATCTGAGAGATCTGCATCTTAGATCTGTTCGTGAGAATCTGGGTTTTGAATTATAACATTGCAAACTTCCGAACAAGATTCAAATCCCTTTTTTTCATTCTCAAGACGGAAGCCATTATTATGCTGAATGAAAAGCTTAAATTTTTACAGGAAAATGGGAACGAAGCAAATACGTGGGAGTATCGCTGGTGGGAAAAACTTTGGCTGTAATGGGATTCGGAAAAGTGGGATCGGAAGTGGCGAGGCGAGCAAAGGGGTTGGGAATGCAAGTGATAGCCCACGATCCATATGCACCAGTTGACAGAGCCCGCGCCATTGGAGTGGAGCTGGTGTCATTCGATCAAGCCATCTCCACAGCCGATTTCATCTCTCTGCACATGCCTCTCACTTCTTCCACTTCCAAGGTCTTGAACGACGAAACCTTTGCGAAGATGAAGAAAGGCGTCCGCCTCATCAACGTCGCGAGAGGCGGAGTTATAGACGAAGATGCACTCGTGAGAGCCCTTGACGACGGCCTTGTTGCTCAGGTTCTTGGCTCAACTATAATTATACGTTAATGGTTGATTAAACGAAGATCTTAACTTTGCTATGTTTATTTATTATACTTTAAATTATTTCTTTGAACAAATCAAACCTTGGCCTTTCGTTTATCAGCAATTTGAATCATACTGCTAATTTATCTGTTAAATTCAGTACGTGTATACTACGTTTTTTATTTGATAAGATGTTTTAAGTTGATTATATTTTTTTTGATGATTTGTAACTCGATTTTGAATTTTGTCCCGCAATTGAGAAATATCTAAAAAAAAATTTCATAAAGCTTTTCAAATTTTTACTTTTTAGGGAATCAAATATCTAAATTTTAAAAAATAAATTCAAAATTTTTTGTTTTGCTAAATTCTAAAATAAAATCTAGATTTTGAGATAATCACTCTTGACTTTTCTAATAGCAACCCAAACGGGACCTTAGTCAAACCTTTATTTTCTAGTTGGAAATTCAAATCAAGTTGGGTGGGGAGTGAATTATTGATCCACCTAATATTTTGTCTTCGTTGAAATTTAATGCTTTTTGGAAATGTGATGGTGAAATTTCTTGGCAACTTGTACATTTGACATTGTTGTCACTGTCAATCATCGCTTTCACTTGCTGAATAAAGTTTTTGACTTTGGGTATGACCCGGAAACAGGCAGCTCTGGATGTGTTTACGGAGGAACCTCCTTCGAAAGATAGCAAGTTGGTACACCACAAGAATGTCACAGTCACTCCTCATCTTGGAGCAAGCACGAAGGAAGCACAGGCATGTTTTTTGCAGTTTTGGTTTTGATGGCGTAGTTTATTGAATGGATCTGTGACTTGTATATATGTGAGGGGAATTCTCTTTCCCCTCGAGCTAGTTTTTAGAGATGAGTTCTACACTCTCGCATGTTTTAACATGGTATCAGAGCTTGGTATCGGAGACGATGGTGAGAATTAGACTCGATCCAAGCACGCTATGCGTGAGGGCGGATATTGATAATTGTGTTTGTCTCACATCGTCTATGGGATGAACCTGTGACTTATATATATATGTGAGAGAGATTCTCTCTGCTCTCAATGAAGCTTTTGAGGATGAGTTCTATCCTCTCGTATGTGTTAACACTCTCATGTCTTTGTTCTTTCTGGTTACTAATTGATAACGCTAAAATCTCAGGAGGGAGTCGCCATTGAAATAGCTGAAGCTGTGGTTGGAGCATTACAGGGAGAACTCTCTGCCACTGCTGTGAATGCCCCAATGGTTTCTCCCGAGGTAAACACATTTGTCTCACCTCGGTTAACTTCAAAATGAAGAAAGATTTTTGTAAGAGCGATGCTACGTTTACACTCTAGTTTTAGATTATAATATCACACTATTATTTATTTGAACATCTATCATGCTCTTAAGTTAACTATTAAATGTTTTTGTCATGTTAGCAAAAGAAAAGAACTCATAAATTAACTTCAAACTTTAAAACTTTTGATTATTTAAGATACAAGTTAGTTCAATGTAATGATAGTCTCCTCTTCAGCGTCAAAAGTAAGACTAGAATATGTTGTCGATGGTGTGCAGGTTCTGTCTGAGCTAGCACCATATGCTGTGCTAGCAGAGAAGCTTGGCAGGTTGGCTGTGCAATTGGTGGCAGGAGGGAAAGGAATCAAGTCGGTGAAGGTCGTGTACAAAAGTGCGAGAGATCCCGATGACTTAGACACGAGATTTCTCCGAGCCATGATCACAAAAGGCATAATTGAGCCAATATCGGCCTCCTTTGTGAATCTTGTAAATGCAGATTTCACTGCAAAACAAAAGGGTCTTCGCATAAGCGAGGAAAGGGTAGTGGTCGATTCGTCTCCGGAATATCCGGTCGATTCGATCCAAATTCAGCTGACAAATGTGGAGTCCAAATTTGCTAGCGCTGTTTCAGACACTTCCAATGGAGATATAAGAATTGAGGGGAGAGTGAAATATGGACTCCCTCACTTGACGCAAGTCGGCTCGTTCGATGTCAACGTGAGCTTGGAAGGAAATCTGATCTTGTGTCGACAGGTTGACCAGCCGGGGATGATCGGGAGAGTCGGTAACATTCTGGGGCACCAAAATGTGAACGTGAGCTTTATGAGCGTGGGAAGAACAATGGGGAGAAAGAAGGCTATAATGGCTATTGGTGTGGATGAAGAGCCAAACCAAGATTCTCTGAAGAAAATTGGGGAGGTTGGCGCCATTGAAGAGTTCGTCTTCCTCAAACTATAGAACACTCTTTTAATGCTTCTATGCATGAGAATTACAGACAAATAAGCAACTTCCTCCAACGAAAACGGTCCTAAATTATGCTTTGTCCCTAGCTTTAATGTCTATGCCTTTGATTTTACCTATACACACTTCGTATCATTTGATGTGAGGTGCTTTATTTCAATCATTTTTATTATCCTTCAAATTTCAATCAATAGATTGGCATTTGTTATCTAATGCCAGATTGGAGGGTCTGGTAATGGAGGAAAATACAGAGATAGAGGATGGTAAAGAACTAAGAAAAAAATAGAGAAGGATTGACAATGCTAGGAGGTCCTTGACAGCCAAACATCATTTGACTTGTAATATTTTGATACAATTGAAAAATAAATTTCAACCGCAAAGATAAATTTGCTTTCATTTACACAAACCAATTATAAATGTCTGACATTTTTAGTGCGATAGTTTGTGGTCCTTCATTGATCTTCCCGTTGATCATAGTCTATATAATAAAGAGTAAAAGACGAAGATTCTGTTCATAAAAATTACCACAGCTGAAAAAGTTATGGTAAAAGAAGTTGATAGAGCGTTCCGATTTGCTGCTCTGCTCTCCAGCCAATTTGAAAAGCAATGCTGCCTAACAAGTAGTAGGTAGTTATTGATTAGGAAAATAGTGAGAAAAACTTGTTTTCTCTAGAGAGATACAATGACGGCCAATTTGAAAAACCAGTTAAATTTAAAGAACATACGCATATGGCTTGTGAATGGGCTCTAATCATCCGTCTTCTTTTCTCTTTCTCTTCTTCCTTCTTCCTTCTTCAAGTCCAAGTATATCTAAACCTTCTAGAAGCATTCAGCGCAAGTGCAGCTTGCTACCAAAAAAAAAATTCACGAGTCTGAACTCCAAGCAGTGCATTATCCGTGAGTACAATTTCGAGTAAGAAACTTCTTCATCGCTTTAATTACTCTGGTCGATCTGCTATAGCACTTATAATGAAGTAGATTCGAAGCAGTAATCTCAAGCAGGTCACATAGTTTGTAATTCGCCCTTTGTTAATAGTGCCTATTTCAATTTTCAATTTTAAACTGTCTTTTGCAAATTATAAAGCATGGAACATTTAAGCCAAACGTAGTTTCAATCTAAATTTAACTGGTAAAGTGCATGCGTAAAGCCATATCCCTCCCCGAAAATCAAATTGCTAGTAGGCGGATCGAATTCCTTGACTATTAAGAACACTCAGCAACTGATTGCATTCCACTCAAAAGGTCAATGTAGCTAGTCGTTCAAAACAACAAAAAACATACCGAATCACAATCACTCTACCTTTGTTTTCAGCTGCTGAAGAGCATACATCTTCAAATTCGATTGATTAGACTAGTAACGAAAAACAAATTTTAAACAAAAGCCAACGGTTTACCCGCCATCACCTGAAAGCCACAAGAGGAGCCTTCTTCGTACTTTGGATGTCAAAAGGATCGAAAGGAGAAACCGAATCACCATCCCCGTCAACGAAGTCTCCAGTGGAGTCAGAAGATGCCTCCAAATCCTTGTGGCTCGACGCGGAGGTGAGCTTCAAGGACGACAATGGAGTAACAGTCGCCATGACGCCACTGATCAATGATGCCGGAGAAGAAGAGAGGAATGAAAAACTTAACAGAATCAGGATAGATGAAGAAGAGAGGTGTTGAGGGGAAGGGGATCGTTCCTAGCGGTTTTGTCTGTTTGGCTAACAATGGCGCCTAAAGAGGTCGTTATCACATGCCCAATAATTTCTTTTCTCTACAAACAGAAGACTGTTCTTGACGACTGGAAATATCAAAACACTGGCTCCAATTCATAACGTACAAGTTATTTAAACTTAAAAACTTTGCTTCAACAAATTTTACTTCGACTTTCAAATTTTGAGATTAGTTTATTTAAACCACGATTTTTTTTCGCAGAATAAACTTTAAATTTTGCACCATGAACAAAATGAAAATGGTTTTTGAGTTGTTTTGTTTTGTTAGGTGTGGTTTTCGATCTTGGCATTATATTTTTTTTATTTGAATTTAATTTTGGGCCGATTTTAGTTGATTTGGCTATGTATGAACGGATTTTTGCTGATTTGGTTTGCTAATAGTAATTTTTTAAATTAGAAAATATATAAATATTATAATATTAGTTCAATTTAGTTATGAACGGAACAAAATCAAGCAGTATTTAATTTTAATAGCAGGATCTTATTTGTTCACGATTTAAAATTTGAAATTCGTTAAACAAGTTCAGGATTTGAGTTAAACGACTCTTATAGTTCGAGGTTTTTTTTGTTAAAAAATATTCAAAATTTTCAATGTACCCAAAATTTAGGGTTTACTTTATTACTTTACTTTTAATATAATATATTAATTATACTAATTAATAAATAAGGCGGAAACATTAAACAATATATGAGAACAAATATTAAAATATAAAGTTTAAACTACTCATTAACTATTAAAAGAAGTTAGTTGTTTGAGCATTGCTCAATGTTTTCTTCAAAATTGAGAAAAAGTCTATATTTACAAACACTTGTTGTCAATCGAGTAGAATTCAAAATTGGGTTACAAATTGCATTAAAAAACATTATCGTAGCATACGTTGTATGCACGAATTGAATTTAACGGATAAATTACACGTGAACGTTAAATTTGCCGGAAAAATAGTTTAAATTATAATCTGCAAATTTCTACACCTAAAATAATAATACAAGACATGGGCTTTCAAAGGTCCAATAGGCCAAAGTGTGGCTGCAGGACGAAAGTGAGCCCCAGGCCCAAACGCAATGCATGTCTACAAAACCCTACTTCCCCCTCGTTATTATTTTCAGCCTCCCGCCTCTCTCGTTGCAGCTCTCCTCTAGCCGCTGTTCTTTCACAAGACAGTGAGTAGCTTTTGCATTCGTTTTCTCTTTCGTTTATCCTTGGTTTCCACTTAGTATTCGTTTGTTTTTGTTTTTTAATTTTCTGCGAGTTTCTTTATATTCATGAGTACCCGAGATTTGCATGGAAATGAATTTTAGGTTCCGATTAGATATTTTTTTGTCAGATATGTTGTTTTACTTTAACTATTTCGACTGACAATTATGCAAGTTTCGCGCCACTCGTGATCTGTAAACTGCTGTGGAAAAGGATTGTTATCTTCTATATTTTGGAATTACGATTTCATGAAACGTTAATGGGCATTAGTCAATGTTTCTACTATTCATAATCGGATTAGATGATTATTTGTAGCCATGGACGAAGAAAAAAAAACTTGGTGAAGTTAGAATTCTGGGAGAAATTCTGTCTTCCTCACTCTGAATCTTTTTTTTTTTAAGTTTTTGAGCAGGTATGAGTCAAGACGCCAAAGCCTTGATCCCGGAGTCTGTACTAAAGAAGAGGAAGAGAAATGAGGAGTGGGCTTTGGCAAAGAAGCTAGAAATTGTAGCTTGTAAGAAGAAGAATTTGGAGAACCGAAAACTAATTTTCAGCAGAGCTAAGACGTATGCAAAGGAGTATGAGGAGCAGGTCTGTATTATAATCTTTTTGTATCGTTTCTGTCATGCAATAATTCAAGGCTTTTTAAATTCTTAATATTTAATCTTACATGTTTGCTTATAAATGTTATAGGAAAAGGATTTAATTAGATTGAAGCGTGAAGCCAAACTGAAAGGAGGATTTTATGTTGATCCTGAGGCGAAGCTTTTGTTCATAATTCGTATCCGTGGGTATGTTATCTAAACTATATCCAGCAATTACCTGCTATAACATTTATGTTCTTATTGCATTAACCTTTTGAACTTTTAGTATCAACGCAATGCACCCGAAAACAAGGAAGATATTGCAGCTCTTGCGATTGAGACAGGTAGCATTTTGTACCTCATTGTTGTAGGATTAAAAAGTTAAATGATAACAAATATTTTACTCTTGCAGTTTATTTTAATGACCTGTTATATGTTGTTTATCCATGTATAAGTAGAGGAATGGTTAATAAGTTATGTAACCTGATTTTGCAAATTAACAATATTTCATTTTCTATCACAATATAAATGAGGATGATAATTTTTGCTGTGCAATTTCTCGATGCTCGTAAAATGAGAAGAACTTGTAAGTCCATTGCCAACAACCTGAACTCATATGGAAAACTATGTTGCTATTGAACTCTTTTTCATTAAGTTGATGTTGGTTGCTTTTTTATTTGAATCAGATATTCAATGGTGTCTTCCTTAAAGTGAACAAAGCAACAGTGAACATGCTTCAAAGGGTGGAGCCATATGTAACATACGGGTATTTTCCTTTCTTGAACTCCAAAGATTTTGATTCCTCGGTAATTTTTAGCTTATATGTACGGGTTTTAAACACCTTGCATTTGAACATCAGATACCCAAATTTGAAGAGTGTGAGGGAATTGATTTACAAAAGAGGCTATGGCAAGCTAAACAAGCAGAGAACTGCCCTGACAGACAACTCAATTGTTGAACAGGTTTGTCATATTTTCTCGATTAATCTATTACTTTTTTCTTTGAACCTACCATTAGTTTACTGATGAAAATGTCATATCTGAAATAGGCTCTGGGCAAGTATGGCATTATCTGCGTTGAAGATCTAATCCATGAGATAATGACAGTTGGACCGCATTTTAAGGAAGCAAACAATTTCTTGTGGCCCTTTAAACTGAAGGCACCTTTGGGAGGCTTGAAAAAGAAGAGGAACCACTATGTTGAAGGAGGAGACGCAGGTAACCGCGAGAATTACATCAATGAGCTTATCAGGAGAATGAATTAGGACTTTTGAGTTCTGCTACAACATTATTCCATTCAGTCTTATTTGCCCCTTCAAAGACAATTCCAATTTTTGATGTTTTTTGCTCTTCAAGAAGTACTGATGCATGAATTAATGAACTTAGCCACCAGTTTTTCATTTAAACAATATTTGAGCTACTACCCTCTATCCATCCATCTGTAGCTACTCTACATGATTATGATTATGTGTTGTGGATGGTATTTCGTGTCTTTGAAAGAATAGTTCTTGGTATAATGCGCCTCAAGTAGTAGTAATTTTGCCTGCTCATTCCTTTTTAATACTCTGAAAATTCTACACTTTTGGTCAAGACCCATTCATAATCAGGAAAAAAGAGGATGCAATATTGGTATATTGAACTTTTATCCTCCCCCGACTCAACTGCCTGGGGATGAAGAATAAAAAAAATAGCAAAAATTAGAAGAAATGTCAAAATATCAATCACAAAACCAGATCAACAAGTTTGGCTCTCCACATGTCTCCCACAACTTTCTTGGGTGATGGATCGTCTGCTCCTTTGTCCCGTTGCCCTGATGTAAAGTATATATACCCATCCCACAATCCAACTAGTGTAGTTTTCACTCGGTAAGGAAGCTTTCCGATCACCGACCATTTCTGAAATATGGAAATGGCCTTAGATATGATGTAAAATGAATCTTGTTCTATCGTCGATAAGAGATCTCTGTGAACAATACAAATCGGCGTTTGAAAAAACATACCAATTTATCCAAGTTGAATTGGAACACTTCTCCGTTTAAGATCATCTTCTTGGTTTGAGGATGCTTGTCTGTTGTGCCTCCAACGATGACAATTGAATTGTTCACTACCACCCAAGCAAATTCAATGTGAGAATCTGGCTTTGGCATTGATGGTAATACTTTCCATTTCATCTCATCGTCTAACATGTAGACATCACCATATACAACCTAAAAAATCAAACATTATTATCCACACTTTATGAAAATACACGCCTCTGGTGTTGTTTTGTACGTGATTGCGTGATGTTGCCGTTTATTTTCACAACTCAAACAAAGATCATATAAACCCGAACGATACCTATCATTGCCCAATGGCCAATGTATGATTTTTAGTGATTTACAGCAAAAAGGTATAGTATAATTGAAACTCATATGTATTTAACAAAGGCTCATTATGAAGACTCCTTAAGTATCAGACAATTTGAACCATCTTGATAAAAGGGTCAAGACAAATGGACTAGCAATTAGCTGTTTTGTGATAGGTGCTTTTTTCACCCAGTAAAAAGTTAAACTGAAACCCGCGGGTACACGTAGGTGCACTTACTACAACTCAGAGACATTTTTACGCGGACTCTATTTTAAAACTTGATTTTAGTTGAGATATGATGAGGATATCAATTAAATTGATAAATAATATTTTTGTAAACCGCAGTCATAGGAGTTGTTGATCGTCCCGTGAACTACCCCAAAATGATAACGATAAGTATACCGATCTTTAAAAATATGTTAAAAACCTACAAATATATTACGCAACAGATACAAGTTGATTAGCAGTAAGGACTAAGGCCTACCTCGTGCCTGCGAGAGCATTTGAAAATGGGTGATCCGGGTTTGGCCATAAAATCACCTTCTTGACCACCAATGACATAAAGTCGATCAGCAACAACAATACAAGACCTGCATTAGATGAAAGTGTTACAAGATGTATAATATGTACAATTAAATTTACATTCCCATTTTTGGGATTAATAATCATTTAATACGGTGTCTTGGAAATCCATGATCGGTCTGAAAGACGTATCGAAGAGATATCCCTACCTATGAGGTCCTCCTCTGGGTATTGGTATCTCAGTCCTCCACTCCTTTTCTAGTGCTTTTCCATCCTTCACTGCGAGACTCCAATGCTCCAATGCAGGTGTATATCGGTCTTCCTTGCTACCGCCCATCACATGAAGCCGACCTTTCCAAAGTTGAGTTGCCGGGGCATACCTGGAAATCATTATTTACAAACTCGCCAAAAAACTTTATGTCGTGCACACAGAAGGAAACACATTATAACAAGATGTCACCAGAATATGACATGGACTTTTCATATTGCAAGATATATACAGACTAACAAGTTCAACCACTACTATCTAAGTTGCCAGTTACTTTACTCTGGAATAGTTGATGCAAATTACATAGAATAGGTACCAATGATTGGGGATTAATCTATATCGACTTTTCAGAAATGACACGACTTCAATTAACAGTGGAAAAAGTGAAATTCAGCTCATATCATTTGGATTGCTACTGAAAAATCCACAACCAAATCTGTGTCACTCCCAAAAAACAATCAAATATGGGTTTTAACTTTTTTCTTGGACTGCATATTTTAAAAGAGAACATACCTAGGAACTGGTAACTGAGGCATATCCGACCATTCATTAGTCTTAGTATCGAGAACAAATGTATGGGCAGTTGGCCCTCGGCACTGTGGACCGTATTGTCCAGTGACTACATATATGTATCTACCATCAGTTGCCATTCCTAGATGTGAATGCGCCATTTCTTTAGGCATGTCAAATCTTCCTCCCCATGTATTATCAATGAAATTATAGATGTCAACGTGTGAATGCACCTAATTAAATCAGTAAAAAGAACTTTTAATGTTCCTGCAGAGTTACAGTCATTCAATAAGAAAGAAGGATCCAAAGAATCACAAGGAACGGCAATTCATGATCCATATCATTAGTAAGATGAAACCATATTAATTGATGCCATTGAATAGAATTAGTTGTGTAGCAGTCGATGAAGCTAAGTATGAACCATTAGCAGATTTTGCATTCAAAGGAATTGAAGCTCTATGAAATCCTTTTTACTTTTATGGTGCATTTCACTCCATGAATCCAGCCATTGATGTGGCGAACTAATAGAAATCTAGCTTGAAATGACAATTTTTCAAAGGATAAATATTTCTCTTCAAAAGAAAACTATGCCCCTAGCACATAAGAAGTTCTCACAAGATCAATGGTGCCATATCCAGCAAATACATAGAGAAGATTCTTAATCTGAATTGCAGCACCGTCTAGACGAGGCACAGGAGCAACTGCCATCTTCTCCCATTTTAGTTCCGGAGCAGGCAAGTCAGCAAAAGTTGCCGGCAAGGCTCCACCGGGAAGTACAGCTTTGCTATCATTAGCAGTTACTCCCTACAAGTAGAATGAATTGGCCGTCAATAACAACATTCGAACTTTCCATAAGAAATGCATTTATCATCGATATCCTTAATTCTATCAAACTACTCGAGCTTTACAAATTCATCATAAACAGCAACCTATAAAAGCACAAGTTTTAAAGTTTTTCCCCACGTCCCGGACAACCTGATCGTAGCCAAATCATAAGAATGAAGAAAGAAATGAAAAAAAAAAACAAAGAATTTAGATTGAAGAACCAGACCCTTTGAGATTTTTTGTCTTCAGATTTTCTAGTCACAATCAAGCTTCCGTCAGAGTTACCGGTAGGGGACCAATTATAAGTAACGGACGAATATGAAGACGCAGAACGCGAAGTTGAAGCCCAGAGAAAGTCGGTAACAAGAGCAAATCCAAGAAGCGCAACGCAAATTAGCACAAATTTCGCAGAGGCGTGCCTAGCCGAGTGCCTAACCACAACCATACCTCACATATCACGAGTCCGAATCTTCTGGCGATAAAGAAAAGGCAAAAATAAAATGTGACAAAAAATTGCTCTCAAAATCGCTGCTTTACGCGAGTGGAAATAGCAGGCAAGAAACCGCTGGTATGGGCCAAAACCAACGACACCGCCGCTGACAGGCAAGAAACCGGTGGTATTACCCGCCGCAACTCCTCGTACGTCAACAAAAATGAGAATTTTTTACTTGTAATAAAAACAAGAGTAAAGTACAATTTAGCCCCTACAACTATTTGAAATGAGCAATTTACACCGTAAATTTAGATAATTGGCAATTTAGCCCCTACAACTAGGGTAAAGTGCAATTTGGCCCCCACCGTCTCATTTGTCGTTAAAATAACACGTTTTCGTAAGTGCCTTATTTTCTTTCCAAAAATACTCTTCTCTCTTTCTATCTCTCCCTTGCTCAATTCCATTTCTGCCGTTAGAACCCTTTCAAATTCCTGCATTTTTAATCAATGGCAGCCAAACTTTGAATTTTGATCAAAACCCATTACAAAATGGCTCTCCCAATTGCCATTTATCACTGTTCGAGCAGAGAACAGTTTCCAGAGAAATGGAAGCCATGCAAAGGGAGCTTCCAAAACTTTTTATATCGTCTGGAGCTTGGCCATTGAAGAACTCTAATTGACCCACGTACATGAAAACTTCAAAGTCTCCAACTAGAACATATTGAGGGACTTGCCAGAGTATACTGAGAGAGCTTGTTTTTTGACCATGGCCGGCGTGGCTTAGTCTCTCGAGCTCTGTATGTGGAATCCGCCATTTGAGGTGGGGAATGAAACGTCAGAGAGATCAGAGAAGGAAAAGGTGGGTTTATTTATTTATTTATTTATTTCTTTTCTTTTCTTTTCTTCCCTAAATAAAAGTCACGTGTGCAACTTTATAATCTTACCCTTAAAACCTTTCTTATGAAAACGCTTCAGCAGAAAGGTTTTCATCTGCTAAGTAGGGGTGGGCACGGTCCGGGCCGGTCCGGTTCCGGCCCGGAACAGAACCGGCCCAGACGGTTCAGGATTTTTCTGCCCAGAACCGGAACCGGCCACGAGAGGAACCGGTACCGAACCGGTACCGGATCGAATTTTTTGGTCCGGTTCCGGTTCGGTACCGGTTCCTCCCACCAAAATTACTATTTTTTTTTAATTTAAAAAAAATAAATTCAATCCAATAATCCATCAAAAGCTGGATTGTAAAACAATGTGAGAAGATCAATCAAACATTGGATTTTAAAATTTCTAACCAAGCGAGGCGAGCAGATCAACAGAGGCGAGCGCCAGGTGACCATAGGCGAGCAGATGCGACCATAGGCGAGCAAAGGCGACGCGAGGCGACGCGAGGTGAGGCAACGCGAGGGCGAGGCGAGCAGAGGCGACGCGAGGCGACGCGAGACGACGCGAGCGCGAGGCGAGCAGAGGCGACGCGAGGCGACGCGAGCAGAGGTGAGCGGCGAGAGCGGAGACGGCGAGCAAGCTAGGGCTTCTAAGTCTTCTGGCTGCGGGAAAGAAGCGCTGCTGAGGAGTAGTTTTAGTTTTAGTTTTAGTTTTTAATTTTTTTAAGTTATCCGACCCATGGGTCGGATAATCCACCGGGTCGACCCATGGGTCGGTTCTCCCATGGGAATTCCCGGTTCCAGAACCAGGAACCGGGGATTGGACCGCGGTTCCTGGTTCCCCAATCCATGGAACCGGGACCGGTTCCATGGGCAAGCAGAATCGACCAAGAACCGGCCCGGACCGCCGGTCAGGTCCGGTTTTGCGGTTCCGGGCCGGTTCTGCCCACCCCTACTGCTAAGAACGCCGCCGCAGACCAGAGAAGAACGCCAAAATAGAGGGAGTGAAATCAACCTTTGCAAAAATCTAATCCTCGATTCTTCAACCCGGGCAAACCTCTCAACTTTCAAAGATATTTCCCTAGTCTCTGTTGATTTCATAAAAACTCAAATTAGGAATTGATTTGGTTGAGTTAGATTGCTGTGGTCTTTTCCCTTGGTCTGCTGGGTTAAACCTGAATTTGAGATATTTTCTTTGTTGTTAAACCATCGGAAACATTGGACGGAAACTCTTCCATCAGTTTCAATAGTAAAAGTGGCACTGTAATGTCATACCAAGGGGGATTCTGAAGTTGTTGTTCAGTATTTGAAGCGGAAGGTCTTTTTGTTCTGTTGCCTGTAATTATAATCTTTGAAGTTGATGTTTGTAAGTTTGATCCATGGGATTTGTCTGGTTAGTTTCGAAATCTCAGTTCATTTTTTTCAAATCTTCTTCCATTGAGATTCTTGGACTGTAGTTCAGACTAATTTGAGTCATTGTAGGCCGCGGGTCAGATTTAAAAGTAAGGCTATTTTGAACATTTGTGATATCCACAGTCCACAAATATTGGGTCAATTTTTGAGATTTTATTTTACCCAAATTATGGGTTATTTACCCAATTGGATATAGACTGTCCTTTGAGAGTATATATGGTGATTAAATAGCTCAAGAATAATGAATGACTTTATTCTTTGTTAGGTGCGAATTTATTGAATTAAGCTGTGGACTCATTGCTTGGACTCTTAAATTTATTGAGTTTGACCATTTGTAAGTTCAATCGAGGTAGAGATTTATTTTATTTTCATTTAAGTATTATTGTTTTAATCCATTAATTAAATTCAATTATTTGGCATAAAATGTTCATTTAATTTTTGTGCTATTGTTCTTTCACACAATTATCAACTGCATCATTTTATCATTGATAAAAATTGTGTGGTTTTAACTAGAAGTAATAGGACAGCTGAAGAGCCGTGTCCTTGGGCGCGAAACCCTAAACCTGATCAGGGTAATTATGGCGTGCGACCGCCTGATGTCGATGTTTTGGCCTATGGCCCAGTGTGCTCGGAGTCCATGAGAGGCTCCATTTTCACCGATCATCTATTTAAATTGAAAATTGCATTATTATTAAATTTCTGCATAATATTTTATAACTGCTGGAAATAAACTCTATCCCTATTGAGTTTAGTCGACTCACCCCAAACGACTAATTTTTTTTTCAGGATCGAATCAAGAGGACTAGTTATCAGTGAAGGATCAAGAATTTTCTTTAAGTTTCATTATTAAATTTCTTTTGAGGTTAGAGACTTTTGAGATTGTTAGTCGTATGGTATTTAGATATTTTGTTGGACGTATATCATCACATTATCTGGTGTCTCTTGTTGGACCTGTTTAATTTATATTTTGGGCCCTGACTTTATGTTAGTTTATAAACTTTTCCGCTGCATGTTCTTTTAAGTGAATGAGATTTAGGGTCGGATGATTTAGCCCTTTTCGGGTCGGATCGTTCCCCGTTCTGTTGCGGGTCCCCTTTGGGGCGTGACACTATAAATCCGCTGCAACCATGGCCAGTAGTCCGATGACAATGCCAGTTCCCATTCTTTGGAGCTCCGTTAGACCTTTCGGGTTTTGGCTCAATCGTCCGGCTAACGGGACTATGATTTTTCGGTAGGTTCCGGTGAAGGTTAGGACGGTCAAAATGTTAAAGACTGACATGTTGGCCGCCGGAACGGGGAAATTTCCTACCTTTGATTTCATTACAGTTCCTTGTTCTACAAATAGGGAAGCCATTTGAGTGAAAATGACAGAGTAGATTATGGTGCAAAGCCAAATGGGTAACATTCTAAGAATGCATTTGACTTCTTCTACTTGAGTTACAGTGCATAACCTCCATGGATCCTTCTCACCTTTCTTCTCATTTTTCGCCATTGTTGCAACTTTGTCCAGAAACCTACCAAAACAGATCAGAGATGAGAAAGCAGCTTCTTTTTGCTGAGATTGAAGGCAATATTGTCTGCTTACTTAAAATCATTGCTATGGAGAATCTTCCTACGTCCTTTAGTGGAATATCCTGACCCTTCAACCTCATGCAGATCATCAGAATCAGCTGGAACAAACCTTCACAACTTAGGTCGACACTTCAACCGACTGGTTGACACTTCTCAAGCTTAACGCCCTTGGGGGTCGACACCTGTACATTTCGGTCGACCCCTCTGCAAAACACCAGTTCGACAATTTACTGTTGACTTATAGAGTGATTAAGTCATAATTTGTTTTTGATTATGTATTTGTGTATTATGTATACAATTTGATTATGTGTATTTAAAGAGATTATTAAATATGAGTTTATTTGGAAATACCCTTGAAAAGGGTATTTTAGTTGTCTAATAAAATCGGTTTGAGTATACAGAGCAGATTAGAAAAACAGGGTTGAAACGCGTGCTTCTGCCGATAGCTGTTTTTGAAGACATATGTCGATGACGTGTCAAGTGCGTATATGTTTCTTCTGCCGATAGCTGTTTTGAAGACCTCTGCCGATGACGTGTCAAGCGCTTATCTATTTCATCTGCCGATGGTGTTTGAAGCCACTTCTGCCGATGATATTTGTAGACACCTCTGCCGATGAGTCATCAAGATGGATATGCCGATGACGTGTTGAGGTGCATATGCCGATAACGTTTACGAGTTATATCTGCCGGTGAGTCTCTAAGCGAACATCTGCCGATGAGCCGTCAAGATGCATATGCCGATGACGTGTACAAGCTGCATCTGCCGATAGATTATCATGTAGCATCTGCCGATGGAATTCAACGCCTACACCTGCCGATAGTTTTTGAGTTGCACATGCCGATGGACTTCAATGCATCTGCCGACGCATTTTCACGATGCATCTGCCGATGAAGTTTCAAGACACATATGCCGGTGACGTTTGAAGCTTATTCATTCCGATGACGTGTCAAGTGTTTTAAAGCTGCGTCTTCCGGTGAACTTCTGCCAGAATTCAAAGTTAACCGCGAAGCTACAGTGACGTCGTTTTCAGCATTAACTCCAGACCTTTAATGGCGACGACGATTTGCAACTACAAACGGCAACGGCTACCTGAACTTGTACGAAAGCTGCTCCAACGGTAACTAAACTTCTATTATTGGATAAGGAGCATTGAAGCCAAGCCGTTCGGAAGACAGAGTATTTAAGTCGGGCTTAGAGCACGAAGGAACAACTTTTGCCAATTTGAATTCTGAGCCCTAGTTGCGAAAGTTAACTTGCACACTCTGTATTCTTCTCTACATCTCTCAAACCTAACTTGAGATTCATTTTTTGTGAGATTGTAGTCTGAGCTTAATATTTTACAAACTCAAAATCTGTATAAGGCAGTGGATTGACGCCCGTGAAGTTCAATTCAGAATTGTAAAGGCAGTTGATCGGAGCCCGGAATCCCGATCTGTTATTTCTCGTGAGGAGAAGGGTAAGGATCTTCAATGGGTGAGCCTTGGAGCGTGGACGTAGGCAGTTTGGCCGAACCACGTAAAAAGTTCTGGTGTTGAATCTCTCTTACTCTCTCTTTATTTTTGATATTACCTTATTTGCTTTTAGGCGTATTAAGAGAGTAACACTAATTGATTAATAGATTAAGTTTCTTTAAAAAGTCTAATTCACCCCCCTCTTAGACAATTCCGGTCCTACAATTGGTATCAGAGCGAGGTTAAATATTGTCTAAGTAGTTTATCTAGTAAACTTTGTGATATCTAAAATGGCATTCAACACACACTCCACACAAATGGAAGGTCAGTCTACCACCAGACCTCCATTTTTCGATGGTAATGATTATGTATATTTGAAATCTAGAATGAGAATTTATGTTCAGGCTATGGACTATGACATATGGAACAATATAGAAAATGGTCCATACATAGCCTTTAAAACAGAAAATGGCATTAGGATTCCCAAAGCTTCACATGAACTGAATGATACAGATAAGAAGAACATGAGCCTGAATGCCAAGGCAATAAACACCTTGTATTGTGCTTTAAATAGAGACGAATTCAATAGAGTACAAGGATGTGAGAGTGCCCAAGAGATCTGGCATCTCTTAGAAGTCACACACGAGGGCACAAACCAAGTGAAAGAGAGCAAACTAAACATGCTCATACATGAATATGAATTATTTTCTATGCCTAAGGATGAGTCTGTATCTTCCATGTTTACAAGATTTACTAACATTACTAATGGGTTGAAAGCTCTTGGTAAATCTTATTCTAGTGAAGAACAGGTAAGGAAGATCCTCAGATGTCTTCCAAGAATCTGGCAGCCAAAGGTGACTGCCATACAGGAAGCAAAGGACCTCAAGGTTTTAAAACTTGAGGAACTCATTGGATCCCTCATGACACATGAGATCACCATGAGGTCAAATGAGAAGGAAGATCTCAAGGAGAAGGAGGCTACAAAAAGAAAAGACATAGCCATGAAAGCTTCTTCCAGTAAACAAGAAATATCTGAGGATGAAGAAGAAGAAAATGATGAGGACATTGCACTCATCACCAGGAGATTCAGCAAATTCCTGCAACGGAAGAGGATGCAGGGAAAAAGGTTTCCAAAGGGTGAAAAGTCTCAAAAGGACAAGGAGATCACGTGTTTTGGGTGTGGAAAGCCTGGACATATGAAGGCAGATTGTCCACAAGCAAAGAAGGGTCCCAAGAAGTTCAAGAAAAGGGCAATGAAGGCCACTTGGGATGATAGTGAAGAAGACACCTCTTCATCAGAGGATGAAGAAGTTGCTAATCTGTGCTTTATGGCACATGAAGATGTGGTTAGTCCTTCTTCCAGTAATTTTAGTGATTGTGATAGCGATAATGATGATGGTGAACTAATTGATGCTTTTAATGACTTAGTTAAGCAGTTTGGCATGCTAAAGACTAAGTATAATGCATTGAAAAAGGAAAACGCAAACATGTTAGAAATACAGGCCAAGAAAACTAATTTGCATGTCAAAGAGATTGATGATCTTAAAAGCAAAAATGAAGATTTGAATAATATTATTCTGAACTTTACTAAGGGTGAAAAGCTATTTAAGATGGTAATAGCAGGTCAGAGAGCAAATTTTGACAAGACAGGATTGGGGTATGACAAGTCTAATAAAAGAAAAGCCTTTAAAAATTTCTTTGTAAAACCCTCTGTCTGTCATGCATGTAATGACGCTGGACATAAATCTTTTGTATGTCCGCTAAAAGCTAACTATATGAAAACAACTGGTAAATTCCAATGGGTTCCTAAGGGAACCAGATCTAACACTAGGACCCAAAAGATTTGGGTACCTAAGAGGACAACCTGATTTCTGTTTTGCATGTTGACTGCTCTCCCGGAACAAATCTATGGTACCTTGACAGTGGTTGTTCAAGGCATATGACGGGAGACTCAACCAAGTTTGCTGTTGTCAACAAGAAGAAAGGTAGTGTCACTTTTGGTGGAAACCAAAAGGGCAAAATCGTTGGCATCGGTAATATAGGTAATCCTTCTCATCCTACTATTGAAAATGTTTTGCTAGTAGAAGGATTAAAACATAACCTGCTTAGCATAAGTCAGTTGTGTGACAAGGGCTATAAAGTAACTTTCAAATCAAATGCTTGTGTGATTAAAGACATTTCAACTAATCATATTTTGTTTAAAGGATTTAGAAAAGAAAATGTCTATATTGTTGATCTGAATGTTTTTGAGCATGTTGATGAGAAGTGTTTTGTTGTTAATTCTCTTAATGATTGTTGGTCTTGGCATAGAAGATTAGGACACGTAGGGATGGATACCTTAACTAAGATTACTAAGGAGAATTTAGTTAGAGGGATCCCTAAGATATCCTTTGAGAAGGATAAAGTCTGTGAAGCTTGTCAAATGGGCAAGCAGATCAAAAGTTCTTTTGCATCAAAGAATGCAATCTCCACTTCTAAGTCTCTCCAACTTCTTCACATGGACCTCTTCGATCCTTCCAATATAGCAAGTCTAGGCGGCAAATTCTATGCCTTTGTTATTGTAGATGATTTCTCTAGATTCACCTGGGTATATTTTCTGAAGTCTAAGGATGAGACCTTTGAAACCTTTTCTAGCTTTAGGAAAAGAGTTCAAAATGAAAAGGGACTCACCATTGTTGCTATTCGTAGTGATCATGGTGGAGAATTTGAAAATGAGAGATTTGAACTCTTGTGCCTCAAAAATGGAATTGAGCACAATTTCTCTTCACCTAGGACTCCTCAGCAAAATGGTGTTGTTGAGAGGAAGAATAGATCTCTCCAGGAGCTAGCTAGGACTATGCTTAATGAAAATTCCCTTCCTAAATACTTCTGGGCTGAAGCTGTTGCTACAGCTTGCTATGTTCTCAATCGGGTCTCCATAAGACATATTCTTGAAAAAACTCCCTATGAACTTTGGAATGGCAAGACTCCTACTGTTAAGTATTTTAGAGCTTTCGGTTGCAAATGTTTCATTCTTAATACTAAGGATAACTTAGGAAAATTCGATTCAAAATCCGATCTTGGAATTTTTCTAGGATATTCTCTGTCCAGTAAAGCATACAGAGTTTTCAATAGGAGAACTCTTGTTGTTGAGGAATCTGTTCATGTCAATTTTGATGAGACTCCTCAGCCATTAATAAATGTGGATGAGGATGATCCCTTGGAAAAACAACTGGATTCCCTTTCCTTAGAAAAGCTTTCAGATCTCATTCAAGTAGAAAAATCTTTAGAACCTTCTTCTATTTCTCATGATATAGTTTCTGTCAAGGATGAAAATCCTGCTCTTCCTAGAGATTGGAAATTCATCAAAGACCATCCATTAGATGAAGTCGTAGGTGATCCTTCTTTAGGGGTTAAGACTAGAGCCTCTCTTAGGAATCTCTGTGCCAATGTGACATTTATCTCTCAAATAGAGCCTAAGAAGTTTGAAGAGGCCGAGATTGATGAGTATTGGATTTTAGCTATGCAAGAAGAGCTAAATCAATTTGAAAGGAGCAAGGTATGGGAACTTGTTCCACGGCCTAAGGATCATCCAATTATTGGAACAAAATGGGTTTATAAGAATAAATTGGATGAAAATGGGATAGTAGTTAGAAATAAAGCTAGACTTGTAGCTAAGGGATACTCTCAAGAAGAGGGAATTGATTTTGAAGAATCCTTTGCCCCTGTAGCTAGATTAGAGTCAATTAGAATGCTTCTAGCTTTTGCTTGCTACAAAAACTTCACACTCTTTCAAATGGATGTAAAGAGTGCATTTTTAAATGGGTATATAACAGAAGAAGTTTATGTAAAGCAACCTTTAGGTTTTGAAGCCTTTGATAAACCCGACCATGTTTTCAAACTTAGGAAAGCTCTCTATGGACTTAAGCAGGCTCCTAGAGCTTGGTATGACAGATTGAAGAACTTCCTTGTGGAAAGGAATTTCAAAAAGGGTAACTCCGATTCAACTCTGTTTACCATGCAAAAGGAGAAGGACATTTTGTTGGTTCAAATTTATGTCGATGACATTATTTTTGGCTCAACTAATGTCAAAATGTGTAATGAGTTTTCATCCCTCATGCAAAGTGAATTCGAAATGAGTATGATGGGGGAGTTAAAGTTTTTCTTAGGATTTCAGATCTATCAATCTCCTGATGGAATTTTCTTCTGTCAAGAAAAATACATCAAGGAACTCCTTAAGAAATTCGGATTAGAAACTGTCAAATCTTCCAAAACTCCCATGAGTACCACTACTAAATTGGACAAGGATGAAAAAGGTATAAGTGTGGATATCAAGAAATATCGTGGTATGATTGGTTCTTTGTTATATCTGACTGCTAGCAGGCCAGATATACTCTTTAGTGTTTGTCTGTGTGCTAGATTCCAGGCTGCCCCTAAGGAATCTCACTTAACTGCTGTCAAAAGGATTTTTAAATATTTAAGTGGGACACCTGACTTAGGTTTATGGTATCCAAAAGGTACTTCTTTCGATCTTATAGGATACTCAGATTCTGACTATGCTGGTAGTCTAGTTGATAGGAAAAGCACCAGTGGAACCTGTCAATTTCTAGGTGAATCATTAGTTTCCTGGTATTCTAAGAAACAGAATTCTGTTGCATTGTCAACTGCTGAAAGTGAATATATTGCTGCAGGCAGTTGTTGTGCACAAATGCTTTGGATGAAGCAAACTCTAGAGGACTATAATCTGTTTTATGATAGGATTCCTATTCGGTGTGATAACACCAGTGCCATCAACATTTCTAAAAATCCTATTCAGCACTCTAGAATCAAACATATTGATGTTAGGTATCATTTCATTAGAGATCATGTTCAAAGAGGAGATATCACTCTAGAGTTTGTTAATTCTGTAGATCAACTAGCCGACATTTTTACCAAACCCTTGGATGAAAAGACATTCAATAATATTAGAATAAGATTAGGCCTCATTCGGGTTGAGAAAAACTAAGGTTATTTCTCTGTTGGTGATAGGGGTGTGCAAAACCGGTTTCGGTTCAGTTTTGGGGAGGATCAAAACCGAACCGATCGGTTTCGGTTTTGGATTTGCCGAACCGAAACCGGTTTTGGGGCACACCAAAACCGAACCTAAACCGAACCTAAAGTTTCGGTTCGGTTTCGGTTCTGTTTCGGTTTTACAACCTACCATTATGATGATGCCTGCATAATGACTGATTAATTTAAGCGTTTGCTTCTAGAGAAAATTTGCAGTGAAAGATGACTGATGATAGAGTACCTTGCAACTCCCCTGTACTTCGATACACCTCTCGAGAATCCACTGCTCTTCCTGAGCCCCAAGAAAGGAAAATGTGTTATGGAATGAAAGAGGATATAGAAATATGACTCGAGTTAGAAATCAAACCTTCTTAATTTTTACCTCGTTTTCATATTCTGATACCTGTACGAAAAAATTGATGAAACGTTTCTATTGTAGTTAAATGAAGGTGAAAAACTGTGAAAATTTGTGATCTTACAGGAAAATTGGTGAAAGTAGACGTCCCCCAGTATTTCAGTGCGGCTAAATCATATGCTCTTGCTGCAGATTCTTCGTCATCATAAGCTCCTGTAAGTCCAGAACTTAAACATGTCATTTCCTCAGTTAATTCATTTTATTTTCAGTAAAAATATTTAGAAATAAAAGACATTCCACAAGAAAGAAAAGAAGGATTGTCAGAAAAAAACTAACCAAGATAAACTGTGAAGTCCCAGAATCCAGTTCCAATGCCGGATACATGAAAAAATTAGAATATGATATCCATGTCGAGGAGGATGTTAAATAAGAGCAATTAGAGGGAAAATAGTAAAAAAGATGTACCTTGTTTCCCCTTCTTTTTCTGTGTAATATTCCATGACAGCTTATCCCACAAATGAGCTTCGTATCGACCAGTCCATCTATGTCTGCTCATTGACCAGAAAAAACAGAAAAGAATCTTAATACTAACTGAAATCAAACATTTTTCTTTCAAATGGAAGCTTAATTTCTGTAGTTCAGACCTGCTTACACCTCGAAATCTTGAACTTCTCTTTGTTGTGGTGGCGGCTGGAATTTGATCAACTTGCTGCTTCTGACTCTGACTTTGATTCTGGCTCTCATCACAACCAACCGGAGCTGCACTGGCCACTCGGCTTCTTCGCCGTCTTTGGACACATCTCAGAGACTCGGTCTCATTTTCCGGCAACCTAAATAATGCAAAGCATAGCACATACCCGGTTATCGGTTGCCTGATCGTGTGTCGTCGGTGCTCTCTGTCGTCGTCGATACTCGATACTCGATACTCGATAGCAGAGACTGAGAGTAGAGTCGTCGCCTCGCCCTCGCCTCGCCGTCGCCTATCCTCGCCTCGCCTCGCCGTCGCCTCGCAGACTCGCAGTTGAAGAATCGGGATTTAGGTCTTACTCTTCGCAGTTCGCTTCGGCTTTGCTCTTCAGTCTTCACTCTTCATCGGTTCATTCTCATTTTAATCAACAGCGGTTCGGTTTCGGTTTTGCTCGGTTTCACCAAGCCAAACCGATAACCGAACCGAAGTGGCCGGTTTTGAGATATGCCAAACCGGACTTCGGTTTTCCTATGCTAAAAATCGGTGAAAACCGAACCTAAATCACCGGTTCCGGTTCGGTTTTCCGGTTTCGGTTCGGTTTGCACACCCCTAGTTGGTGATTCCTAAGTGTTAGAGCATTTCCTTCTGTCTTGGCATCGGTAGATGCAGTGTTTTTCTATTGGCATCGGAAGATGTATGTCTATCGGAAGGCATCGGTAGATGCCGTGTTTTTCACCAGGCATCGGAAGATGCATTTCTATCGGCAGGAACCGGGTGTGTATTCTTAATCTGTCGACACGTGTGACCCATCGGGTTAATCGTCTTACACGTGTGACTCCATCTCGTCGATGCCCCTTCTTCATTTAAACTCTGTTTCTTCGCCCCGACACTTTACTTTTCGCGCTCTTTCTGTAAACCCCTGCCCTACCAAATCCTCTCTGTCGAATCCTCTTCTAGAAATGGAACTTCAAGGTCAATCATCTCGCGCCGTTTCCAAACCAACCAAGAAGAAGGCCAAAGTTTCTGATCGTCCTTCCCGAGAGATTCCTCGTGGAACGGAATGGCCAACCTTCTTCTTCCTTACTCAAGCTGCTGAGGTAAAATACCGCAATGACTTTCAGTTCAAAACGTTAATTCCTAGTAAGGGTATTTCTTTTGAAGAGTTAGCCGGAATGGACATTATTGAACCCTTGACGGATCTCGGGTTAATTGGACTCTTTGAGACCGAATCATTCTACTACCCGGAAGCAATTAGGATGTTTTATGCAAACCTTAGTTTTACCCCTGATTACCCTTCCATTAAGAGCTATGTCTACAACACACACATAGAAATTACTCCTAAGTCCATTAATGCCCTTCTGGGAGCTCCCCATTTGGATAACTGCCCATACAAGTATGTGACAGGCCCCGAGCTACCCTTCTTTGGAACATCTGATGGATTACAGTTTCTGAGGGAAATTGCTTTGGACCCCAATTCATCCCCTGATCAGTTAAAGGGCAAACATCTGACCCCTAGGGCTAAAGTTTTTCGTCATATGATTGATTTCAATATTGTTCCCAAGGGTGGACATTATGACGAGGTGAGTGCAATGGAACTGTTTGTTCTGTTTGCCATCTATTTCAAGACACCCTTCAACATAGGCTATATTGTTGTTCGGAGGATGATTCTAGCTGTTTCGTCCAAGGCTACCTCTCTACCGTATAATCTGCTTCTCATGCGGTTATTTGCTCATCTTGAGGTTGCCCTTCCTGAGGAGGATGAGCCTGTGAGACTTCTGCCCTCCAATTTTTATTCCCATTCCACTCTCAGCAGGATGAGATTCAAAGGAATTGTTAAGGGAAAACCTGTTGTGGATAAGGCTAAGAAAAAGGTTTCTTTGGCAGCACCTGTCAGGCGTGGCAAAAGGAAGCTTATCTTGCCAGATGAGTCAACTGCTGAAGGAGGAGATGAGACTGTGAGTCCAGACCGTGTTAATTCTCAATCTCAGGATTCAAGCCTCCCACCTTCTCCTTTAGTGCGTAGGCGCAGGACTGCTCCTTCCTCCATAGCATATACTTCCGAGGCCACCTCTGCTCCATCATTTGTGCCTCTACCTATTCCTGAACAACCTTTGTCACCTCCACCTTCTCCCATACTACATTCTCAACCTGTTTATCGTTCCATCTCTCCGGTGATTCGAGCAATCTCCTCGATACTCACCCATGGTCCTCCAGCTCTACCATCTCCAGTTCCTCCACCTCCCTCTCCTCCTACTCTCCTTTTACCATCTACAGCTCCTCCAGTTCCAGTCCAACCACCTTCAGCTCCTCCATCTCCACCCCATGAACCTTCAGTCCCTCCATCACCAGTTCAACTTGCTCCACTTGCTCAGCCAGTCCAACCCCTTCTCCCCGATACTCCTGCAACCTCCATGACATATCACAGGAGATTTTCCTTCACTGAGGCTCAGTATAATGAGATGCAAGCCTCTATTTCCAACCTTGGCACTGCCCTCAGCACCATTCAAAGCAAAATTGATAAGAATCATCAGGACATGGGCATTGCTTTGGATTCAGGTCTTGGACTGCTATCTACAAAAGTTGATGGTGATAGGAGAATGGTTGTCCGGAAACTTGAGAAACTTCAATCTTCTCTTGCCGCTTTGACACCTGAACCTGCACCTGAACCCGAATCATCAAGTTCTGTCACTGTTCCAGTGGCGTGCTTTGAAGATTTGTTTCTTACCTTCTCCAGGCCTCCTGTTGTTGAAGATGAGCGCTTCATGTCCCTGGATATTCATGAGGCTGAGCTCCAGTTCTCACTTCCTACAGCTTGTCCATTGGCTGCTTCTCCAGCTCCAGCCAGTCCAATGGATGTCTCTCCAGCTGATCCTTCTATAGAGCCTTCTTCCAGTCTGGACATGGTGGTGTCCCGCGAGCCTTCTCCACCTCCTGCTCCTTGTTTGGAAATGGTGGTCTATCAATCACCTCTCCCACGAGACCGTGCTTTCCTTCAAGCTTTGGTGGATGCATGTTTCAATCCCCACCGTGATGTACCCTCTTATGTTCAGAGAGCCTTTTGGAATCGTCATTTAGATCTCTTCAAATAGTGCTTTTTGGTTATATACATTTGTTGTTCCTTTTAATGACTATTTTTTTCTGAACATACTCTGATGTTGAATGAATTATTTTTTTTGATAATGTCAATGGGGGAGAATAATATACTTGATTGAATTTGATTGAGTTTGATTAGATAATATTCTATGGATAAATCATTATTTAGTCATACTCTGTGTTTCTGGAATTGCTCTGAATGGTTAAGTAAATAAACTGCATATACTATGGGGGAGCGGCTAGAATTATGGGGGAGTATCAAAGTTAATCAAATTTATATTGTCATAATCAAATAGGGGGAGATTGTTGACTTATAGAGTGATTAAGTCATAATTTATTTTTGATTATGTATTTGTGTATTATGTATACAATTTGATTATGTGTATTTGAAGAGATTATTAAATATGAGTTTATTTGGAAATACCCTTGAAAAGGGTATTTTAGTTGTCTAATAAAATCGGTTTGAGTATACAGAGCAGATTAGAAAAACAGGGCTGAAACGCGTGCTTCTGCCGATAGCTGTTTTTGAAGACATATGCCGATGACGTGTCAAGTGCGTATATGTTTCTTCTGCCAATAGCTGTTTTGAAGACCTCTGCCGATGACGTGTCAAGCGCTTATCTATTTCATCTGCCGATGGTGTTTGAAGCCACTTCTGCCGATGATATTTGTAGACACCTCTGCCGATGAGTCATCAAGATGGATATGCCGATGACGTGTTGAGGTGCATATGCCGATAACGTTTACGAGTTATATCTGCCGGTGAGTCTCTAAGCGAACATCTGCCGATGAGCCGTCAAGATGCATATGCCGATGACGTGTACAAGCTGCATCTGCCGATAGCTTATCATGTAGCATCTACCGATGGAATTCAACGCCTACACCTGCCGATAGTTTTTGAGTTGCACATGCCGATGGACTTCAATGCATCTGCCGACGCATTTTCACGATGCATCTGCCGATGAAGTTTCAAGACTGCCGGTGACGTTTGAAGCTTATTCATTCCGATGACGTGTCAAGTGTTTTAAAGCTGCGTCTTCCGGTGAACTTCCGCCAGAATTCAAAGTTAACCGCGAAGCTACAGTGACGTCGTTTTCAGCATTAACTCCAGACCTTTAATGGCGACGACGATTTGCAACTACAAACGGCAACGGCTACCTGAACTTGTACGAAAGCTGCTCCAACGGTAACTAAACTTCTATTATTGGATAAGGAGCATTGAAGCCAAGCCGTTCGGAAGACAGAGTATTTAAGTCGGGCTTAGAGCACGAAGGAACAACTTTTGCCAATTTGAATTCTGAGCCCTAGTTGCGAAAGTTAACTTGCACACTCTGTATTCTTCTCTACATCTCTCAAACCTAACTTGAGATTCATTTTTTGTGAGATTGTAGTCTGAGCTTAATATTTTACAAACTCAAAATCTGTATAAGGCAGTGGATTGACGCCCGTGAAGTTCAATCCAGAATTGTAAAGGCAGTTGATCGGAGCCCGGAATCCCGATCTGTTATTTCTCGTGAGGAGAAGGGTAAGGATCTTCAAGGGGTGAGCCTTGGAGCGTGGACGTAGGCAGTTTGGCCGAACCACGTAAAAAGTTCTGGTGTTGAATCTCTCTTACTCTCTCTTTATTTTTGATATTACCTTATTTGCTTTTAGGCGTATTAAGAGAGTAACACTAATTGATTAATAGATTAAGTTTCTTTAAAAAGTCTAATTCACGCCCCTCTTAGACAATTCCGGTCCTACATTTACAACTGAGAGTCGAAAGTGAAGAGAGATAGAAATCCTTCCTCTTATCCATCGCTTTCTTCTCAGTTTTTCCCCTTTCTTTTGCTGCAAATTGGTCTTTTTCTTTTGCTGCAAATTGGTCTTCGAGAAAATGGAGGATTAAACGAGCTTCTATTTGTTTGCTATTATGTAAATTTCCATTTTCTTAGCCTCAAATAGACGCCATTTTAGATGGGCTTTCTTTTACTTCTGAGATAAAATTTTCTTAGATATATCAGTATGTTTTGAAATGCCAATTTTCATTTCTGGGTAATTTTTTTGTTTGTTTACTGCTGCAATGTTAGGAATTATGTTTCAAGACATAATCACTCTACTACTTGAATCGAAAGCGTCCAACAAAGACATTTCAGTCGTTGCAGATAAATGAAGAAAAAAAAAACAGAAGTTCTCTTTAGAAAAGTGAAGCTTTTTCTTTGTAAAATGGAAATTTACAAAGAAAAAGTGAGAGAGAGAGAAAAAGAGATAAGGGTATTTTTGGAAGTAAAATAAGGCACGTGACGAAAACGTACTATTTTGACAGAAAATGAGACGGTAGGGGCCATATTGCACTTTACCCTAGTTATAGGGGCCAAATTGTCTATTATCCAAATTTACGGTGTAAATTGTCCATTTCACCTAGTTGTAGGGGTCAAATTGCACTTTACCCTAAAAACAAACCTTCAAATTATATTAGTTAATAAAACAAATGTTAAACTATCTCGGGTTAACACGTCAATCCTCCTACCATTAAATTCATGCACGGTCGACTGCATTTTAACTGCGGGGCATTGCGTGGTCGATCTCGTGAAGATGAGGTTGCTCGTTCTCCAATGCATTTTGTACTTATTTCAAGTACGAGCGACCGCATTTTAATTGCGGGTGACCGCACGTTCAACCGCTTGAAGCCAAAGTGACCCGTTCTCGAGTGTGTTTTGCACATATTTCAAGTGCAGACGATCGCAAAAGGTTGGATTGTTAACGAATAATACTCTAAGGTTTATTTTGTTAATGAATATGGTTTAAAGTTTGCCGAAGTTTGACTTTAACTATTATACTTGAAAAATTGGTCCCACTCATATAGTAAAATAATAATATTAATTCAACAAACATGCTACACTTAGACATTTAAACTAAGAGTCCAAGTTATGGAATGAGTTAGAATTTCATCAAACCTGAGACCTCATCACCCGTGGTTTGCAAATTTCACGACGATATTAAATCCGATTTGATCTCGTGTCTGGTTTTTTCATTGAGCGAAAGGTATAGGTAAAAATAAAATTGATTTTCCGGTCGAAAGTATTCGGACGAATAGAAGAAAAGGCTAATTCACAATTTGTAGACTTTCTATTTAAACACAAACCAGAATCAGCTCAAAAAGCATGTAAAGTCGTCCATCATCATCAAGCTAAGCAGCTAGCCATCCTCAATAAAAAAAAAAAAACTATACAGCAATCAAAGAACTAATTAAAAACACCATCACCCACCCACCCATCTCAAACCATCACAATCCCCACCACCCCAAACACTAATAAAGGCCAAAAAATAATCTTAACAGTGCGTGTGTATAACTATATAAATGGAAGGCGCATTCTGGTCCTACACGGGTATAACATCGGTCTTCGATGTGTCTTCGCATCGCAAAACAATGCCCTCGAGACTGGCCGGGAATATGCACTTAGGCCATTGGCATCCGGTGGCAATGGGCTCTGGCGGAGGAACGATCATCAGCACATTGTCGTTTCTCTGAACAACTCCCATTACACTTACTGTGCTTCCTTCCTTGATATACCTGCACCAAACGATATCGCTTATTTCTCGAGAAACTCGTAAGAGCCGGAGACACGACCGATAGGATAGGACGTGTGATTACCCTTCGCTCAACCGCATCACTCTATCGTCGCTTGAAAGGCTCCTTTCTCCCAACCATCGAATGAACTCTGGGGACAACTCTTCGGTTGCTGGATTCACATCGATAACAATCGAGTCGTCGACATAAGGAGTTACCCTCGCTCCACAGCCTGTCTTGACTAATGCTCTCAGTCCGGACTGGAAATCAGAGATGTAGAAGTCTACCACTCGTCTCTAAGATTTGGAAAATCAAATCCATCATTCATCATAGACTTATTCGACAGCTCGTGGGTAAGAGTCAATTCTCATTAAAAGCAACATTATGGCCAGGCCATCAAGTAACATACTAAACCATGGACGACACTGGATAGATAAAATTTTACAGAGAAGATTGGCCTTACTTACCAACAACTAATGTTATATATGCTAGTAGATCGAAACGATTGAGAAAGAAATGTCGGATACTTACTTCTAATGATCTTAGCCCCCAAGTAAAACGACGATGAGTAGGGTTGGCCGCTTTTGAACTCCATCCGCGGTACTCGTACAAACTCGTGGATGTGTAGACACATCTAGAAACTTTGTGAAAGGATGACTCAAGGGGCACATTACCACAGGTGACAACCTTCAAGAAACAAAACCAATATCAATTAAACGGCACAAACTCAGAAACAATCGATCGATCTTGAAGCGCAATCAAGCAAAATGCTATACGTTTTTCTGGTTTCTTTTACTTCCCAACTAGATGAAAAAACAAAGTAGTTTACTTTCGGTTTTTACGTATCAGGTCTGGCACACTGATTTCCACAATTATAACCAATTATAGTAAGGTCATAAGACTTACCCTCAAAATAAAACATTCCAAGCAACATACTTACCCCAGAGACCTTGACAAACTGTCCATTTTTTGCAGTTCTTAGCTCAGAATCTGGATAACGAGCGATGAAACCCATAATAGCTCTTCTTCCCCAGTAAGTATTCCAAGTAAAAAGTGCAGCAACAGCCCCGAAAAGAACCACAACCACGATAAGGAGAATAGGGTTATGGACTGCTCCCAGAATAAAACCTCCAGCAATAAACCCCATCACAAAGAGAAGAATCAATGACCATAATATAATCTTTGGGAAATTCCTCTTGAACGAATAATCATCATCTTGACTGAGAGTAGTTACAGCTTGATTGTACACAGCCGAACCTTGTAGTTTCATAGATCCCGTTGATTCCTGAGGACCAGAAACCTTTCGTGGGGCTCCGGAAGAATTTAATGGGCCTGAAGAAATGGGTCCGGAAGTGATGAGGCCAGTTGCAGGTAGTACAGGAGGAAGAGGACCAGAATTCTGACGGCCAGTTGGTGTTACTCCACCCGGCTGAGGACCAGAGGATTTCTTTACAGGCTCCCCATGTTTGCTCAATGGTCCAGAATTAGATTTCTTAGCTGAAGCTGAAGCAGAAAGGCTTTGAGAGGTTACAGGGCCTGAGGTAGTGTACCCACTTCGACCGGCAGCATTGGGCATGATAGGTCCGGAATGTGAAGCTGTACCTCCGAAAGAACCAGTCCTTGTGGGAGCCCCAGTTATAGGTCCTGATTTCTTGGACTTTGAGCTGTCCATTGGGATATCAAACATTTTCCCTAATTCTCCTGATTTCTTTATATCTCCACCAGTATAAGGCATGGGCACCGAGCTCATCGTGGGAGCTCTCTCTTTTGGCTGCTCGGGCCGACCGGAGACATAAAGGCCATTGCTTAGCTGATGAGAAGGGATTCTGGAACTCATCTCACTTTTTCAAGAGCTTCTACAAGCAATTGCACAGCGGAAACTAGCTGTAGTAACTGTTGTGCCGATCAAATCCCTCCTGAAAAGACAAAATTATTATTTTTTGCCATAGGATTCGCATATGTTTTGTATCTTTGCATTCTAAACCATATTCGTTGCCAAAAATTGGAATCGGCTGATTCAAGTAACTAATCAAACATTTCATTTGTCGATTAAAATAACCCATCCAGTTAAATTTGGAGCAAGAATGCACCCGAGAAACGAGACAAAAATATCAACCGAAGGAGCAAGCTGATGCAGAATTTTCTCAGCAATATTTATTCACAGGGTTCATGATCTCGAACAGAACTTAATCAACGTTAAGTTGATATCAATCTCCTTCCCCGAGTTGCCCACAAAACAAAAAAGTCAACTTTACTCTTATTTGCAACCATTGAATATCTATCCAGATATATCAAGACAATCCAACAGAAAAGTCAACCAGCTGAGCTGATTATAGAAAATGAGTTGAACGACTCAAAAACAAAACCCAGATAAAGAACAAATTCAGATAACTGTTACAGCCAGAAATGAGAAATATAACAAAAAATAAGATCTAAGGCAACGAAACTAATGTGATATTCCTGTGAGAATTGGACGATCAAGAAAGATCTAACATTAAAATTTCAATTTAAATTCTACCAATTTCTCATCAACCCAATATTTCAAAAGACTCAGTCACTGGTCGTCAGAGAACATGATCAAATCAATTGGAAGTTCTCGAATCTCCAAGTTTCACTGCAGAATTCATGCTCTAACAACATGAATCGATGGGAGGACAGTAAACGCCGCCAAAAAAGTTCAAATCAAAGAAGAAAAAAGATACTCGTATTGGCATTTACAACCAAAATCTGAGAAATAGAGAAAAGATCTGTAATTATAGAGAGAGATTCCAGAGATTTGAACTTCGGCCGAGTGAAATCTAGGGCTAATTGGCAGTCCCTACCATAAACCTGACTCTCAATTTCTTCTCCCACAATTTCTCAACAAAGGAACAAACAAAAGATAATAACCATTTTTTGGGGAAAACGAAACAAGGAAAAAATGGAATCTTCCATTTTCGGAAAGATTCATCCACCAATCCAACAGAAATCATAGGAATAGACAGTCGAAGCATACGCATCTCACCATTACAAGTAAGATAGAGAAGATCTGAGCTGAAATTTTCAACTGGGCTGTCGGAGTTGAGGAAGTAGACTGGAGGGCTAAATGAGAAAGGGGGAGCGAGAGGAGAAATTCAGAGCATACCAGCAGGCGAAACAGCAGCAGCAGCAGCGCTAAGAGTTGAAATCTGGAAATTAGGAGACATGACCATAGACACTTCCAGAGCTAATCCAAATCTCTCTCGCTATCCCTTTCTTCAAAATGACACACCTTTCTCTCTCTACAAATCCTTCACATTTCGAACCCACTCACTCTTGTCTCTCTCGGGAGAGCAGCAACAACTGGTAGCTCGTCTATCTCGTCCGGCAAAAAAACAACAAAATAGAAGAGAGAAAGAGAGAGGGAGAGAGAGAGAGGGGGAGATTTTCTTAATTCGAAGGATTCCGAAACTCGAGAAAGAGAAGAAAATTCAGTGATAAACAAAACCCAGATAAATTAGAGAAAAGAAAGAAAAGGGTAATCTTTATCAGTCATCAAGAAAGCATTTTTTTAATTCGTTAATCATCATCTAAGCTTAATGCGGCCGAGATTAATTCTTCTGAAGTGGTCTCTTTTTCTAGGACATGGATTGACTCGAGTATTGGCGCACTGCCGACTGGTACTGTCCTCGTCGGTCGTACTAGAAGGATAACGATGGTGTTGGAGAGGACATGTTTGGAGATGAAAACCATGTGAGACTTCTGTTGACGCCATTGACAAAGATTTTCTTTTGATTTTAATCGAAGATTAACTGCCCATGATTGATTGGGTTGGTTTAACAACATTGTTTTTCCTTTTTACCTAACCTTTTTGGTCTGTCCTTCGTCTACCAAAACCAGTTGAAAATTTAGCCAAACTGTTCTTGACTGCTCACTCACTCGATCAAAGTCCACAAAAAATCAGAAACTTATCCAGTTAGGACGATGAAAGGCTTCCGATGATTATGGTTAGGGGTGGAAATCGGTTTGGTTAGAACTGAAAACCAAACCAACAGAACTACATCAAAAATCTCGATTCGATTTCAATTTTAGAAAAATTAATTTTAAAACCGAACCAAGATTTTCGATTAGATTGGTGTTAATCAGGTGAGTAGATATTGATTTGAGTGATTAATATATTTTTTGCACTAAATATATTGTAAGGGGACAAGATGGTACATTGAGATTAGAATATAAAATAAAATATGCATATATTATATTAATTATTGAAAAATTACACAAATTAGAGTAGCGTGCTTTTATGAAGCAAGTGAAGTACTATGCATTTGATTAATTTAATAGATCTTATGGCCTGTTAATCTTTTTTCTCATAATCGTAAGGGCAAGGTCAATTTTGTATGAAAAAAAATGAGTAAAGTACAAATTAAATGTTGAACTTTGAGAATCTGTTCAACTTAAATCTTAAACTGTGCTTTTCAAAAAAAAGAATTTTGAAATTTAAAATTTGTTCAATTTAAACCTTACATTTTATGGTCGAACAAAATGAACCTTGAAATTTATACTGGGAATAAAATAAGCATCACACCCTTTTTTTGTTGGTTTTGCTAGGTTTGATTATGTTTCGGTTTCGATTTTAGATTTTTTCGGTTTATACTAGATAAGTCAATTTGTGACTTGATATTGGGTCGGTTTTAGCTGATTTAGGCATGGTTTGTGGCGATTTTGGTAATTTTTATAATTAAAATGAAATAAATATATAAATTTTATAATATAGGTTTGTGTGATTACGATACGAACAAAATCGAATAAAGTTTAATATGTTCTTGGTGCAAAGTTTCAGGTTCATTTTATTAAAAAAAAAAAAATCAAAATTTAAGTTGAACAAATTTCAAAATTCAAGATTTATTTTGTTAAAAAATAAAATTTAAGTTTCAAGTTAAATACCCTTAAAGTTCAGAATTTATTTTGTACTTGCACTCAATTAAGACATAATTGTAAATAACTTTGAAGATCAACAATTATTGATAAAATACAATTTAGATTATAACATTTTAGTTTATTTATATATTAGACCTTAAATTTTCTTTTACAAAAAGAAATTTCATTTTTCAGCTGTTGACAATTTAAACTTTGTCAGTAATTTATTAGTTAAATTTGTAATGTGTGTATCATATCTTCAAATTAATGAGATATTTTAACTCAATTTTTAACCTCGATTTCGAACTCTGTTGATGGCTATCAACGTTCGAAATTGCTAGAATTATGGACGATAGAGTTAGAAATGAGATGGAAAAGTATTCGTCAATTTAAAATCTAATTAATAAATAAATAATCATAAAGTTTTTAGTCCAATCACTTCTAATATGCTCATTTTGGCCTCCTCTTCTCTCCTTCGCCCTCTCATTTTCCAGTTTGCGAAGGACTTTCCCTGCTGAGAAGCAAACTGCATAACAATGGCAGCTCCGATGGCTACTTCTCATTTTTTTCTCCTCCGAACTCCACCTAGTCCTACCCTTCCTTCTAAGCTCCCCAATCAGCTCTTTCTTTTTTCTCAATCCCACACCCCCAGAAAATCGCTCGCCCTCCGGCTCGGTCTCCTCTTCCCCTCCTCGCACAACCCTAGCTTTAAGGTTCTGGCTTCAGCCTCACCTTCTTCGTGTCCATCCTCATCACCCCGTCCTTTCTCAAATATTCCCGTCGCCTCCGTTCTTACTGGCCCGACTCGGATTGTCACAACCGTTCTTTCCGTAACTTTAGCACTTTCCGGCCTAATCTTGAAACTGTTCCAGAAAATTTACCCCACTCTAGTCTCTCCAATTTTCCAATATCCTAAATTGCAGCTCGGTTTGATCAACGCGGCAAGCCCGCTGTTTTTTGCAGCGTTGAGGGATCGACCTAGGGGATCTCTCAACACGCCACTGACAGTTGTGGCAGCGGGATTGGGGAAGTGGCTGGATATTTACAGTGGGGTTTTGATGGTGAGGGTGTTGCTAAGTTGGTTCCCAAATATTCCATGGGACCGGCAGCCACTCTCAGCAATTCGAGACCTATGCGATCCGTATCTGAATCTGTTTCGCAACATAATTCCGCCAATTTTTGATACTTTGGACGTCAGCCCACTTCTGGCATTTGCGGTGTTAGGATTGCTTGGATCAATTATGCACGGTAGTGTGCGAGCGTATTGAAGAAACAGATAGTTGGATGGATGTGATAGCATTGATAAGTGAAAAAAAAAAAAAAATACATTTTGTGGTTAAATTCAGATCTCAGTTTGTCCTGTCGAATATCTGCGATGTGAATTGTAGGTTTTGTGTTTTCTCCATGTGTGATACTTAGTTTAGACCTGCTTTGGAACTATTTATCCAGGAACTTGGCTAGAAGTGTGATTCTCTATTATGGATGGTATTTGTTCACTTGATAGATTTGATACAATTACATACCAGAGAAAGATTTGTGTTTAGTCTCAGTGAGTCTTGAAGCATTGAATTCAGAAATTTTCCATACTTTCCCTGAGTTTTGAAACATTGTAGCTAATGAAGCAGATAGACAAGCTTGTGGTAGGTTGAGAACTGGAAGATTGTCCCTTCTTGTTTATACTTGTCGTGAATAAAACTGTCTATTGGAGTTTAATAGTTTAGTTAGTAGTTTATATCAAATGTGTGTAGGAGTAGAGACACAACAAATTGTGCAAAGTTAGAGACATGGATAATTCAGTGGTTTTAAAGCTATTCTTTTTTGTTCATTCCTTTTTTATTTCAAAGGTGCAATATCGCCTGCTCTATTTTCCTCTCTACCGTCTTCTTCTTTCTCGCGGGAGCTCACAGTAATGTTGGGGAAGGTAATGTTAGGGCAGAAGGTGAAATGGAAAGTCCTTTGCAAATGTACTATTGAGGTGCATATTTTCTACTTCAGTCTCTAAGATACCTCCTCCAAGTACAAGGTTCGTGCCTATTTCTGTTCACCAAATGTAGAGTAAGTTTTCATCTTCCTCTGTTCTGATTTTGCTATGCTGCCTTGTGTAGGAAATTAGAAATTAATGGCTCCAGTTTCCAGATGAGTGGATGACACAGAGGCTGGCAAAGAAGGCTGAAGTGGAGGAAGAAGTAAATAAATAAAAGAAGCACTATGAGTTATTGAGAAGAGCATCAAAACACCGGAGGTCTTTATCAAATCGACGGCTAATTACCAAGTGAAATGGTGAAAATAACCAAGGAAAAGACGAAGAAATGTTTGTTCTGAAGCGACGATCCTGAGCTCTAATCTGAATCTCCGGGGATCATGCAGTCAGAGGAGCTTGGTGCGAGTAGACCGATGTTGCATGGTTAAAAGAAGAGGGACTGGGTTGCATTTATTGAATTAGTGTACAACAAAACGATTTTAAAGCAATACTAGAGTGGAATATATTTCTAATTCAACATACTACCAACAAAGTGGCCAATCTAACCAAATTAATCAAATTGAGTATTGAAATATGGTCAATTAGTTGGATAATCTGAACTGTGTCAATGAATTATCACAGCATGATATTGAAAGATTATAGTGTACACACAGCATATTTCTAAGTTAATACAGAGGAGAATCAACTAGAAAGAGTGGATCCCTGCCTATTTGTTCTCTATTATGAACATAATATCATCACTTTTTTTTTTCTTTGGGTAAAATTCCCATAAATGAAGTTTTGGTACAGTAAAACTAACTGCTCAAAAAATAATAATAATTCCTTCAGCTGTTTCTTTCAACGTTGAAACAAGGAGTGGAACAAGAATTGAGGAGGCCAAAGATCCACGCCATTTCTAGTTAAGTTGTTCCCAATGAATGTTTCTTTGGGAAGAAGGTCACTAGGAGTGTCTTGTAAAGATGATGCTCGACTTTCTATTGATTTCGGCCAGTGATGCATCCTATAAGCAAGGACAGTCGAGGTCATTCGACCTTCAAGAATAATTCAACAAAGCAGGATTGGTTTTATTTCCTAACAAACATAAAATACGAGGCTGACTCGCTTCCTAACTTTGTTTCATGTTGCTATGATGCAACGTAATATGGGAGAGACAAGGTCAGGAATTGATTATATGTTCCTCTGTGAAATTTATACGGCTTGATGTACTTTTTTTACTAATCTCTTGACAAAAAGAAAAACCTTGAACAAAAAAAGACAATCAGAATGTAAATGATGCATATGCTTACCTGAATCTCCAAACAAATTTACAAATCTCTGCTCTAATACAGGCCCAACATCTTTAGCTCCATGATGTGGCTTGCGTCGAGCTCGGGGGTGTTTTTATGGCATTCTCGATCTTCTACCACGTACTCCTGAAGAGTTAAGAACAACCCTTCCAGAATGAGGTATAATATTGCACTTAAATCTTACAAATTTAGGATAGCTTTTTGCTAAATACTAGACCTTGGTTAGTTCTTGTTTGGCAAGAACGTGATAATGGCGTTCATTGATCCTCTGTCCGCATATAATAGCTAGGAAGAAACCATAGAGCAGACCGACCAAAATGATAGCCAAAACTGCACGACAATCAATGATCCTTCAATCCATTTTATCCAATCAATAAAATTTATAACATACAATCCATTTTATCCAATCAATAAAATTTATAACATAAAGTCTATAATAACAAATTAAGACATAAACAACCACTTCTATAAAGATAATGCACAGTCAAAACACAGGAGGAGGAAGTCACTAGCAAGCATACCAGCCATGGCGTAGAAACCATATGGGTGTTCTTCGTAACCAAACATTTCTCTTAGTTCCTCACCGTAGAATTTGTACACCAATACTCCCAAGAATGCCACTATCTGTTAAAGCACACAACCAGACTATTGGTCGAAGTGTCCCTACTTATATAACAAGATGATGGGCAAAGGTCCCACAGCAGAAAACAAAAATTACAAAAAAAAAAAACTTAGTTGACATTTATTTTAATCAGTACACCTGCTCATTCAAAAAACAATAGAAGTTCAAGAGAATGTAATGCAATATTTTTTACTGCAGTTGAAATGATAATGACAACACTTAGACATGATGGCAGCCAATGCAGTATGTAGCATCATCAAAAGAGACCCCAGGATATTTTTAATTTGAGATGGTGAAATTTTTCCTCATGCCACTTACGCAAAAAAAACGATGTACGGTAAAGAATCTAGCCAAAAATGAAGATTCTTAACAAAATAATCTTCTAAAGCATATAAAATTGTTTAATAATGCCAAGAGAATTAAAAATAATAAAAAGGTATTCAGATAGTAAGCGTAGAAGTAAAACTGAGAGCTTCAAAAAGGACATTTCTTTGCAACCAGTGAGACAATAGCCCAAAAACCATTCCGCAGAAACCCAGCTTTGAACTTCCATATACCGCATCTTATGGCATTCGCATCTTACTGATCAATTCAATAAGATCTGAATAATTGATATACCAGATCATGGGAAAAAATTGTATCACAACTAATGACAATTGCATTGAAAGTCATGTTCATCATTATTTGATGGCAATTGATGTTGATTTTTAAGTTTGTATATCATCACCCAAAACCAAAACTTTTTTTTTTCCTGAAAACAAAAGAAGAATGTGGCATACTGCTGCAGCAACAGAGTACATTAAGATTATTAAGCTAAAACTTTCCAAAATTAAAAAATGGGGCTTAAGGAGTAATCCTAAATTGATAAAAACTAGCCACATAAACTCATGTCGCAAAATAAAACTTAAAACAAAGACAGCACAAAAGAACACAAAAACAATTATATATTACATTACCAGCTGCACAATGATAAAGATGAATGCATGATCCCTTGCAACAAGGAACTGAAATTTCAATCTCAACCACCATCTATCAGGAGGGACATTTGCCCGCAAGATGAATACTGCTCTGCATTCTGTACAATGAGAAAAAGCAAATCCCTCCTGAGAGAATTTGAGAATTAGAAAAGAAATTTAGAATCTCCACACCAAAGACAAGAGTAATCCTTTACTAAAAAAAACATGAACCTCTATCACAAAATAATTATAGGTGATACTTCCAACAGACCAACATAACTGCCAAATTTAAAAATATCTTGGCCCCAAACGCAACAATTACAAAAAATCAATATGGTGAAAATTTTCAAATAAGAAAGAAGACTGACTAAGAAAAAGAATTCACCTTTGTAGACCTCCAATTATCAAGGCAAGATCTATGAACAAACTTTTGAGTGCCTTTGCAATGGCAGGGAGCAATTAAATCTTCCCCTGATAACAACTAAACGTCCTCAGATTGGTAGTTTGCTATCAAGCTTCCAAAACTTAATCATATAACAGTCAAAATAAAATCATAATAACTTCGGTGCAAAATTATCCACTATTATCTAGCTGTTAATTGCCATGCTCAATTTTCAGAGAAAGCCAGAACATGCTAGAAGATGCTAACCCATAAAACAAGGGTACATCAAGTACAATAAGACTAAATACCTCCAGTGTCGAGACATATGCGACATAGTGATTGATCCACATTCACCAGATGAGAGGTTTCATCAATCTCTTGATTTTGTAAATCATCACCATTAACATCTTCTGCAACTGAAGTAATCTCAGAGGAAGATGTAGATTCTAATGATATTTGCTCGGACTGTCTCAAGACGGGTTCACTTTCAGAAGAATCTTCACCATGACTATCATGCGACACTAATTGCATTGTGTAGAATATAAAGTCAATGATTTATAGTCCTTGCCCGAGCTAAAATTCCAATCAATCATTTCAATGGGACCTACCCTGCCTGAAAAATAATCAAATTCTGTCAGACGGAGTGCAAGATGGAGATTCAATACAATATGTGACTCTAACATGAGTTTTCAGTTAACAAAAATACATAATTACAAAAATTAAGTACCAGTATCAAACAGCAAGGTAATATCAAATATATCAGGGGAGAATTCCTTGGCAACCCAAATTTTCAGATGGGGAATGATTGAAAAAAGTCACAAATAGTCAATAGATGGATACGGGCAGCACATTTTTACAATTCTACTCTATAAAATTTAACAATATAACAAATTCCGGGTCCTAAAATCGATGAATAGATACAATCAAATCGAATCCACATACAATAATTAAATTCCCAAAAATCAGAAAAAAGAAACGGCGATCGGAGACGGGAAAACATCTCCAAAAAACTGGACGTACGAATCTTACAAACGAAATAAGACCAAGACAAACGAAATAAGACCAAGTGCATTAGAGATTAAAAAAAGGAAGCGATCGACAGTATGGCTAACCAGGTACTGAAGCAGTATTGGGGGATCATCGTGTACGAACCGTGGGGTTGAATCACAGAAGCTCGAGAGAGTTTCACATGTAGAGTTCTCCGACGGCGAGAAATGAGTCATTTGGAAAATTAACCTCCCGTCGTTATTAAACAAAAATGTCCACTTAACCCATGCAATGACCATCGTGACCTTAAATTTTTGCAAAATAAACAACTTTTTTTTTTTAGGGTAAAGTGCAATTTGGCCCCTATAACTATGTGAAATGGGTAATTTACACCGTAAACTTAAATAATATGCAAGAACAACCTTAATGTATTAATAATGGGCAATATGGCCCTTACCGTTATAATTTCCGTCAAAAAGAAAATTTTTTTCACTTGTTCATTTTTTTTTTCCGAAATGCCTCTCACTGGACCGAATCGGACCAGACCAATTCGTCTAATTCCACTCTGATTTTTTTTTTTAATTTTATTCCTCAGTCTTCTTTTTTTCGAGAAATAGGATTTAAAAAAAAAATCAGAGTGGAATTAGTCAAACCGGTCTGGTCCGGTACGGTCCAGTGAAGGGCATTTCGGAAAAAAAATGAATAAGTGAAAAAATGTTACTTTTTGATAGAAAATATGACGGTAGAGGCCATATTACCTATTATCAATACATTAAGGTTGTTCTTGCCTATTATTCAAGTTTACGGTGTAAATTGTCCATTTCACCTAGTTGTAAGGGCCAAATTGCACTTTATCTTTTTTTTAATATTAATGAAATTTTATTTTTAAATTGAAGGTATTCCGTCGCCGGAGCCGGTGCCAAAATACGTCTTTGAACTGGACATCCACTGTAGAACCCATAGTGCTCGCAATCCTCTTGTGCATACGTTGACAAAGAGTGCCTACGACATGAAGCGAGCTTCCACCACCTCCAAAACACATCTCTAGACTTGACCTGTTATTGAATTTTGGACGACCGAGATCTTCTTATGTCGCTTATATGTTGGTTGTGGGCGCTCGCGACATGACGCGAGTTTCTGCCACCGGAACTTGTGCCAAAACACATCTCTTAACTAAGTGCCACAAACACCCTCTTTAGAGTTTGGGTACGAGCGAGTTTTTATTAAAGCTTAATGGTTGTCTATTCTAGAAAACGGGGCACCTGCATAACGAAATTTTTAATGAAAATTGGATGCTGTTTTTTTAACGAAGCATAATTGATTTTGTTAATGAATATAATTTAAGGACAAATTTGTTGATGAACTCATAGTTTAAAGGTTTTTTTTATTAATTATTTAAAATTTTCTTTCAATCTAACATATAATGGACAAAGAATAAGAAAGAACAAATGAGAAAGAACGTCCAACAAAAAAATAAAATATAAAAAAAAAACTAAATCATTAATAACACACGTTGCCACTAATTAATCACTAATTATATTCTTAGGGAAAAGTTTGTAAATAATTGCAAATAGGAGGTTTATTTCGGTAAATGCGCACCTTAGTGCGTCATTTTTGTAAATTGCTTTGGATAATTTCCGGCTTCTTCTTGCCTAGTTCCTCCAATGAAATACTGATTCGTCGGTAGAGACTGCCGGGGAGTGGGGATCGGAGAATATTTGCTCCATATGTCTTGCGTGGTGTAGAACACAAGTATAGTAACTCCTCCCCTTTCTACGTTTCCGGCCTTGGTTTTGATTATCTAGATTGTTTTTTTTTTTTCTGTCGAGGAATTTCAAAAATCTACCAATTCTACTTTGTTTTAATGCCGAAAGAATTTTCAGATAAATGTAGAAAATGTGTTGAAAAAAGTCAAATGACGCAAGTTCTTCATCGAACTAATAGTCTTATAGATGGGAGTCAACTTCTCTATCCAATTGCTCGGAATGTGTTAGTTTAGTTTACTGATTCATAATTGGAAAGCATATTATGGTTGTTGTCTTCATCTATTTTTTAGTTAAAAAGGTAGGTACCTGGTAATAATCTTGTGATTTTAATGTTACCTTTTCCACCCTCCAAGTCACGAGTTTTCTAGACCTATAGGACTTGATAATTGAGTTTTTTCATAAGGTTCAGTTTTATTCGATAGTTAATCTTATTTACTATTGTGTTCTATACCAGGCAAGACATATTGATCCAATATTCTATGGTGAATCTCGAGCTTTTCAACATCGTAGATGAGATTAAGAAAGTCTCGGAGGCATTTATTTTTGCATCCAAAGAAAGTGTTGAGAATCAGCTGTAATCTAATATTTATATAGCTCGTGAGTTGGCTTGGTTTTTTCTAGATTAATTTGGATCATAATACTAGATTATTGCTGAAGACTGCTTTTATCTAAAAATTCATTTTATGACTACCAATCGTAATGTATTGAGAAGTGACTCCCTGAATTGGCCTCGTGTTGGTCTAGGCTTCGGTCGGAAATAATGTCTACTTCTTGATCTTTGCATATTTCGAATAGGAGGTGGTTAGTTTTTTGGTCGAATGCACTTGCAGTTGTATTTGACTGACCCATTGTCGTCAATCAGCATCTGTTTCTCCAATTGAATGATGTTTGTGGTGTTGAAAGTATTGAACTATGATCACAAAACTGTTTTATTCCACTGATCACCCTGGTCGTTAATAGTAGAAAGAATGAATTGACATAGACTGAGCTCCCACTATTAGTTGTTTTTTCATATTTTTCTGTAATATGGTCGTTAAATTACGACTCCCTTGTAACTTACTCTGTCTGTAGCTAATGATAACTCCCCTTATCTGTGTCTCAAAGTCTTGTATAACATACTTCCAAATTGTGAATTTCTTTTGATAAAAATAGCTTCTACCTTTTCATGACTTTATTAACTTTTCTCTTATTGGCAGCAATTCCTAGCGAAGTCATGCTCCCCAAATTTTGACATATCAGAGTAAGAACGAATCCTTGCTAGTCAGCAATATCACAGAAAAATACATATTGCACATGCTTTAGTTCGATTGAGTTTTCTTGAAAATGAATGGTGTGGTTCAAAGTAGACGTATCTCAAGCTTCCCTTTTTGCCCAACTGATTTAGAGTTCTAGATTTTTCTTCCAGTGTTCAACATGGGAGGAGTTAATCCGGCAGCATGATCCCTGTACAGCAATCACAGCAGCAGCAGCAGCAGCAGCGACGACGTGGTTCTCAAGGTGTTCTTGGAAATTTGCCACAAATGGCAGAATCTGCAAGTCATCCGAATTTCGGCCAAGCAAAGCTAGCAGTAGTGCAACGGAGGTCATCCTGTTCTTGTTTTGAAATGAGGGGCGTGACTTTGCCTATTTCTGCTGTTGGTGGGTCAAGTTAGTCGTATCGATTCCGTTAAATACCGGTACTTGCCGTCTGTCTGGATTCATGCATGCACATAAATGAAGCCAATAACATCAATTGACAGCGCAGCGCGACGTGGTTCTCAAGGTGTTCTTGGAAATTTGCCACAAATGGCAGAATCTGCAAGTCATCGAATTTCGGCCAAGCAAAGCTAGCAGTAGTGCAACGGAGGTCATCCTGTTCTTGTTTTGAAATGAGGGTTGTTCGAGGGTACGTAAACAATTGTGTCCTGCAGAATCTTCACTGGCCAAGAAATGTAAATTGGACATCTTGTTCTCTTTTTTGTTCATTTTTCAATTGGGAAATACCATAAAAATTCTGAACTCTATTATATATTGTTTCCCTCCGTTACATGAGACTGATACAACAAGGAAACTATGAGTTCATATTGATATCGAAAGTTTCGTCAATGATATTTTTATTACAGAGAGAAAACAAAATACGATAAATTCTATTGAAAAATTAAATAATCTATTTATCTTTTGGACAATTGAGCTCCGTCGGAATGAAATTCTCTCAAGGACAAATACCCAGACATTAATCTACGAGACGATGTTAACTTTTCCATTGACAAAATAGGTTTATAATTTTCTAAAAATTTCAAGAACTATCCTTCTATTTTAGCCACTTAGAAGGTAATTAACTTATTTTTGTTAGAAATTAAATTTTACGTCAGAAGTCTGATTTTATGCTGAATTAGGTCTGAATTTTCCTCTTTTTTTAATTTATACGACGTGACAATTACATATTAATTTAATATAAATGATTAAATAATAATTAATTATTGCATCATAAATAAGAGAGTTCTTTTGGATTTTGGAGAGAGGGATGGTGCGGTCGGCTGGCGGATTATGATCCAATGAGAAAAAGTTGTATGCATGCATTGTTGACCAATTTCTGGAGCAGAGGAAGGAAATTCTCTCCAGCGTAATTTTCGAATTTGAGGAAAGATTCGTAATCTCATCGATTGATCATCTGTGAAAAGTTGAGCAAATTGGAGGCACGATCCCGATTGGATCAATTCTGGCGAGTCAATGGAGGACTAGATTTCTGTAATGGAGTACAGTGTCTGAAAATAAATGCCTCCGCGATGCCGGCCGACCTCGTTTGGAAGACGATTGGTTGAGCGCACTTTTCGAATCTGATTTTTCTTCGTCCTTTCCGTTGCTGTGCTTTTTCTTCTCCTAACTTGTAGGAATTTTATTTATTATTGATATTGTGTGAGAAAATTCGTCAGTTGTGAGTAAGAGAGAGAGAGAGGAATGGGAAAAAGTGACGGCAGTAGCAGGAGGGAAATGGGAAAGCCGGTGATAGCGTTGATTTGTGGTACTCTGGTGTATTATCACTGTGCCTATAGGAATTCCAGCTTCATCTCTCTTCTCTCCGACGTCCTCATCGTCCTCCTTTGCTCGCTCGCTATTCTAGGCCTTCTCTTCCGCCACATGAACGTTTCGTATGTCTCCTTAACCCCTCTCTCTCAGCATCCGTTGCATTCCTTTGGATGAGTCATAGTATTTATCGATTTTTTTCAGAAAAAAGTTCCACTTCTAGGTTTCGTTTAAATTGCCAAATTTCTGTGACTGGATACTCTTTATGCTTCATCGACACTTCATTTTAAACGGCTGCAAAATTAGGGTACCGGTGGATCCGCTGGAGTGGCAAATATCTCAGGACGCCGCAAACACCATTGTAGCGTGCTTGGCCAATACCATAGGCGCAACAGAGTCTGTTCTGAGGGTAGCAGCTACTGGACATGACAAAAAGCTCTTTTTTAAGGTAGTAACTCCAAAATTACAATAAATTTTCGTATCAACAAACTTTAAGACCATAATAAACAAGTTTAATGCACAAGTTATCATGGGAAAATAAATTTTGACAAATTTTTGTAGAAGTTGAAGCTTATTCTGTAAAGATGGAGGGAACCCTTTGATGTGTGCATTTCTTTTTTCAGGTAGTTGCCTCTCTTTATATTCTCTCCGTTTTGGGAAGATTAGTTTCTGGTGTTACAGTTGCCTATGCTGGTATGCCCTAAACTTCAATTGTTTCTTCTCTGCATCTCTCCCATACTGATGTATTTGCACCACAAGATTCACAAATTAAGCCCGTAATTTTGTCATTCTGCTGATGGTGTTGTAACTTTAATCAAGTCAATAACAATCCCATTTTTTGGTTTTTTAATGGAGCAGGTCTATGCCTCTTTTGCATCTACATGTTTGCAGAGAACTCGCAATGCATCGGTGCTTCTATTTTGCAGTCTCTTAGGAGAGGGAGTGACGCAATAACAGACCAGGATACCTCATAGAACCCCCGAGGGAAGAAGAACATTCACAGTTTGGTTTTGATATGCAAAAATGAAACTTGAATTGATCAGTGTAAGTAGCTTTCATTATTTTATGCTGTCAAAGTGATAGTAGCTTGTGAGTAATTGACAAAAGGGATCTCATGACTTAACACAACATTCCCAACAAATTTCTTTTTGGCGCTATCAATATAGTAAAACGAAAACATTAGGCAAAATGCTCACTACACATAAATTCTATTCTTTTGGATGATGCCTATTCTTAAACAAAGGATGCTTCATGCTTTCCACTGTAGGTCTGTCTGTCTGTGCATGTAGGCAAATTGAACAAGCTGAGTTCATGATTAGAATGGTTTAGTTGTAACCTTATGTAGCCATAATTGAATCCTTCCAAGCCATCTTCAGAGAGGCAGAATGCTACTTAGAATAGCGGTCAACAAATGCCTTGGCTTTGTCTGGGGCAAAGAATCGAGCCTGCACACATTCATCGATTGATTTAGGGACAATTTTACTGTCACACCAAACCCAAGTATCGTGAACATTATAGGTAATCACTGAAAATGACTTCACATCCACTACAATTCTGCTTAAATCCCTGGACTCTACAATGCATAAAATCTACTTTGTTTACAAAAGCATGAAATGATGCGAATAGACAACTAAGCGCTCCTTAAAATTAAAGAAATGTGCAATAAACTCACTTGTATGAACATCCTTTCAGCATCTCCAACTTTACCATTTTGTTTTAAAATAATTCCCTGCAGGATGTTTTTGCACAATGTAAGACTGGATATTGAAACATCTAATGCATAAATACACTTACAAGAACTCACACTTAGAGTGAGATGGAGAAATAAAGAGAGAGAGAACCTTGGCCAAGTAACCTCGGAAGTCGTTAGGGTGACTCGTTAAGAGTTGGTCATAAACAGATATGGCATCGCTAACATGGCCCCAATCCGAGTAGGATTTTCCAAGTAGTAAATCAATCTGAATTACATCTCAAGAGAAAGAAAGCACATAATTCAAATGGGTGAATTTTGTGTACTTTTAAGAGAGCTATAACATGAAGAACTCACTTGAATAGGGTCCACCTGCACTGTTTCTGCTGTATCGCCTTCTGCATTATTTGCAGGCTTTTCCCTACTCAGACGCTCCCTAGAGTCCAAGAGGAATTGAACAGCCTGGATGAACATAGAACAGACAAATGAAGATTCAACTGAAGTAATCCAAAAGGATAAAAACTGAAAATATTGCAGATTACGATCCTATAAAATTGCTAAAAACTACCATAGATGTCATCCATAATAATAACATGACCAAATGGCCCATTGAAACTACAAATGGGCAGGGAAAATCACATCATATTATAACAAACCTCGTCCGGCTTTTTAGCAGCAAGTAATGCATTGGTAAGACCGCGGACAACCTCAAATTCGAGACTTTTTGAAACCTGTTAAATCAAAAGAATTGTTAAAAAAAAAAACGGGCCCAATCTCAAATGGTTATCACGCGATAGGAGAATCTAACCGTTGCTGAAGTCTTGTACGAGGAAGCGCTCCCTTCGTAATCTTTGAGCTCATATTTTACCTCTCCGAGCAAGCGGAAAACATCAGGGTCATTAGGTTTCTCCTAGAATACATCAAGAATAGTACAAATTTAAATGAAGGAAACTGTCAAAGTAAACCAGGAGAGAGCAAAGCACAAACCAACCTCAGTTAATTTTTCAAGTAAAGAGACTGCCTTAGTATATTCCCCCAATTCAGTCAAGGACACAGCAGCACCCTGCAAAAGCACCATAAATTTATCATGATGGACCAGAGAGAAGCTTTGCTATGTTTTTCAAATAAGGAAGAAAGATGTTGGACTAAAAGAAAACATGTCAGGTGGTAACAATAATAACTTCATCTGCCCATCTTCATTTTTTCCGAAACATTAAACTTATCATTCCATACAATATCCAATAAGCTTACCTAGTAAACAAAGTAAAATAACGAGACTTACTTCTAGAGCAGTTGGATCTTTTGGGGAGTTTTGAAGTGTAGCCTCAAACTCTTTGAGCCTATTCTGCCATATAGGAAAGTAAAGTATCGATTACATGAACAAGTTAACTCCAGGAAAAAAGGCTAATTAATTCATACTTCAAAGACAACTTTTTTTAATTAAGAGAAAAGGCAAAGTAGTGTCCATTTTTAATACTGCCACGATAATTTTCCTAACACGAGTGGCACTATGAAACTCCAAATAGTGAATAAACCAATTCGAGATTCATTTTGTTTCAACCTTGAAAAGATTCGGGAGCTAAAGCCGGAGATTAAGTTGCAATAACTTAATATGAAAAAGTTGGTAAGTTAATTTATTAGATAAAGGATATGATTTTTACAAGTCGTTCTGACAGTTTATACCATATTTAAGGCAACTAATCATGAAAAAGAAAATTGTGCTTTGGGAAGAAAAAATATGTACATGCAAAATTTTTAAGAATGCTACCTGAAGATAAACTTTCTCTTCGTTTGATAGCTTTTTAGGAACAATAACAGAATCCTCACCTGGACTAACACTGCAAATAGAAGGTCACTAAAAATTTCAAAAATGTAGATTCCCAATATTAAAATCAGAGAACAAGAGCAAACAAGTCAGCAACAAAAAATCATAGACTATCCTAAATTATATTTTATCACATCTATGATTGGATAAACAAACAAGGCATAGATCTTAGAGTTAACAAGTCCTACAAAGTTATTACAATTTTCAATTGTTTTCACTATAGATTGATATGTAGCAGCTGATCATCTATGTAGGCAATGGATATATAAAGTCAACAAGAATAAATATGGGTAAGACGTGAGAGTAGGAATTTCAAATCCCATGGCACATTTGCAGTAAGTTATATAACACAAAAGTGAATTACGATTCCCAATATTAAAATCAGAGAACAAGAGCAAACAAGTCAGCAACAAAAAATCATAGACTATCCTAAATTATATTTTATCACATCTATGATTGGATAAACAAACAAGGCATAGATCTTAGAGTTAACAAGTCCTACAAAGTTATTACAATTTTCAATTGTTTTCACTATAGATTGATATGTAGCAGCTGATCATCTATGTAGGCAATGGATATATAAAGTCAACAAGAATAAATATGGGTAAGACGTGAGAGTAGGAATTTCAAATCCCATGGCACATTTGCAGTAAGTTATATAACACAAAATTATTAAAAGCCTTTTTATAAGTACTTCACGTATGCTACCTACCTTCCAGAGGGAAGAAAGTCTCCAAGAGCAAAAACCAACCCAAAGACCAAGACAGCTACCCCTACTCCAATCTAATTCATCACAGGGTTTGAATTACTTATCGACATTGTACTACATTATTCAAAACGTCCACCTGAGAGTGAATGAAAAAAACATACCTTTGTACCTAGTCCAATTGTTTTTTTATTTGATTCAACTGGTGATTCATAATCAATCATTCCAAACTCTTTTTCCTTGTCTGCCTTTTTTTGGTCAAGAGCTGACCTGGGTTGATTAAAAAAAACTTTGTGAGATATTCCAAAATGATGCAAGTATTAAATTTGTAGAATCTGCTATTTTGCAATACTGAAAATGAACAATTTCACACGACTAGAAATAAGATCTTCCATTTGATATTGTTAAATTAAATTAAGAAGAAAATCGTTTCTGGCTATTCATCTAATAAAACCTTATTTGCCAATCACTTGGACCTTGTTAGGATACGTACAAAAGATCAACTACTAGTTACTGCACAACTTTAGAGAAACTTAATGGCTTGGAAAAGTACAAAAACACGTTTTCATTTAAAATTAATGAAAGATTGTTTTCAGTAAAATGGCTCATTGAATGATTACAAGTTCACTATTTTAGCTCTTAGATTGTATTAATTAAACACTCGCAGTCCAAGTAAATTTACAGCCAGTTATGCGTTCCATAACATATAAGAAAAGAGAGTTTTAAGTAAAATGGCTCATCTGGAACCACTTACAGAAAGCAGGGATTTCATGGATGCAAAAACTCTTGCGAGAGTGAGTCATACCTCCTAACCGCTTCCAGTCGTTCCTCAAATTCAAGGTCCATAGGTTTGTTATATGATTTCCCATCAAAGCGAGAGCTTAGACCAGGTGCTTCTGTAAATAATTTGCCATTAGGTCTAGTGAAAATACATATGAAAGAGAGAGAAAGAGTTTTATATCAATGTTGAGGAAGGAGAATTGAATCTTTGCTGCAAGACTTGACAATTTTGAAACTTACCATTTTGGAAAAATTATTCATATTTCCATCACAACAATTAACCTATCTTTTTTTTTTTTAAGAAAATATGTATATTGATACAATGATATTACAAAAAAAAAAGGGGGAAGAACCCTACTCAAAGCAAAGCAAAGCATAGATACAATGCTTAGTTTACAACAATTTCCTTCCAATTATAGAGAACCAAATTAAAAAAATAAATCTTTAAAAACTTAGGAGAATTTTATCTTCATTTAGCAAGTATGAAGTTAATATTATCCAAAAGATCAATAGTTGGCTCTTTATTTCGAAGATAATAATATTGGAATGGAGCTAAATAATCTAAAAAATTATCAAAACACCCGTCTCAAGATTATGCTTTTTAGACTTTTCTTCCCTATTGAAAATCATAGAAAAAAACTTTGAATGTCAGTATGTCTTCACGTTGTGATTGAAGAAAAATCACATCCAAATCCCTATAATAAGCTCACAATTAATCATAATTTAAGTATTAGTTTTCTCATGAGACTTGCAAGAAGAACAAACTGATACAGACCCCTTTATCACAAACATGTGAGAAAAGAGTCAAGAAAATATTGCTCTTCTGGATTTGATCACAGGTATGCAACTTGTTCTTCATAAGAATCCGGACGAACACTTGAATTGGACGAGACTTCTTTATTCCAAAGTTAAAAAAGGAGAAATTCTTAAAAGAAACAGCAATGAGCCGAAAGAAGAAAGATCTAGAGAAAAAATTTGCTGAAGGATTATAAAGCTATCTTCTGATGTCAACAATCCTCATTCTTAGAGAGAAATAAGAGATAATTGTATGAAGATTTGTAACATATAAAACTTTTTCCCCAAATCAATCTAAATTAGGGATTCAATTTTTGTAATCCAGCCCTAAATTAACGAGAATTTCCTTCTGCGGCGTATGGAATTATTGAACCCCAATTAAAACAGATATCAAATCCCTAACATAATGAAATCATCACAATTTACTCATTTCCTAATTAATCTTCGATTCTAACAAAGAAGATGGTCAGATTCGTATCTACTCTCTAAAGAAAAATTTTGGGAGGCTTTCATATAAATCGAGTGCTCAGTGATGAGGAAAAATCACACCAACGCAACAAATCTCTCTCTCTCTCTTGTTATGTAAACCTAAAAACAACCGAAGAAACACCTGCCTTGCCGCACCTGTCTTCCGACCACCACGAGCGAAGGAGATGATGAAGTGGAGGAACGATTTGGGTTAGCGTTCAAACTTCAAAGGATCCAACCCCTTTTTAAAGTTGAACCGGACCAACGATCGAATCGAACCAGACCCACCAGTGACTGAACTGGCTCAATTGACCAAACCGGCCCAAGCCCAAAATTATTCAACCAAATATTTTGGATCGTTAAAGACGCTCAAATCGATTTGAAAATCTAATGCTATGATTTTATTGGTAAGAAATTTCTACCCTTATTAATTTCAAAATAATTATTTTAGAATAAATGAAGAAGTTTAAACCTCCATAATTTTTAGGCAAAGAAGATCAATCTAACGCTTGGAAAAAGTACCTAAAATCTTATTTCTTCTCTCTCTAGGAATCTAAGTAAAATACTAGATTTTTCAATATTTTGGTCATAAGCCCTACATCACGAAACATTTATTAAATTATTTTCTTTAAAGTATTTTTATTCAATTATGTTATTACTTGGACACGCATGTATATGCATTGACTTAGGAATGTAGAAAGATAAAAATAATAGGACATAATGTATGCGAGTATGAAATGCAAGAAAACGAATGGAATTGACGGAAAGCATGAGAAGACTAATGAGAGTCTGAACGCATGAGATGACAAATGAGAGCATGAACGCATGGTTATAAATTGAGATGGTTGATGAAACTTTATGAAGATAAGAAACCGCTAGTTTTCTGAAAACCTGAACGTATGGTAAGGATCGAAAAATGAGTTTCATCTAGTATGTAACTTCTAAAACATGAAATTTGGTGATGTATACAATTAAAATCACATGCACGTGTTTTCACTTATTGAATTTATCTCACGCATTAGTTCTGTAATGTAGCTGAGTTTTTTTCTGAGGATGAACTTGCGTTAATCAAGAATTTTCCAGAGGCGAACGAGCATACAGAGGAATACGTCGTTGTTGGTTCTGAACAATAAATTAAAGTTATGATTTTTATTGTTTAAAATGATATTTCATATTTAGTTGCATTTAATTTCAGTTTAAATAATTTATTTCATCAGCGGTTGAATTTTTAAACTAACTACGTTATTGTTTTAAAATTAATAAATGAGGTTTTATTTAATGTTTGTTTAATATTTAATTTTCTAAATATTTATTGATAGTAATTTCAAAGCTTCTGCCTAATAAATAATTTCTACTATTTTCAAATATTTCGAATTAAAAAAATAAGGATTTAATAACGATCCAATTTAACTTAATTTTCAAACGATTTGGGGAAATTTTTGGATTTCAAATTAGGGAAAAACGAAAATAAATTTTGAGGTCGTTATAAGATTGGAAAGCTCAACTAACTCGAAACTATTCATATCTCTACGGAAGGTTAGATGACAAGGATTGCGTGCTTGCCCAATGATGCAAGAGTTAACCTATATACTATTTTTTAGGAAAAAGTTCAATTTAGATCCCAACGTATGGGATCAGTGACCATTTGGTACCTAACGTTTTTTTTGTATCCAATTAAACCCTATCGTATAAAACGTTTGCAATTCAAACCCTCCCGTCAATTTTTCAATTAAATTTGACAGATTCTTTTCAAAATTCCTAAATTACTCTCTCTCTCTCTCTCTCTCTCTCTCTCTCTCTCTCTCTCTCTCTCTCTCTCTCATGTCGAAGCTCCTCCATCTATGGCACGCCCTCTCCGACAAGCACCTGATTCGCCTCTGGCAAGACTCCATTTCCCTCGAAGGCATCCACAAAATCATTTCCAACCATGAAGGTTTCCTCCTCGGCCTCCCCTGCGCCGAAATAGCTGAAAATCTCAGAATCCTCTCCAACTCCATAACCCAGTTGAGCAAATACTGCCATAATGGCGATTACCGCAGTTTTGAGAGTTTTTTCGACGAGTTTGCCAACACCGGTAGAGATTCTCGCAACTGGGTCTTGAGTTCCAAATCAATGGAGATTATGGTAAAGAAAATGGATCGGTTCATCACTTCTACGGCAGTTCTTTACAAAGAAATAGACCAGTTTTCGTTAATGGAAAACAAGCTGAAAAAAGAAGAATTCACCATTAAAGACCAAAAGCTCCTCGATCTGAAACAGAAAATTTTGTGGCAAAAGCACGAGGTAAAGAGCCTGAAAAAAATTGTTTATGGGAACAAACCTTCGATTTAGTTATTTCAATTCTTATCAAATCGATTTTCACAACTCAACATAGCGAGAGAGAGAGAGAGAGAGAGCGAGAGGGTAATTTAGGAATTTTGAAAAGAATCTGTCAAATTTAACTGAAAAATTGACGGGAGGATTTGAATTGCAAACGTTTTATACGATAGGGTTTGATTAGGTACAAAAAAAACGTTAGGTACCAAATGGTCACTGACCCCATACGTTGGGGTCTAAATTGAACTTTTTCCTATTTTTTAAAAATATGTTATTCCTAAAAATGAATAAAAGACATGGTAGGATAAAAATTTTGCCCAACATTCTTAGTTAACAGAAAACAAGACGTTACATAACCAATTAAATAAATGCTTTCACCACAAGCAAACTTACTGAACAAATTTAAAGTGCAAGCAATTTAGTCGGGTCAATCAAGCTCTACAGACAAGGAATGTGCATAAAATTATCCATCATATGCGAGTGCTATAAAAACTCAGCGGAAGAGCATGTTTTTTTATTGAGAGACAATCAACTCCACTTACGAGTAGGTTCTGGGGCAGATTGTTTACTTGTAGATTTCCTGCACCAACCAGGAACAGTGAGTTCAACACACTGCAAAACAAGTTTGATTAGGTACAAAAAAAACGTTAGGTACCAAATGGTCACTGACCCCATACGTTGGGGTCTAAATTGAACTTTTTCCTATTTTTTAAAAATATGTTATTCCTAAAAATGAATAAAAGACATGGTAGGATAAAAATTTTGCCCAACATTCTTAGTTAACAGAAAACAAGACGTTACATAACCAATTAAATAAATGCTTTCACCACAAGCAAACTTACTGAACAAATTTAAAGTGCAAGCAATTTAGTCGGGTCAATCAAGCTCTACAGACAAGGAATGTGCATAAAATTATCCATCATATGCGAGTGCTATAAAAACTCAGCGGAAGAGCATGTTTTTTTATTGAGAGACAATCAACTCCACTTACGAGTAGGTTCTGGGGCAGATTGTTTACTTGTAGATTTCCTGCACCAACCAGGAACAGTGAGTTCAACACACTGCAAAACAAATCCATTTTAATGTTTAAACCTAATTAGACGTTAAGAGGCAATTCAAGAACAAATGTACACCTGCTTACTTTAAAGAGCTTCTTACATAAAAACTCTGCCAAAGACGAGTGTTGTTTTTATGGCTATTTTTGCAACGAATATTTTGAGTATTTGTAACTTTAAAGGATGTGAAAAGTAATTAAAACATAATTTCATTAACAAATCATGAGATGTTGGCTGAACTAAACACTAATTGCTTAAACAATCTCACCGCTGTCTTACTTAGCAATACAAATTCCACTCCCAGCAAACTTTACTAATGAGAATTTACAACTCGAGTCGTACTCACAAAGAAATAATAAATGTAGATTAGTCTTTCTTCAAAGAAATAAATAAGCCAGTTACTACGACGTTCTTTCAAGAGAACTACACGTTTTTAGAAAAATAAAAGATTTACATGGTAGCTCACGAAACACCTCAATGCATGCATAATAAGTCACTCCCCAAATGACAAGATTGATCCAAATGAACCCATTAATTGCCACCCTAAATTCTTGAAGAGGAAATGTAGCAGATTAATAAGCACAACAAAGAGACTCAATAAACTCATATTGGCTGAAAGAATCAAACTTAAAAAGCAAACATAAACACTAAAAAAATCCCGGTAGCATTATTAAGCAACTGAGCTGAGCATGAATTGCAGAAAAAAAGATTAAACTCCTTTAAAATACCTTTTCTGTGATGCCATATCCTTGTCCTCATTTGAGGTGGTGACTTTGCTGATCTGATTATATAATCAAAAATGAGTTCTATAAAGTTATAATTCACGTGTGAAGTAAATAAAAGCAATAATCTTTGCTTATTCACTGTTAGGCTTTACACGAGTTAGAAGTAAAATTGAAATTATGCATTTCTGAGGAGATATCAGAGAATATGATACGTTAATTTACAAGAAGCGGGAAAAGAATATTAACTGAAGAAAGAAAGATGAATGCATGCGTTTATGCAAGTTTATCTCCAGGGTTATGATACGAAACCATCCTTGCAATTCACTTGTGCAAGGAGGAAGAAGACGAGAAACGAGCAATGAATATATGTTTCTCATTATTGATGTCTAGTTTATTTATTATGCTTGTTTTATGATTTATTATTGTGCGGTGTTTTTGATGAGATATTTATGATTGTTGTCTGGGAAGGTTATTTGGGGAGGGTGAGGGAATTAGAGAGACACTTTTGTCATTAAGATGGAAAATGTGCAAGAGAGCAAGAAGGGAAGGACTCATCTTAAGGGAAGTGCTAGAAATTACAATTACTAGACAGTAAATTCTTTCCAATTGGAAAGAACAAAACTAGAAGTGACAAACTTTATACACCAATTAATATTAACTTCTTCATTTTTTCTTAATCCATTGCAATGACTTTCTATCAGTTTTGTTGATGTGAGAACATGTCTTCACATAACATTGCCTTTAACTTCAAAAGGACCCTGCTTAATTTTCAGTTTCTACACTTGCTTTTCTCATCTTAGTCGTAATTCGCTAAGTAATTTAATGCTTCACACATGGTTCAAGTGTTCAAAGACAGACGCTGACAATTCAAGTAAATTACCCAGCCTAAATCCACGTACTAAAAGCACGACAATTCATAACAATTAAGCAAAGAAATGGTGTATTAATGGCGAATCCAGCAAACAACCCAAATTAAAAGTAAATCCAAATGCAATTAAACAAAAAAGCAAAGGCAGTCACACTTACTTTCTTACTATTTTTATTTCCGAAACCACGTCGCTGGTTTGGCTCAGAAAAGCCGCGCACTTGAAGAACGGGGAAACGACTCATCATTGTTACAGACATTTTGTGGTCGGGTCTGGCGTACTGACTGAGTTGGGTTATAAGGAAGGTGCAGACGCGGATTCTCTCATGCGGACCAGCCGAGGCAGAGGTTGGGAGATAGGTGAAAAGAAGCCTCCATTTTTGGGCTTCCCTCCAAACTTGTTGGGGTTGGTAATGGAAGAGGAGTTGGATTGGATAAGGTTAACCTCCTACTTCCATTCTTGTCTAGCTAAAAATGACGTCATAAATTATAAATATTTTACCCTCTTTTTTACTTGTTAACTTGAATCGGGCTTCAACCTAAGTATATGCGAATTGCAAGACCAAGTTTAAGACTCGAGATGAACAGTTAGCTAAAATGACAAAACTCAGTCGACGACGACAATCCCTGCCGGCATAGGTTGCCCAGTTTAGATGGGTAGATAGAATGGTGTCTTCTGCAAGTTATTCTTTTGTTGAGAAGGCAACAATCGAATTACCATTATTAATATTATTATTATAAGACAATCTCAAATTAACTGACAATGGTTAATATACACATACACGACGAGGAAGAAGATGAAGATATATATCCCTAAAATATGGAGTGGTTGAGGAGATGCGGGGGACTTGGACTGTAGCATCTGGGTCCTCATTGGAAGATTGATTGTGGAAAAAGCATGGTGAGCGGGTATTTTCCATTATTCTTCTGCAAAAGAAGATGAAACATGGCAGCAAATGCTCCAGTTCAAACTACTTACTCTTCAACCAAAGCTTGGATCTTCACTCCTCAATGACCTTAATGGAAGCCTGCTGGGAGTCAAGGCCTTTGGGACTCGTAGTGGGAGATAAGCTCCTGCGCGGTTGGGGCTGGGAGCTTCCTATTCGAGGCAGCCGAAGTAGAGCTCGCAGCGTAACTGTTCTTCTGAGGAAGAGCGGCTAGAGGCGGCGAAATGCTTCATCGGAGCAGTAGAGAAACAGGGCTCGGAACGAAATTTTCCCCGCTCTCTTGAAGGAGGATGAATAGATCGAATCATTAATATAACAATATATTTGTTAAGAAAATAGATCATCGAATCACATCAATTAGTAAAATTAGAATGTAAAATCATTAGATGTTTAAAAAGTTACAGGACTGGCATATTTGGGAGATGACACATAAACTCGGACTAGACTACGAGGCTCTTTTATTCTGATTTCGCAAACGTAGAAATGAGAAATAGGCAAAGCACCCTCAAAATGTACGTATAAACAAAGGAGAAAAAGGCAAAAACTTTGGTATACTTAGGAACCATGTTGTCTGTCTCTCTGTTTATTACATGTAAGGTTCAAACATAGATGTATGAGTTGAGGAATAGCGTAAAGATATCACAGAAAAACGGGAGCCATGACTAGTGTTATCGTCGCAAGCATTTTAATGAGTACGTGCAGAGACGGCCCCGCTGTATCCTTGAAAGGGTCTCCCACCCTACAACACAAAATGAATTATCATGGCCCCAATTATCCATCACGAGATATACACATTGTTGAGTAGAAGCTATAAGCTAAACAAGCCAACAGGTCAAATTGGTAGCCTCCTAACATAACTTATAGCTTATTCACTTACTAAAGCTGTTTTTAAAATATTTAAGCTAATCTATTTAGACGAATTTGAAGCTTATTCAACTTGGGTAATTAATTAAAGTCTTGCAAAACTACTTTTAGTTTAAAGGTTGAAATAAACTGAACTTGGAACTAGGTGATTGATAGAGGGGAAAATGGGACGAAGACTAAGTGTCACCAGCAGGCAGCTAAAAACCAACAGAGATGGAGATAGTGAATAAAGGAAAGAAGGCTTACGTATCTCCAGTAACAGCTGCTTTATGGCACTCACTCCCTTTTCCTCCAAGGGCCCCAGTTTCAATGTACTTCTTAGCATTATCCCAGGCCCCGCCTGCTGTGTTTAAGAAGAGAGCCATGAGGATACCAGAAACTGTAGCAAACATCAACATGGCCGCAACAACTTTTGCCCCAAGAAGAGGATGCCCTGTGTAATGTCCCAGGATTCGAAACAAAATCCCTGCCATTAATACCACAAAACTTGGGGTAAATTTTATACATCCCATTAGAGGACAAATTTTAACAAAGAAAAGCAAAAGAAGTCACTTCCCACACTCGAGACAAACTTATATTGCTTGCCTTACAAAACAGTGATCTAACATGCAAAGTTAACAAAACATGCAAAGTTATCCCACGTCCAACCCACTCATCCTTCATCTAACATGATCTTTCGAATGCATTCATAGTGTGATAAGAAACATGAACTCTGGTAAACAAATCTTTGAGTAATGTTTCAACAAGATTAACCACTGTTTACTCACATTAGCCTATTCATAAGAAAAAATTACTAATACAAAAAGAAGAAGCGCAGACCCACCAATAAAAATTGGAGAAATTATAGCCAAAGCACCAGGTTTTATCATCTCCTTCAAAGATGCAGATGCAACAATAGCAACACATCGCCCATAATCTGGTTTCTCCTTGTATTCCTAACCATTATGATTCATACGTAGGATTATTCACACGTCTCAAAGAATAAAAACAAAAAAGTATAAATTGTCAATAAATTGTACTGACCATTATACCAGGCCTCTCAATAAATTGTCTTCTTACTTCATTGACAACTTCTTGAGCAGTTCGGCCAACTGCTGAGCAGGCCCAAGCACTAAAAAGAAAAATAAGCATTGACCCTAACAAACCGCCAACAAAAACTTCTGGAATGGCAATATCAACCTGGAGAATACAACAAACTGGGAGTTATTACAAAAGAAAAAATGGCAAGATATCAATCCACGACTTACAAAGTATACACCTGCTTGAAGGAATCATGAGAAAATGTCGCAACCTCATCCATATAAGCACTAAAAAGAAGAAAAGACGCAAGTGCTGCCGATCCAATGGCAAATCCCTTTGTGGTTGCTTTAGTTGTGTTCCCAACAGCATCAAGTAGATCAGTAATCTCCCGAACACTTTCTGGCTGCAATAAACATATTCAAACAAAAAGAAAAACTCAATATATACTAAAGAACAATAATCAGGCATTCAGCATCTCATATTACCTGCTGACTCATCTCCACAATTCCACCTGCATTATCAGCTATCGGACCAAACATATCCATGGTGAGTACATATGCAGCAGTGCTGAGCATGCCCATTGTAGCTACAGCTGTGCCAAACAGTCCACCAATTGGATTCCCATCCTCATCCACCAGTCCTGATGTCTGTCCCAACCAGAATGCTGAAATAATAGCTATGCTAATGACAAGAACAGGAAGTGCAGTTGATTCAAGGCCCAAGCTGATCCCAGCAATTATATTTGTTCCATGGCCAGTGGAGCTAGAAAGGGCTAATGTCCGCACAGGCTCATGCTTGTAATCAGTGTAGTACTTTGTGATCCAAACGAAAATATATGCCGTGATGATACCAACCAACCCACACATGGCAAAGTTAAACCATGCAGAGGGTGCTTGTTCAGTATAAAGCAGCCAACGGGTCGACTGGAATAACCACCAAAATCAGATATAAAACGTTCAGTAAATCAGAGTCAATAATAAAGGAATTCAATGGTATAGTATAACTCAACAAATGAAACACAAATAACCGTTCATCAGAGTGTAGCATTTAATATACATATCTTAGAACTAACAATACACATTACCACACCAAATGTCAGGACAGCTAAAACAATTGTAACTGAGTATCCCTTCTGAAGTATAGCCATGGGATCCTCCATGTAAGTCTTTGCGCCAGAATCACGGGTTCCCCTGATTGAAAGAATCCCAATTGATGATATCACAAGGTCAAAAGAGTGAACAACAAGAGGAAACAAGATGAAACCAGTTGGATCTGCACAAACATGGAACATCAGCATGAGTATATTTAAAACCAATAAGAATGTGTCAATGAGACCTATAAATTCTTCAAAACAGCACCTAAGTCTAGAAATCACCCTATAACTTACAAAGAAAAGGTCATACTGAAAACTTAGAACTAACCTTCGATTTTACATCGCTGAGCCATTGTTGCACCCAGTATCATGGCACTAATTATTTCAGCAGCAATACTTTCAAAAAGATCAGCACCTCGAGCAGCACAATCACCAACATTATCACCAACCTTGCATGCAAGTAACAAAGTGAAATCAAGGAACACAAAATTAATGAGTGATGGTGAAGCAACAGCAAAAGAAATAAACAAGAAAAAAAAGGATCTGAATTGATAAAAGAAATGTCTTAAAATTCATATTTCTCTTGGATATATTTCATTTCAGACCATCTGATATATTTTATGAAGTTTGATCTATTTAATCAAGAAAACATATTCATCAACAACTATATACCCAACTTCAGTAACAAAAAAATGCCTGAGCAGATTGTACTAAGGAAACTGGAAATAATTAGTACTTCTTCAATCAAGAAAACAAAGGAAAAGGAAATCACCAGATCAGCAATGACAGCTGGATTTCTAGGATCATCCTCCGGTATTCCCTGCTCTACTTTTCCAACAAGGTCTGCTCCAACGTCAGCAGCTTTTGTAAATATTCCACCACCCAACTGAGCAAATAAGGCGACAAAAGAAGCTCCAAAACCATATCCCACAAGAAGAAGAGGCACTGGAAGAATATTTCTCTATGTTAGCAGATCAGGCAAAATAATACATACAGAATATTTGTCTTCAACCTTACTACAGGTATATGCACATGATCCATAGCTGTTTACACAAGGCATAGGCAATCGATCATAAAGATTAATTGCACACACGGATGCCAGTCCTACTTAATCAGTTTTTTGGATCAAAAAGGATATTTATCTTAAAGCTAATTCTAAAAAAAGGAACATTTCTTCATAGAATATAGTCAGACACAAGGCATAACAAGCCCAATTATCACCGGAAGAGTGTCATTTTAGCCAGAGTTTTCATTTGAATCATAATTTTAACAATATAAAGAGTAAACCATATGAACATCAATTCATTGTTATCGATAAATTGTGGCAAATTGCAACAAGTTTCCAATAAAGATGCTTGCTGGCTGCCTGTCATGAATCTACAAAACTTAACTATCTGTTTCAGCTCTATGCTCAATTTGAAAATGACAGGAGAATTAAAAACGGAATCAACCAGTTCAGTTTCAGACTAATGAATAGACACAATGGAACCAAAGCTGAATCACAGATCAAACAAGTAAAACAGAACGAGAAATATGAAAATGACTTGTTTGAATTAAAGGTCACACCCTTAAACATCTGATAAATACAACAGAAGGAAATAAAAAATTTGAACACATTACTACACAAAGTAAAGCATGGTGACTACATTTTTTTATGAAATACCTTACTGAGAAGGCAAGACACAAAAGAAGAATGAAGAAATAGAACTTCAAGATCAAAATGGCACTTCAAAGTAATAAAAAAAATTTAATGGAGACACGTACAATCAGTAACCTTCACTGAACCCAGAGAGCCAACGCCCAGCCAAACATAAAATGCAGCATATAGAATGGCTATACCGATCACTGCCATACCAACAACCACAATTGCAGAGAAACCACCAGCCCGAACAGCAATCTGCACACAGCTTCCTCATTCAAGATAATGATTTATTGTTTTTGGTAAGGAACTAATAAGAAAGAGGACAACCTGCAATGCCTCTCTTGCAGAGCGCCTAGCAGCACTGGATACTCGGACATTAGCACGGACTGAAACCCACATTCCAACATACCCTGCAATACCAGAACACAGCGCCCCCAAAAGAAATGCTGCAACGGTAATGTATGCAGAAATTGACCTGCATTAGGAAGCTCACATCATAATGTTACATCAACATGGAGAAAAATATGAGAAAATGTAATATAAAAAACTTATCACATTGAAATTTCATTCTCTAACCTCCCAAGGCCAGAAGATTCCTGTTGAGGAGTCGTACTGCGAAAGAGATATATGCAAAGTATAACTATTGCTAGCAACAAGGCCATCTTGGAAATAGTCCCATACTGTGTCCTGAAGAAGCCTTCAGCACCTTCACGTATTGCTTCTGATATCTACAATTTACAGTGATAATTGGACATCTGAGAAGTAAGGATATTATAATGAAAACAATTGCAGACGTAAATTGATAAGAACCTCTAACAACAGTATTCATTGTAATGAAATTTTTGACTTGTCGACAATTTTATTAGACAATTTACAAATCTTAGTAGCTGTATCCATAAGAAAATTTAAAAGATTTTCAAAGGCTGATAGGAATTGCCACAATTTGTAGTAATATTAACAAGAACAAATTAAAGACTTGCACACTTATATATAAACACGTAAAATATATTACTTAGCATAAATTTGATTGCTTATTATCCCTCCCTGCCAGAGAGACGAGGTTTTGCAATCCTTTCCATTCCAGATTAGAATCCTTACATAATTCAACTCTACCCTTTTCTTTCTCCTTCATTCTCTATTTAATCTCTACTTCAAACTAGAAACTACCCTTAATTCAAAATAAAAACTACCCAAACATAATTCTTAAAATACCCTTAATACAATAAATTATTACATTTCTTACCGAAGGCCTAAAGCCTTGGACAGAAACTACATAATTCAGGAAAATGTGAATAACATTAAACTGTAAAATTCTATGGAGTAAAATAATATTGGTGAGGCTGCCACAACCACCCACTGCTACATTATTACAGTTGAAATTTGAGCAAGTTCACAGGGAAATCAAAGTTTGAGTTCAGCTTAATTACAAATCATGAGTTCACCGTCATTAACAGGCTCCATAGAAAAAGCATATAGTGATGGTTACAGTATAAATTATTCTCCATCAATAAAAAGAAAAGTTAAATTTATTCTTCAACTGCTATTTATATGCTTACAAAGAAAACTCCTGTGAGATAACAAACTCAAACACACATGCATGCAACTGCCCACAGAGACAATGTTGCAAGGATGTGCAAGCACAAATATACAAAATGTATAAAAAAATACGATTTGACAGGACACATCAACTTGAGCACAACCAAGAACAATAATTCCAAGTAACAGAAAAAACAAAGTGAATGTAGTTGGGTTACCTGCACCATCTCAAGAGGCCCCTCATCTTTTGAGAGTACCCACTTAGTTAGATATATAGAAAAACAGAAGCTGATGATACAAATTGAGAAGACAAATACAATTATAGGGGAAGTTCTTGCTCCAATGTAAAATATAGCTCCAAAAGCAAAGAGGAAAATTATACATAGCAGACGGATATTAATCCCCATCAACATTCGAAAAATCTGCATTAAGGAAGAAAGCCATGTATGAGGAAAACAATACCACAAATTTAGAAAGAAGAAACAACTAAATAAGAGATGGAAACTCAAACATTAGATATATAACTCTACGTGAATATATTCATAGGTTGAAAACATAAATGCATACTTTTCTTATGAATTCAAGCAGCATGGAAAAAAAAAAAAATATTCCAGCCAAAAATTGGAAAGATTGATTTGAAAATGAGATACTCGGACTCACCATTGGAGCGTGGGCTTTACTGCGCATATCAGGAAAAGACCTTGGCGGGTCTTGGAAGGACCCGAGATTACCTTTCTCCAATTCATCATCCATAACAACAGTTTGAAAGGAATTAACCCTCCGAGCTACAGGATAAGGGTTATATTCAACACCTTGGGGCAAATCGCCCCCCGAACCTGGCCGCTGAATTTTGAAGATTCTCTTTTTGCCACAACAGAGTAGAATGTCCCTTCATACAAGCTACAGGAACAATATTCTCTGCCTTTGTGGTTTCGCTCAGAAGCCTTTCTTTTGTTTTCTTATCCAAACTCAGGATTTAGAGCACGTAGATATCAAGCCCAGATCACCTTCAACAACATAATCGTAAAAATGAATAATCAATATAATTTACTTCTGAAACAACTAAATTTAAATGGATAAGATCTGGCTTCGCAATGGGATTGAAAAAAGATGTTTCCCCTAGAGGCTACTAAACTTAAATCCATTAAAACTCCAGAAGACCAACTCATTGAAAACTTTCATTCCAAGGGGTTCCTTGTGAGACCGTCAATAAAAAACAACAACGAACTCATATGGAAAACAAAAGCCAAGATGCACTCAGTGACAAAGTTTTCTTTTCAGAGACGTTAACCTAGGCAGGAATATATATCAGAAATAAACTAAATGAAAACTTAGCACTCGTACAAATGTATAAAGGGCAGGCGTAGCAAAGGTAAAATATGACATAGACGATAAAAGCAATAGAAAAGCACGATAAAACCGCATTAGAAACGCAAGGTTCGTTTAAAAGCGTAAAATGGAAGCCAAGTCTAACCTAACCCCCTACAGAAAATAAGGTAAAGAGACAGATTTCCCTCGTCGGACTTCCAAAATCAGAAGAATCATAATTTCCCACAAGTCCAAAGCTACTAGACAGAGACGAAAAGTAGAAAGGGAATAAAAAATGTCCCAAAAAAAAAAAGAAACGAAAAACAGAGTCGACCACTCAACGAAAGCCCTAAACAATCAAACCAGAAGTAGGTTAAACAAGAACAGGTGAAATTACCGCTCCATTCTATCATTCTCTGTGAAAAACCAAGCTAGAAAGAGTGGCAAGAGATCTGACAATGCAAATAACAAACAGGATATAATGAAATCCAAAGGAATATCCCAAATACCGGCGAGGCCCAGGCTCCTGGTATGACTTTTTGACAGAGGCAGAGTCAGAGAGAGAGAGAGAGAGAGAGAGAGAGAGAGAGAAGGGAAAGGATCAGGCTATGGCCGCAGATCCAATGGAATTCACCTAATAGGAACTGAATACTAAGACTGCCTCTTTCGCAGACTCGACAAAATGGCTTGACGATCTGCAATGGACTTTCACTCCCACGTAGTTTGGTGTCCACGTTAGCTGTCCAATCATTTCATGCCACGTGGAATTCTCCCTAATTGGTGCTGGCAATAGAGACCTCTCTAATCGGTTCTTGTAATAGTGATCAGCCTTCCTAATCTTTTTCATTAGCTAACCATACTTCATGGAATTATATATTGTTATATGAAATAATGATCGAATTAATTAAAAAAACATATTCATGTGTTAAAATTAACTTCACAAGTAAGTCGAGTTAGGTTAACCCGATGCAACGAAGCTCGGTGAATTCCTCAACCATCAATAGGCTAAAATCCAGGTATGCATACTTGAGGATTTTAGTGGTTCGATTCGATCTCAAGAATTCGAGGAATTGAAATTAACTAAGCTGGAATTAAAGAGACATCGCGATAAATCTTTGTAATTTTTTCATTAGCGAACAATAATAATAAACACACAGAATTAAGAGTAATATAATATTCATTATTTGTATTTTTTAATTCTTACTTCTCGACGTTGGTAAACAATGATTGATGCAATTAATGTAATGAATTACAAATAGTTAAATAAACTTTTGCGGGAAAGAGTAAAAGCTAGTCATGAAGAATAAGGCATACTTGACTCCTAATTCACTCTTCTCTACTTACAGGAGCTTACCTTCCAAGCCACAGGATGAGGGTTCTATTCAACACCTTGAAGCAAATCACCCCCCTGAACTTGGTTGTCTTCCCTGCCAAAATTCAGGATTCAGAGCCAGCTCAGATTTCCTTTCAAAACACAGTTGTTAAAATGAAGAATTAGTAAAATGAAAATGGATAAAGACCCAAGAGGCTACTGAACTTCAATCCAATGAAACCACCAAAGAAGACCAACTCATTGAAACTCTTTGTTCCAAGGGAATTAGGGCTTTAGATTTTCAAATCAAATACCCAAGTGAGTGAATGAGACCATCAATAAAATACTGAAAATGAACAAAACCAGAGATATTTCCTTCCAGTGACAAAGTTTTCTTTCCAGATCACGTTTAAGGCAGCAGGATGCTTCGTATACACCGAAAATGATGAACTAAAGGCAATCACAACATTTTTTGGGGTAAATTATGATCAAATCTAACAAAGGCAATCGTAAATCACCATCACTATCCCTGCATACGGACGGTTCATTGAAATCCTAAAATGGGAGTCAAGTTAGAATCCAAACGGAAAATGAGGTGAAAAGCTGGATTTCCCTCATACGTATGTATACCACAGTGAAAATCATTATCCATTACCCGAATGCCTAAGGCGGATAGACAATGCAGTGAGGGAAAGAGAAAACACAGTCGAAAAAATAGAAAAGCAAAACGGTGGCCACTCAACGAAAGCCCTAAACAATCAAAACAGAAGTAGATTAAACTAAAACAGCTGAGGTTGCCGCACTTTTCTAACAATCGTCGTGAAGAATCAAACCAGAAAGGATAGCGAGAGATCTAATAATGCCGTAACAAAAATGATCGAATCATACACAAATGAATGTAAAAAAAGTATATCTGCAAAATGGATGACGGTAAAGACTTTGCACATACCCTGTTTCGAGCTTCACCAGAAGGAGAGAGAGCAAGAAGCTGCAGGGGGAGAGTGACGAGAATGGAACTTCCATTAATAGTAACAGTTTATCTTTAACATTCATAAGCAGTCGCGTATTTGTTTTTAGATTTAACTTCAAAAGTAAAAACAATACGTAACAAGTAGAAATGAGAATTCTATTTACACTAGTTCAAATAAAGTGGGATTATGTTTCCGGTTAATACGAGCCGGACTTTCACATTTGACCGTTCTAGTCTTTATATGTCAGACAGTAACAATCTCTCTCCGAGATCTAACGTCTTTTTCGGCTACTCAGTTGGCAGGACTTTGATACTATTTATAACGTCCTACAGTATTTACAGTATAATATTGTTCACTTTGTATTGGATATTACACAGATTTATTCTTGAAGTTAGCCAAAAACACGTTGTATTAAATAGGAAATAGAACTCTACTTATAAAACTTGTATTTTTCACTCTTCCAAACAATGTGAATCAAATTATGCATCTCCGCTGGTATCGATTAGACCACTTACCTTCGCGTGGAAGGCTATTACGTACTCTGCCACATCACTTCCAATTATAATCTGTCACGCTAACTTTTCTTGATTTTATTGTTATTTTTCTGGTTAAATGATTACAAGTAACTCTTTTATTGTTTTAAATAGTAAGATAAGATTTATTTTAGCCTTCAAAGTATGAGTTGATAGTAAAGCAGATTTTAAATTTTTTTTTTAACAACTTAACATTTAAAGTATATAAATCTTAACAAATTCGTCACTGCTTACCCCCCGTTCTAGTAGAACGGAGGGTCGATCGACATGGCATTAAGAACGGAGCCCCGTTCTCAAAACAACGTCGATGTTTCCCGTCCAATGCGTTGATGCACTGGACCCTCAATTCTGGAGCCCCGCTTTGAACCCTTAAGTAGATAATTTTTTATTCCATAACTTGCTAACAAATTCTTTTTGCCTTCTAAATTACCTAAAGTTTGTCTTGTAATTTGATGAGTTGCTACAACAAAAGCTAAGGAACTGAAATGGTTGACCTATTGCAGGCAAATGTAATGGTCTACTCACACACCCACAAACTCCAAGCGTGAAGGTACGAAACTTGAGTCTTACGTCGGAGTTAAGTGAATTGATACATCTCAATATCCCTTGCAGGATCTGAAAGACATTGGCGAGTCTTTGATAGAAAGTAGTGGATATTATTATTTTCACTTTATATCAAAACTAAGCAGTGAAGAGGAGAAGCAATCATATGAAAATGGCGGTAGACCAAGATACTGTAATCGCCCCAGCTTAGTCACCCATACTACATGAACTCAATCGCAGGATCCTACGGCGTTTCCAGCTTCACCGACGGCGGAGACCATTTCTAAAGAAGAAAACGATGGATTCCGTTCATCTTCAGTCGTCATCGGGCTGCTACACACCCACGTCTCTCCCTCCTCCAGCTCTTCGATTTGAGCCACAACCTCGTTCAAATCTATTCTCCTCTCCTCTTCCTCCTCGCAGCACCTTAGCCCGATCTTCAACAGCTTCAGCAATTCTCCTCGGCTGACTGCCTTCATCTCCGAGTCCCAAACCTGGCTCGTACGCTTCTCCTTTATCATTTCGTTCACCCATTCCCCTATATCCGACCCCCTTTCGTGCCTCTCCGTCAAGTAGTTCTCCGGAAATTTTCCCGTTAATACCTCCAGTATCACTACTCCCAGACACCACACGTCGGTTTTTCTGGTTATGCGGCCCTGTCGGGCGAACTCCGGCGATTTGTAGGCCATCATGAGGTGATGGGAGTGTTCATTGTTCACAATGGGAAGGAGACCGTAGTCTGTCAATAGGGGTTCCATTGCGTCGTCTAGTAGCACGTTCGATGATTTCAGATGGCCGTGCGCTACTGTTATGCTCGGCGGCGCGCTGCTGTAGAGGTACGATAATCCCCTGGCTATTCCTTTGATTATCCTCAGCCGGGTTACCCAATCCAGGCCTGGTTGCGCCTCATTCCGCTTTCCTGTTTATCACAAAATTAGAAATGGAAATTTACAGAGCAAAACCAGAAAGGAAATATATCACAAACTTCTGAAAACCCGACAAGAAAGCTACCATGTTTATGGGAAAAAAGAAGCTCACCGTGAATATGACTGGCCAGACTACCGTTGTCCACGAAGTCAGAAATCAAGAGCTTCTCTTCTTTCCTGTAATGGTAGGCAACTACGGGAAGCAAGTTCGGATGCCGCAGTCTGCCCAGCCTCCTCATGTGCTCGTAAAACTCCTCCCTTCCGACGCTGTTCAGTATCTGTTTATACCTCTTCACCGCCATAGCATTGCACATTATGGTGACTTTGTAAGACGATCCAAACGTCCCACTCCCCAAAACTTCTGCAGACGCCCGGAGCAGATCGTGCAGATCAAATCTCTCGCGGTCGTCCATCACGAATGTGAGCTTTCCGTTCTCCGGCTTCTTCGATTGCTCTGCTTGTTCCATTTGGTTTTCATGGAAGACCCCAAACACGTTGTGCACTTTGGACAGCCGTCCCCTTGCTTCCTGGCCTCGTTCTGACCGTCTTCTTCTGTTTACTAAGTGGTATATTGTGAATATTGCAGCCATAAGTGCCAATATCAGCCCTACAACCATAATGGCTATGGCGATTCTCAGCAGAGGAATTGCTTTTGGCTGTGTGTTCAGAGAGGAGCCACAGACTTTCTCTAGAGGCATCCCACAGAGTTTCTCGTTACCTGCGCCCATAAGTTGGGTTAGTCGACATACAGAAGAAACGTGTAATTGCAATGGCAAACAAACGTACCTGCAAAGGAGGTAGTATCCATTAGCCTCAGGCTTGTTGGAATAGGACCCTCCAAATCATTATTTGAAACATTGAATCTCTTCAAGTCTTGCTGTTGAAAGTCGGGAATTCGGCCTTGGAATTTGTTTCCGTCGAGCCTCAAAATCGTAAGCCGAGGAATCGTCGCAAGCGATAAAGGAATGGCGCCGGCGAACTCATTATTCGTCAAAAGAACTTTCTTCAAGAACTTCATACCCTCAAAAGCATCATCTGGGATTTCTCCAGAAAAGTGATTATATGACAAATACACCGACCTTAATTTTCTATAACTTTCGAGATTCGGCCAAGGACCGACCAAGGTGTTGTTCATGAAGCTCAGGGTCCGAATTTCAGTCAAAGAGGCAAGCGAGTTCAGATCAACCATGCCTTTGAGACCCATATTTTCAAGCCTCAACCCTCTAATGTTCCCATGTTGATTACAAAGCACACCGACCCAATTCGCCCGGTTTCCATTACAGGGGATCACAGAGGAATTCCAGTTGTGTAAAGCTTGGGAGTACGTCAAAGAGCTCTTGAAATTCAGAAGGGTGTCGCCGTCCGGATGAGCAAGTGGCGACACAGCCAAGCATGATATCGACAGCGCCACAACAAGCACTCTCCAAAATGTCGTCGCTCCTGGAATTTCTGCGCGCATAAGTCCAATCCCGCGCGCATCCATCACCATCGTTACATGCTGTGCGACACCTTCGACGGGTTTTCGAAGAATTAGGATGGTGGTGAACTTATAGGACTGGAACCTGGGTTGCTGGTAACAATGGAGAACAAACTGGAGCACGTTGGGTAATTTAAGGATAAGATAGAAGAGATCTTGTGTGCCAGCATAGGAGGTTAATGTGGGTGTTGAAGAAGCTGAACTGTGATTGGGAGAGATGCATGGCCTGCCTTTGAAATCTTATATATGTTACAAAGAAGGTTACAATGAGTTTCTATTATTAGTTTTGGTTTAACTATGGTTAGATTTATGAAATTTTTGTTCGTCTTAATCTCAGTAATGTCTGGCGAAACAGCTAAAACAAAAATAAATAAATAAAGACAGTTACGTAGAAGAAGTTGTCGTGTTCTTCATTTGAGAACAGGAATCTGTTGGCTCTCCGAGTATGCGAATTTTGAAAACACGAGTGTAGAGTTTTGTAATTTTCCGTCGTGAAATAGATAACTACCGAGATGTAAAGATTGAGAATTGTTTGAAACTAGCGTGTCGAAAGATCAATTTGTCAAAATAACTATGAGTAGTTACAACGTTGTAAGGTTCTTTTTCTTGGTCGAATCTGTAACTTTCATTGGCAGATTCGGTTTTTCTCGGATGTACATTGAAGAGTTGAAAATTGGTGCATATAGATGATGTACTTAGCACATAATGTAAATGCAACAATTTGCATAAGTGTTGGCATTTAATTTTTTTGCAATTTATTATGAAAATAATATTTTATTTACAATTATTCAAATTGGTGATTTATGTCTTGGCAATCAAGAAACAGCTCATTCAGAATATTGGAAGGTATTATATGAGCAATAATGATGATTCTATAGAAGAGAATAATAAGGAAACAATAATATTAGGAAAGTTATTTTCAAAAGCTTAAGGCACTTGATTTTGAAAAACTTTTATTTGGAAAGTCGATTTGCTGTAGATTTGACACGATTTGCTGGGCTTCGAACTCCCATGATTAATGAGATGCTTTCCTGAATTTTTGGATGAATATCTGAGTTGTTATGGAAACTTTCCTAAAGTGTCACACGGAGTGTCACACAACCGAATTGTTAGATTTGTTTGATTACATTTTTAAAGAATAACAAAAACAACTGATTTCCACCGCTAGGTCAAGTGGCGCCGTGCGGCAAGCGACCCTGTGACCCTGCTTGCGAACTACTTTGCATCCAGGCCATAAGCTGTTCTATGGCACCATTATTGCGTCAAGAAGACTCCTTAGTGTCAGCCTCTATGGCAAGCCTCGAGTCCTTTTCTGGATTTCATGATCAGAACTAAGAGGTGATTTATGCATTATGGAAACGAGAATTTGCGAGAAGGGTATAAACTCAGAGATCAGTATAGTATAATCTACATGTTTGTCATATGTCCAAACCAACTCCAAGACCAACAGTCAACCCCCTTCCGTCGTTATATTACCTTCACCCCCACTCACTCACCAAATGCGCTGTTTCTCCTGAATTATTTAACATTATGTCATTGAAGCTAGAACTTGCGATCTAAAATAACCCTTTTAACTGACTGCATTATAACCCGAGAATATCGATCATTATTTCTCTTTTTAGTAATGAATCAGTGCTCTTTCTCAGCTTCGTCAGAATACAAACCAGTCCACTTTGGCTCGAGACTAGTGCCCCCATGGGAGAGGGAGATCAAACCCCCGACGAAAAGCAACCGAGCCACCATTTTCCTGATGACCTTTTTATTCCTTTCTAACTTTCGTCCGTCCACTTGACTTAGAGTCTCACTTCCACCGTGGTTGGCTGACTGATCTCGTCCGACATGCGCTCTCGGTGGACCTATACAAAACTATCATTGATTAACATACCCCAGTAGAAGTGAATCATAAAGTGCGAATGTATAGCCAATCTGTAAGTAGATGACAAATTTGCTTGACAAAAGGTAATATCCCGAACTCGGCCCAGGGGAGTTTGTTCTTGACAGAGGGGAGCTGTCGTCTGGATCGGGGCGAGAGCGATATTGCCATAACACGGGTTTCGGGAGGAACCAACAACAAGAGGATCTTGTTGTTATCTAGATCTTGGGAGAGGTCGTTCTAAAATCGAGGGGATCTTGCAAAAACAGTTTCCTTGAGGAAGTTAGCTAGAGGCGGCGACAAAGATAAGAGGGAGTCTTTATTTGTATAAGTCCGATTGTCTTGTAATTTCGTGAACTCAAAGAAATGTTTTTATACCTGGGCGTGGCCCCGCAGACGTAGGTTGGTTGCCGAACTGCGTTACCAACTTCCTGTGTCATTTATTTCTGCGTTTTTATATTATCCATCATTGCATTTATCATCGGTGTCACACGTAACACCCTGTAACACCCTGTGTGATACCGCAGAACTAATCGTAATTTTTCACATAACACAATCATATATAGTTGAAATAACCAGAGATTTCTAAAAGCATACCATCAAAAAAAGCTTTCACAGGATAGCAAAACTCATTTTTCACTGTGGGAGATTCAAACGGAAAAGAGAGGATTTGCGGAGGCATAATGACTGCAGAGTCAGCCTCATCACTTGGTCAAGCCGAACCAAACAAGACCATGGCCGAGGTTACAATTTCTAGCTTTGTGCTGCAAGGTTCCAACCCCAATTGAAACTGAACTGATCAGTTTGGTTTCAAACTTTTTAAAACTGAAACCCAACCGATCGGCCTTCAGAACCAAACTCATATCGGACTAGCTCGGTTCAGTTTTGGTTCTCTGTTTTTTTTAGCTTAAATTCAATTTTTGTCAGTTTTGTCTAGTTTTAACTCAATTTAGACCGATTTTGACAGATTTAGTTTAATTTGTAATGTTCAATATAAAATTAAAAAATTCATAAATATCATAAAATCTGTTCAGATTCAATTTTGATTAGTTTTTGAAAGTATGAACAAAAAACAAAACTGATTTCCACCACTAGGTCAAAGTGTGGCGCCATGCCGCAAGCTGAGCCATGTGACCCTGCTTGTGAACTACTTATCATCCAGGCCATATGCTGTTCCTATGGCACAATTGAGTCAAGAAGACCTCCTTAGTAGTCATCCGTCCATGGCAAAGCCTCGAGTCCTTTTCTGGATTTCATGATCAGAACTAAGAGGTGATTTATTGCATTATGGAAACGAGAATTTGAGAGAAGGGTATATAAACTCAGAGATCAGAATAGTATAATCAAAAGAACAAAACATCCAACTAACAAATTAAAGTTGATAAAAACTCAGAGATCAGTATAGTATAATCTAAATCATCTTTGAAATCTACATGTTTTTCGTAGGTCAAAACCAACTCCAAGACCAGACAGTCAACCCCCAGCCTTCTTAGATTACCTTCCACCCCCACTCACAATGCTCTGTTTCTCATGAGTTTATTTATACAATTCTGTGATTGAAGCTAGAACTTGCGATCTAAAACGACCATTTTAATCTGACATTGCATTATATACACCGAGAAATAATCGATCATTTATTTCTCTTTTTAGGCAGATGAAGCATTGCGCTTTCTCAGCTTCGTCAGAATAAAAACCACGCCGACTTTGGCTCCGAGACTAGTGCCACCATGGGAGAGGCAGATCAAACCCCCGACGAAAAGCAAACCAGTAGCCACCAATTTTCTTGATGACCTTTTATTCAACTTTCTACTTTCGTCAGTCACTTGACTTAGAGTCTCACTTTCCACCGTGGTTGGCTGACTGATCTCGCCGACATCGATCTCAGGTGGAACCTAAATACAGAAACTATCATTGATTAAAAATACCCAGTAGAAGTGAATCATAAAAAGTGCTGAATGTATAGCACAATCTGTAAGTAGATGACAAATTTGCTTGACAAAAGGTAAATATATTGTTGAACACCATCCAGCTCTAAAAATCTGGTACTAAATGACTCCTTAGCAGGCCTATGCTATGATCTAATACCAGTATTATAATCTGAACAGCATTCCTCATCAAATTCTTACTGTATGTTCTCACAAGGTCTGAAGGGAATCTTACTTCACTAAAACACTTTTCGGAAACTTAGTTTTCCACATCCACAAAAACTTGACAGCATCAGTTTATAGTACAGCAGCTAAGGGCTTTTCCTTAGTTGTAAACTGTAGCAAACAGAAAGAATTAGTTTAAAATATCAAAGTAATACTTAATTTGGTCAGAAAAGGTTTAGTCTACGAAAAAGTGAAAAAGCTCGGTGGTTTTAGTCAACGGCAGGAAAGAGTGTTTATGAACAGTTACTGCAGAAAAAATGTGAGACCTTAAGTTTAGAAAAATCAACTCTGTCTCTCCCCCAAGCAATAGACGGAGGACTGGAGGAGGAAATGAGTCTCTCACAAGGAAAGGTTATTCTATCAAAATGCTTCTTATTGCCTGAACTAGTGAACTATAACTTGAAAGACTACATACGGTTTACTAGACCCAAGATTCTTGGATCCGAGAGAGAATGAATTCCCTTTAACTAATAAGAATGGACAATTTAAAAAACTAGAGGAAATAATATATATAAATGAATTGAGGAATCTTCTGAATATCTGCTCACTCAATGCCTGATGGAAAGGTAAATTTTTTAAGTAGACTTCAAATGGTCTTTTGTGTTAATGTGAGCAGGCTCAGTCTAATAAAAAAAGCATGCTGTAAAAGGTTGTTGAAGCTTGAGAATCTCCCATTAAGAAGAATAAAGGTATTTCAAATAATCTTAAATTCTATGAACAAATTAGCAGAATAGGCTACTGAAATAAGACAGTTCCAAATACCCACCTTACTGATTAGAGTGACAGCAGTAACAGCTGAAATGGGCTGGGGATGGTTGATTAGATTGTATTTGCGTAATGCCAAATCCATCTTACATATAAAACTCCATATGCCTTTTGCAAAAGCAAGTTTTGCCATTTCCACGTTTAATCCAGCATCTTCTTGGTGAACCATTTTTATTTCACAGGCCTTTCTACCAGATACTGAAATGAAATAATAAAAGCACAATGACATTACATCAATTTTGTTGGGCCAAAGTTTTTTGTCGAAAAATAAATTAATGGTCAAACTTTTTAAGAAATATTACATCAATTTTGTACGAGCCAAACACGTGTCACAACCAAGGGAAACTTACCTTTCCGGATTCGCCAACCAGATCTGAATAATTTAACACGAACATACTTTTTCTGCAATGGAGCTTGAGGATGTTCACATTCCTGATCAGATCATTGAACAAAAATATAGTCTATCAAAATGGAAAGAATAATTGCAGAAAGCTAGAGATGATTAAGGGCGAAAGAGAACTGGCACAGTCAGATGATTTTTAAAAGTCAACAGGTTCTTCAACTTCCAAAGCCATCATACCTTCCCTAATAACTTATTCTATTTTCCAGAACAATGTCCAATGTCCATTGTCCATCCAAAATATTTGTAGAAAATAGTGATGTCTCTGACCATCATCAAGTGGAATCCCTAATCATAGCAAAAAATGTTAAAGATGACAAATGATATTTTTCTGATTGTCTTTCTACTTTACATTTTCTAGCATAGATAATTTTCACTGCCTACATCCTCTAGAAGCCAATCGTCTGGTTAGACAATCAAAAACAAAGGATTCAACCATAAACATAGAATCAGAATAAAAAGGACGCAGAAAGGATGTTTCAGTACTTTAAAGAAAGTGCAAGGCCTTAAATTTCAAAAGGTAATTATTAACAGATAGAGGTCAAAGTATGGATAATAACTACCTTTATAAAACAGTAAAATGTTCCATCTCTTCCCTCCCATAATCTCCAAGATAGCACATATTCTCTAGGTGTCAATAATGGGAACTTTTTTACGGTGCGACCAACTTCAACTCGACATGTCTCATCCACCTGCAGCTGCTCATGCAAAACCAAGGTCTTGTCCCAACTCTTTCTATAATCGTTGTCCATATAGAATTCTTTTAGCATTTCAGGAAGGCAATCTTCAAATACCGTCACACTTAAGTATTTCAGTGGACCATTCTGAATTCAAGAACATGTTACTTTTTTATATATAAACAAAAAATACTAGCCTTGAAAGGTGAAATGAGTGCTTCTTTAGTGAGTTATGGGTCTAAATTTCATCATGTATAGAAAGCATACGAAAACAAACCTTGGGCTTGCAACATTTAGCATTGTAGTGAACCAAATTATTTTTCTTATCAATGACATTTTCCCATCGCTCATTTTCGTCGGTATTCCCGGCGAGGTTTTCAATCAAAAACTTCAAATCATCATTTGTTACCACCCCTGGTATTCTGCACAAATTCAAAGATTCCCAGATAAATAAGCATAACGAATAATTATAGCAATTGTTTGATGGCGGAAAGTATGTCGTTCGATGCAAATGCACTTGAAAATTACAGTAATACGTCTTTTTCCTTTCAATTTTTTAGAACATATGACGTAAAAATAAAATTTAAGCTTGGAGTAAAAAAAACTGAGATCATTTTATCAATAGTTGCAAACTGTCCATTAGACTATGAATGGTCATTTCCTTTTCTGATAAATGTTCAAAGAAAATTTGTAGTTTCAGCAATTAAATTCAGTTAAACTAATAGACAGGATATAGATCAATTTTGAATCTTCAAATGATATATAATATCTTTATCAATAAAGATTAGGCTCATTATCCGTGACTGTAGACTGTTATGATCTTTCATTTTGTCCTATTGCTGAACTATCCCAAGGAGAGCTTTTCATAGTTTTATTCTCGGAGGGAAACAAGTATGAAAGAAAAATACAGGCCAGAGAGCCGCGAAGTGACGATTTTGAAAGGCAGTCACTATCTCAAAAATAATATTATCTAGTTGTCATAACCTCGAAAAATATTAAGAAAACTACCTGAACAGTGGATTCTGAGGAGGAGGAGGAGGAGGAGGAGGAGGAGAAGCAGCGAGATCAAAGGAATTAGATTCGACGACAGAGGTCTGAAACCGAGAGAGTGAGAAGAAGGTCTTCTTGGCAAAAAAACAATGGAAAACAATAATTAAACAGAGAGACAAAACAGTTGCCCAGGAGCCATGAATGTTTTCAAACAAAAACCCCTTCTCTAAATCATGAAACAAACTAGCCATCTTTCACGCAAATCAGAATCGATCGTCAACTCCCGAGTTTCGTAAGCATAAATGCCTAATCGCCTGCCTCCCAGATGCCGCGTTCGCCGCTCAATCACACACAAATCCGACAAATTCAACGGACAAAAACTTACCGACCAGTATGGACAACATCGATACCAATCTTCGAATATCAGCTAAAATATGAACTGAACGGGAAAGCTTCCTTCACCAATCACTTCAACCAGATAATGGGGTTGGAAAATCTCGGTTTCATCGTCAATTACAGTCTCTTTCGCCCCTTAAAATCACAGAAATATATGTGGGTTTGGTTATCCACTCGTTTTTCGTCCTGATCAGTGACGAAGACTGGAGTCTCTAATCCAAACCCAATCAGCTCAACTACAAACACGTGCTTGTGGGCCACGAGAATGAATCTTCTTCAGTCTCATGTACAATAGTTTTCTATGACACGAGATTAATAATTCAAGACACTAATAGATTATTATATGTTATATTTTGGCAACGTTGATCCAAACAAATTCAAAAGTTTTTAAAACATGCTATTTCCTATGGTCTCCGAATTTTAGGACATCATAATTCTAAAAACATTAACCTAAAAGGTTATCGCGATTCGACTTGGCGAACTGCGTTGTTGTTTTTTTTTTAACTAATCTCAATTCTCGGTCAGGATCAGATCCGACCTGGGTTTGGCTTCATGAAGCCAGCTGACGCGTCCGCTTTGTTCCGACAAGCCACCCAAAGGCAGCAGGGGCCGACGTAACTCGTTGAACGTTGATGGCCCTGATACGGTGGTGATGAAGTTCGTTTCTTTCCCTCTTGTTATTCTTGAGAAAACACGAGTCTGGAACACAATGTTACATCTGCTGTATTAAGTAATACATGTGTCTACTAATAAAAATATTCAAATTACATATCACACATCACATATCTTTCTTTTTAAAAACTTGAAAAAATTAAAACTACAAGTAAAGAATTATGTCACATCACAAAAATAATGATCTATCCATGGAAAAATGAAAAACCAATCTGGCAATTACCTCGTTCTACGCAGGATGATGCCTAATTAACACTTGGTTTAGCATGGCAACTGTTGAACTATTATAATGTACTTTCCAGAGACTTATGTACTAAGAATTCAGAGAGGATGATGCAGCTATGATCGTCCTTCACGACATTTGGTCACTCTTTTTTGGACTTGATAATGGTACTTCATCACTCAGCTCTCGGTTATTCGTCTCGAGAGTGAAGAACAGGACACATACCCCGGAAATCAAAACCACGATTTCAAACAGAAGAATGGCTGCTGTTTGATGGCATCCATTTACAAGACCTACGGCTACGAGAGGACACGTCATTCCTCCGATTCTCCCCATCGCGCTAGCAATTCCAACTCCGGTTGTTCTCACGGATGTTGGATATACCTGCAGCAACTTCTCCAGTTAAATATGAGTAAGAAGACAAAAGCATACTAATACTAAATTACACAAGCAACAAATCATGCTCATTCTCAATTCTACAACGAAACCACACTGATATATTCAATCATTTTGACTTCTTTCAAATTCCTGATGTTGGTTTTCTTCAGAATTGATACAAAGTTTTAATCCCACAAAAAAATGCTGCTTATTAAAAAAGTTGATACACCGCAGTTGTAAATTGAAGGATGCTGCACCTTTTATCATTACTAAAAGCAAGGGAATATAACAAATCTGAAATCCAATGTATATTACTTCTAAGGTTGAAAAGCGTGCAGGAAGCAGTTGAATGGAGAGATAAACTTTAAACAGAAAGTTCAGTAGATTATTTGCAGACAAAACACATCAAATTACTTGGCATCAGGAAACAATACTTTGTGTAAAAAGCCTGATGCTTTTTGATTGTATTATATGTAAGTAAAACGAAAGCTGATCACTTCAGTTGAGTGATTTACCTCTGGGGCATATATATACACGACTGTAAATGTTGATGTGATACATATTCGAGCTCCAAATAATAGGGTTGTGGTCAATCCTTGAGGCTGATGGAAGATCAGTGGGAGTAGAAAAATGGAACAGGCAAAGAACATGGATGACATTGAGAACTTACGACCCAGTTTATCAATCATGGCAGCTGTTAAGAGAAGACCAGGAAACTCTTCATGCAAAAAAAAAGCAAAAAACAAGTTAATGTTATTCAGCCATCTTCCTCTACCTTTGAGCGAGTAAGCGCTCTACCCTTAATTTTATTCTTCAAGTTACCTGCAAAACTAGCGATGAAAACATTTCCATAGTTGACACCTTGGGAATCTTTTGCCAGCAATTCACCATTTTCACAAGCATGTCCATTGCTCAACACCGAGGTCAGTAACACGAGACCATAATACGAAAAAGCATTCCCAAAGAAAACTATCCATAAAAGCAAGGTAGACCTAAGCAATTTTGGAGAAAGAAGCATTGATAGAGATGAGATCACATTTAAAGTCGATCCCCGATCAGCTGAATCTTTTGTTTTTCCTGGCGAAAGCAATTGTGTATCTTCTGCAGGAAAATTCTTGTCTCCTTGCTCAATTGTGGGACCAGAAACAAGAATCCCAGGAGGGACTTTTGCTCCATTAGTTCTTGCTATTTTCTCCAAAATATTAACTGCATCAGTAGTTCTATTATTCAAACACAAATACCTAGGTGACTCTGGTGTGAATTTGTAGAATACAAGGAGAAGAGATGAAGGGATAGCTGAGAGTGCAAGTAGCCACCTCCAACCCAAGGTTGGCATGATCATCTGTTAAGAAGAAGGAATAAGATATCATGACAACAAATTTGTCCAAAATCTCTCTGTTAAAGCCATAGACTATGACGATGCCATTGTCTTATGATCTCCAATATTATGCTATTGACTAATTACAGTTCGATGTGAAAGTATTATGTCAAAGAACCAGAGATAAAACACTGATACCCAAGCAAGGGATGCCTCAAAAATAGTTCCTAGTGTCCAGAACGCTGAAAAAACAACCATCCAAGTGCCTCTTTCAGGAGCAGGAATGAATTCTAAAAACCAGGATGACAGAACTGGGCCTCCTCCCACGCCAATGCCAACCAAACAACGAAGAATGATCAGTGATGCATAATTAGGGGCAAAAGCACTCAGAAATCCAGCTGCAGAAGTAATTATTGCGGTAATGAAAAAGCCTTTCCTGAAGGAATATCATAGAAAGAGATGATAATTTGAATCATTAAAACAGAAAAAATAAAATTACCACAAGCACTCTATGGAAAGACATGATACTTGGGGAACAAAGACATGATCTTAGAAAACCAAGAAACAGAAATAATGAGTAGCAGGATAAGATGCATTCATAAGGACAAAGAAGGAGTGGGAATGCTCTAACTACTGAACAGAAATCCAACCTCCGCCCATGCTTATCAGATACTAAGCCCCATGAATATGCTCCGATTAGCATTCCAACAAAAACCACGCTCGTAATTAGAGACTCTTCGTGAGAAGAAAGATCCCACAAAGACTGAACTGCAGGCCCTACAAACGAAAGTATCATCATTTCCATGGCTTCTGAAACCCAGGCCAAGCCTGCATATGCGAGCACGAGAATTTGGAACTTTCCAAATCCCATGGCAATAAGAGCTTCATCCACAGTGTATCTTGGGCTTCCCTCTCCATCTCCATCTCCAACTCCATCTCCATCTCCATCTCTCATCTAACAACAATCAAAAAATGAAGTAGAGAAAATCAATTCGTAAACTGCTATCAAAATGTAACATAAATAAATAGGGACTACACTAAAACACACCAGACCCTGTAAGGATTTAAAATCTTAAACCAGATCGTGTAAAAGTTCAGTGATTAATCTAGCAGTCAGTTTATAAAAAAAAAACTAGAAGTACTGTCGGCATCTGATAAGGTTGAATTTGTGTTCGATGAAAAAGAAGGGGAGAGAGAGAGAGAGAGAGAGAGTCACTGATAAGGTTGAATTTTGGGTTCGATGAAAAGAAGAGGAGAGAGAAAATGAGATAGAGAGATAAAAAGAGATTGAGTATTCTATTATTCTTCCCCTTCTCTGAATTATGGAATTACAAACTTTAAAAGAACAAACAACAAAAAGCAAAAAAAAAAACCGAAAGCAATTAACTACCCATAACTCATAACATCAGCTAAGAATTAGCCACAACTAACTAGTGGTGGAAGACCAAGTCCAGGCCATGCACATCCAGGTTATGCACGTATCATTCCTTCCCCCTTAAGAATCCTTGTCTGCAATGATAAGAATCATAATAAGTGACAAAAGATACGCCACTGCTCCTAGTTTTTTCCACCACCAGGATCATGCGGTCGATTGAGAACCCCGGTTTCTCTGTTAGCCTCCCTATTGCCACTGGGGCTTGAGTGGGATGAATCTTCGAGCATGAATAATTGTGGTTGTTCGCAACTCCATCTCCATCTCATCTTCATCTAACAACAATCAAAAAATGAAGTAGAGAAAATCAATTCGTAAACTGCTATCAAAATGTAACATAAATAAATAGGGACTACACTAAAACACACCAGACCCTGTAAGGATTTAAAATCTTAAACCAGATCGTGTAAAAGTTCAGTGATTAATCTAGCAGTCAGTTTATAAAAAACAAAACTAGAAGTACTGTCGGCATCTGATGGTTGAATTTGTGTTCGATGAAAAGAAGGGGAGAGAGAGAGAGAGAGAGAGAGAGTCACTGATAAGGTTGAATTTTGGGTTCGATGAAAAGAAGAGGAGAGAGAAAATGAGATAGAGAGATAAAAAGAGATTGAGTATTCTATTATTCTTCCCCCTTCTCTGAATGGAATTACAAACTTTAAAAGAACAAACAACAAAAAGCAAAAAAAAAAACCGAAAGCAATTAACTACCCATAACTCATAACATCAGCTAAGAATTAGCCACAACTAACTAGTGGTGGAAGACCAAGTCCAGGCCATGCACATCCAGGTTATGCACGTATCATTCCTTCCCCCTTAAGAATCCTTGTCTGCAATGATAAGAATCATAATAAGTGACAAAAGATACGCCACTGCTCCTAGTTTTTTCCACCACCAGGATCATGCGGTCGATTGAGAACCCCGGTTTCTCTGTTAGCCTCCCTATTGCCACTGGGGCTTGAGTGGGATGAATCTTCGAGCATGAATAATTGTGGTTGTTCGCAACGATAACCTGGGATAAACTTCTCGTTACAATAATAGAAGAGCTCTTTCACATGCTTCTTGGTTGGTGAGTCGGCAAAATGCTGTCGCTGGAGCAGTAACTTCCGCCGTCACTCGGTTGTTTGTGGAAGGGCCAAGTAAGCCAGCGGAGGGCCAAGTAAGCCAGCGAAGGGGTTGGAGATCGCCTTTGACGTTAACGAAACAAATGGACCAGATTTCTTTTGCAACTGGTTCCGTTCTTCAATTAATCGAGCGACGCCGATCGTCTCTGCTAAAGTCCGTGGTTGTTTGATTTTGACATCCAAACGAATGTCATCCCGAAGTCCGGCGATAAAACAACCAACAAGGAAAGTTTCGGGTAAGCCATCCACCTGATTGGAAAGCTTTTCAAAAGCTGCTTGGTACAAGGTGACAATTGTGGTTTGACGTAGGCTGGAAAGAGCTTCAGCTGGGTCTTCGTAATCAGTTGGGTCAAAACGTAGAATGACAGCCTTGGTGAAGGCACTCCAAGTCAAAAGACCACGAAACTTTGTTAAACAGCGATACCATTGCAAGGCAATGCTCTCTAGATGGAAGGAAGCGAGTTAGACTTGTTGAGTTGGGGAAATGCCTTGAAAATCAAAGTATTGTTCGGCCCTGTAGATCCAGCTTGTAGGGTCTTCGCCGTCGAAACCCGGAAAGGACAGCTTAAGGTGGTGGTGATGGTGGTCAGGGATGGTGGGTGAGCGGCCATTGCTTGGGGACTGAGAAGACGGTCCTGCGGCGAGAGGATTGATATCCGACGAATTCCGAGAAGTGCGCAGAGCTTGGAGCTCGGATAGCACCGCTTGTAAGGCTGCGTTCACTTGATCAAAGTTAGACTCATGGTGGGCTAAGACTTCGTGCACTTCTGTGCGGAATTATGCATTAGATCGACCCCGGGTATCCATGAAACCGGTGGCTAGCTCTGATACCACTGATAAGGTTGAATTTGTGTTCGATGAAAAGGAAGGGGAGAGAGAGAGAGAGAGTCACTGATAAGGTTGAATTTTGGATTCGATGAAAAGAAGAGGAGAGAGAAAGAGAGAGAGAGATATAAAAATAGATTGAGTATTCTATTCTTCTTCTCCCTTCTCTGAATGGAATTACAAACTTTAAAAGAACAAACAACAGAAAGCAAAAACAACCGAAAACAATTAACTACCCATAACTCATAACATCGGCTAAGAATTAGCCACAACTAACTAGTGGTGGAAGACTAAGTCCAGGCCATGCACATCCAGGCTATGCACGTATCAGCTAGGGCTGGGCACGGTCCGGTCCGGGCCGGTTCTGGGCTGGAACCGGACTGGACCGTGGTTTCGGGAAATAAATTCCCGAAACCGAAACCGGCCCCTGGCAGAACCGGAACCGGACCTAATTTTCGGTCCGGTTCCGGTTCGGTTCCAGTTCCCTCCCATACATTTTAATATTTTTTTTAAATTTAAAAAATAACAAGATAGATCAGAGATAAGGGAGAGAGAGAGAGAGAGCTAACAATGGGGGTGTTCTGTGGGGAAGAGGATCAGAGGAAATGAAGTGCAGAGGAGCGAGCGAGCGGAGCACCCATAATGCCGAGCAGAAGCCTCAGATCAGAACTCCTGATGGCCGAGGAAGACGAAACAGAAGGAGCTCGAGAGAGCTGTCCTTTCATCCACTGGCCCAGACCCGATCATCCCCTATTTCGCTTCCATCGGGATCAAGAACCTCCATTAACGGCGTCAATGTCTCTCCCACCGGCCTCAGACTTCCGGATCTCGCCATTAACTGTTCAGGCATATGGTTATCACGATTCTTCTTCCTCCACAGCAAACTCGACATGGGTGATCCGTTTCTCGCCGGACTTTTGGTACGGGAGCGCGACAGAGACAGCCCCCGAACAGCTTCTTTGAGAGATGAGAAGAACCCCTGTTTCTTCTCCATCAAACCCAGAAAAACAAAAAAGAAAAAGAATCCTAAAACAGCTCCCTTCAACTGCAGACTGCCCACCAAAACCTGGATGCTTAAAACGGCAAACCTAGGGTCGGTTCTCCCGTGGGATTTCCCGGGCCTATTACAGGGAACCGGGAACCGGACCGCGGTTCTCGGTTCCCAAATAAGTGGAACCGGAACCGGTCCCACGATAGGCAGAACCGGCCAAGAACTGGCCCGGACCGCCGGTCCAGTCCGGTTCTGCGGTTCCGGGCCGGTTCTGCCCACCCCTAGTATCAGCATCAGAAAAAAATTTCACCAAGAACGATATCAGGCATCAGAAAACAATTATCCAACGAGTGGCGCCAAAGCATGAGATGGGGGGGGGGGGGGGGGGGGGGGGGGGGGGGGGGGGGGGGGGGGGGGGGGGGGGGGGGGGGGGGGGGGGGGGGGGGGGGGGGGGGGGGGGGGGGGGGGGGGGGGGGGGGGGGGGGGGGGGGGGGGGGGGGGGGGGGGGGGGGGGGGGGGGGGGGGGGGGGGGGGGGGGGGGGGGGGGGGGGGGGGGGGGGGGGGGGGGGGGGGGGGGGGGGGGGGGGGGGGGGGGGGGGGGGGGGGGGGGGGGGGGGGGGGGGGGGGGGGGGGGGGGGGGGGGGGGGGGGGGGGGGGGGGGGGGGGGGGGGGGGGGGGGGGGGGGGGGGGGGGGGGGGGGGGGGGGGGGGGGGGGGGGGGGGGGGGGGGGGGGGGGGGGGGGGGGGGGGGGGGGGGGGGGGGGGGGGGGGGGGGGGGGGGGGGGGGGGGGGGGGGGGGGGGGGGGGGGGGGGGGGGGGGGGGGGGGGGGGGGGGGGGGGGGGGGGGGGGGGGGGGGGGGGGGGGGGGGGGTTAGCGAGCGAGACTTCAACGACGGTGATCAGTCAAATAACGAGAGTTTTCTGTTGCATCTTGACTGGATTTTGCTGGTAAATGGAGCCAAGGAATTGGAGTTTGGACCATCACATGACTATCACGTGCAGATTATATTAAGAAAAACTAATTATTACGAAAATACCACGTCGGTACTTCCATGTAGGGGTGGACAGGACCGGACCGGGGACCGAGAACCGGACCGGTTTCGGTCCCATGGTGACGGACCACGGTCCGGTCCGAAGTACCTGGAATCGAAGACAGTCGATCCGGTCCTCGGTCCACAGCTCGATTTCCCGAAGAACCGGGACCGGACCGATTTTAAGCCAGCTTGTCTTCAATGTTCAGCAAGTCTAAATCCCTAGCCGGCTAATTCAGAAATCAGAATCAGAACAAATCCCTAATCGGCTAATCCAGAACCAGAACACCCACCTCCGAACGGCGAACACCCGAGTCGCCTTGCGCCAGTCGCCTGCTTGGATTGCCTCCCCTCAGTTGCAGAATAGAACACTCACGCAGAACACAGTCACGCAGACGGCATATCGCACTCGCAGAATCCGTCCCGAAGCCCCGACGCGTTCTTTTGCTCAGCTGAACCCGGCGTCCGACGACTCGCGACTCCCGTGCTTCGTTCTCCGATTCGCCTCGCCTCGCCTCCAAAGCTGCTCCGATTCGCCTCGCCTCCAAAGCTCTCATGCTCCCTGCTGATCGACTGATCGGGTCGCGCTCGCCTCGCCTAGCCGAAGCCTCGCCTCTCCTTTGTCTTCGGCTGATCGGCTCCCCTCTCTCCTCACTCACAGTCACGGTATGTGAGTGAGGGCTGATTTTGCTGCTGCAAAATTGGTGTCAACCGAGATGAAATTTTTTTAAGTTTAACAATTTTTTTAAGTTTAACAATTTTTTAAAAAATAAAAATATTAGGATGGAGGAACCGGGACTGGACCAAATCCGGGTCCGGTGTTCGGGAAAAATTTCCCAAAAACTCGGTCTGGTTTCGGTCCGGGCTCGGGATCGAACCGGCTAGTGCCCACCCCTACGAGTTCTATGCAATCCCATTAATTGGTGCAGTTGTTGCCGTAGAGTTAATATACCAATTTTTGAGCAGGTAAAAATTAAAATATAGATTAGATGATCAATCTATTATTTGTTTTTTTGGAATTAGAGCGACCACAAATTTAATAGTGTCAAATCTAATCGTAATGGGTCACTCGATTTTATTTAGTATTCTTTAAACCGACCCGAGTCGACCGATGTGTTAGATGTACAATGTAATTCTATACTCTTGACACATTGTTCATCGCAATAATGCAATTTTCTCATTGGCTCACAACATTCAAACACAACACAACTTTTGGCACCAAGGATTACTTGGTCTGATTGATGATGATCCTCACAAAAATAAAGTAATGTTAGCACTTGATTTTGAAGAGATATATTATCAAAAAATAAAAGCTCTAGAAATTGAAACATTGTATCAATGAACACATTATGAAACTAAATATACACGAACTTAAGCATGGAAAAAAGGGGGGGCTTTAAACATTATAATTTTCTATATTCATGATAGAATCATACAAATACCAGACCTCGATCAAGCACGGGTAAGGCCGAGATATCCTTGACTCATTGTCCGTCGTCGCCGTCGCCTATCAAATTGCATATATCCGAACACTCAACCAAACTGCCACGTTGGAGACCAATTCACAAGAACAACGTTAGAATAGATAAAATATGAACATACTTTGCAAGTGGATATGCAAGTTGAAGATATGTCGAGTGACATACTTGGCTCATATGAAGTTATGATTATCAATAAAGATTAACAAATGCGATCAAATGAAGCTATCAATTTGATAAGAATGAATGATCACAATCAAATCACAACGGTGGCAAGAAGAAGAACCAAACAGACAACAAATCCAATCTCTCAGCAGTTTTGTTAGTGAACGACCTGAGACAGACTGAAACCATGCCAAATCTCAACCAAACTGCCAAAACTCAGTGCCGTCAGCGGCCTAGTTTGGATTTTCAGGTCTTGGTAAGATGAGAAGCAAAAATAAGGAAACACTTCCAAAGTTTCCCACCTCCCAGACACAATTTTGCCGGTAATTCAGCTCATGCTGGTTTAACAGATCATCGAGGACAAAGGCATGAATAAAGCAAGGAAGGGTGCATGATTTGTATAAGTAAAACCATAGTAAAGAATGCCAAACAATGATGATTGTTGATGGCAATGTAGCAGTTTAGGATTATTTGTAAGAAAGCCACTAATTAGCAACAGTTAGGCATATTAGAGCTAATTGACCATCAAATCCTGGACAAATATTTTTCTTTGGTAATCCTAGATTGAGAAAGTGCAGAGGTAACTTACCAATACTGACGGCTTCTGAATCCTTGCTTAAAAACGATTATAGGTCTGCAACGAAATATAAGAACTACATTATGCCATGAATTTGTTTGAAAGAACAACATAAATTCAGCATTGAAAGTCCAAATTTTTGTCATTGAAAAATGCAGATTCTTATACAAGCAATGACGTGAGGAGAGTCTCATTTGATATGATAGAGTATTCTACATTATGCCATGAATTTGTTTGAAAGAACAACATACATTCAGCATTGAAAGTCCAATTTTTTGTCATAGAAAAATGGAGATTCTTATACAAGCAATGACGTGAGGAGAGTCTCATTTGATATGATAGAGTATTTAGAATGCTTTCGTTGGGAAAACATAAATGACAGAATGGAGTGCGCCTTTTATGACCTGCAGAGTCATGATTGGGTTCCGACAAACAGCTTTGTAATCGTGTTTATTGTGTGTGTAAATGGCTATCTGTAGTGGTATCAAAGCAAGGTTGTTATGGCGGGAAAGATTGAAAGGCGCTATTGCGGAGAGATGGTTGTGCTAAAGCCATCAGCGACAGGCCGACAAACGTTAAAGACGAGAATTGAAACAAAACAAATGAAGACCCTTATTTATTTCTCAGCAGGATTGGAGATACATCATCATAAGTCGGGAGGGGGAAATTTGTGAGGTCCCTGCTTTATGATGAGGGACCTCCTCATTTAATTTCAATGTGAAATTAAATGGAGAAGGAGAAGAAGTACTCTTTTCTTTCGGTGCCTACAAAAACATCTCATTTAATGAGGTGTTGAAAATTCAATTGCAGCTGTTCACATGCGTCTTCAATTGCGGCTGTTCACATTGGAATGTGTTCCTTCAGGGACTCTATAAATAGAGGCCTGAAGGAGCTTTGAAGATCATCCGAAAGCAGAAGAAGAAGAAGTGAGAGTGAAGGAGAGAAAATGTGAGAATTTTTGGAGGGAGAGAAAAGAAAGGTGTGAGAGAAAAATAGGTGTGGTGCTTTTGTGCATAGTAAGAGTAGTGATTTCTCTTAGTGAATATTTTCTAGGATATTCGATATCTAGAAAAATATTGTAAATCCTATTTTTCATAGTGAAATCTTTCTGGACTCGGTCATCGTGGTTTTTTCCCAATTTGGGTTTCCACGTAAAATTCTCAGTGTTCATTATTTGCTATTATTTCTCTTACTTTTTTGCCGTTATAATTTTACGGCAGTGAAAAAATATTCTTGGTATTTTTCGAATCGCATCTGCTATCGTTTCTCGTACCGCTTATTTAAGTAAGGTTCCCGTCAGATTCGTTATTATTTTTCCCAACAGGGGCACTTGTTAGAGAAGGCAGAGGATGACTATTTAGGTGGGAAGCGTGAGAGAGATGAAGGAGATTTTTAAGAAGCAGATATTGTTGAAAATTTCCCTCCCCTTTCTCTCCTATTTCCTCTCCCCTCCATGTCTTCTTTTCCCTTTCTTCTCCGCTGCTCTCTATTTCTTCTGTAACTCTTCGCTGTCTTTCCTTGTCTCTTTCTCTCTTTTCTTCTTCTCTCTTTCTTAGACACTTCAGTATTTTTTCTATGAATATAATTTGAATACTTTATTCTAATTTTGGTTGAATTAGTTTTCTGCGTTGCTGAATTAAATTCAACCATTACACTTAGCATAACCAATCGGTTGGTGACTGTCTTAAGTCATTTCTTAGCATATGAGAAAATAGGAGCTATTGACACTTTACCATGAATCTAACTCACATAAACGAAGCAACAGTGCTCAAAATAACAACTAAAGAGCATTGGGCTTCTCATGGCAACTCTAAAGAAACTCAGAAATTGAAATGTACCTTCTAATGTTTAAAGGGCCTTCACCAGGGGATCCTTCACCCCCTCTGATGCAGGTAGTAACGCACTTGATGGTGCATGACTCAGCTTTCCTCGACTTAGGCCGCTGAATTCTAGCCTTCTTGCAGTCCGTCGGCAGCGCGCACTGACCAGAAAGTGTCTGGGGTACATTGGAAAGCGTATCAGGTATATAGGGTTCCTCAATCGCAACGGCCGCCGAAGTGATCACAGTAGCCGCGGCGAGAATCGCTGCCGCGGCGATGCTGCCCCTGGTGCTGACTCTTGGCAGCGGTGCAGAGAGCTTGACGCCGGCGCTTACATTCACGGAACCGGAGCTGAAAACTGCGTCGTAGAAACAGAAATTGGAGAGAAAAGGACGGGGCACATGAATTATCATTGCGAGAGTCTTGTTATCGAGTTTATCTGGTGGCTGGGTTTGAGCTTTTCCTCTGCAACTGATTGGAGGACGTTCGTCCCACATCCATGGCTTCAGTTGCTTTGCTGATCCACGTGTCAACTCAAGCAATTGGGAATCTAAGACTGGGCCCCACGTTTCATCCACTTGAATATTCTTCCAATTCTTTATTTATTAAATTAATCTACAAAGACAACATTCTTTCTCCAAAGTTTTAGTTTTGTGATCTTTCAAATCCCTACTGCCCAATAGACCACTTTGAAGAAATTATAAGGGGTAACGTAAATACATTAACATGTCAACTTGAGAATTGATTAATTGTGTTCTTTTCTGAAGCAGATAAGACAAGGCTGGAATCACGTTGTTGTAACACTACTGGTTTTGTCAGGCAAGTGATTGTTGAGTTGTGGAACCTACGTTGATTGAAGACCTTACGCAGAGAAAGTCGCGGACAGGATTGTAGAGAGCGTGAGAGGCACAGACAAAATTGTAACTCGTTTCTCTTTGATTTTAGTAAAATCTCGTAGTGGCAAGTGGAGTTAGCTCTCGTATTGAGAGTGAACCACTATAAATCTGTGTTCTTATTTTTCACATTATTTTTCGTTTCAAAGCAGGTTAGATTAGGGCGTTTAATCCTAATAGTGATGTTCTTCGAATTAGTCCAAAAAATGCATGTTTGTAATTTGGAAAACATGCAAGGATTGCTGTTCCATACCAGCTCGTGGAGCTCCCTTCCTTGCTCCCCCAACGTATCCGTATCACACCTGTGAAGGCATTAAAGAATAATTACAGCATATTCAGCTACACTCTCGATAAATATTCAAGAACTCCCATCGAAGCTTTTATTTCTCGCCGATGTCGCAATTTCATTTGTAAAATTTAAGCTTCGTGATAAAGATAAGAGAATAGACCTTGCTAGTTTTACCCGAGTAATCCCGTTTCCCAGTGAAACACGAGAGCTCGTTGGCCGAACAAGTTCCTCCTGTTAGAAATAAATATCAATTAGCTCCTTTGGTCATGAAGTAAAATGCAATATGTATTGTTCTAGAGGATTTCAAGTGCATTTTAAATAGTGATAAATCTCTCAAATTAGTGTTAAAATCATATTAATAACCCAACTATCACAAAACCAACAAATCCAAGAACATAATTCAGTAAGCATTGAGCTAAGTCTAATATAAAACAAAACCACAAATACTGGGTTCCTATTAACAGGTTCAAGAGCCTCTTCTAATCACCTTCACCTATATAAGCAATTCATTCAAGAGACAAGTAAGATAGACTAACTAAAATAACTAGAGATAGCATTATTCAATGAAACTAAAGAATAATGGAAATAGGCACTCACCCAACACCATGTCAATCATTGCAGTTTACTTCCTCCTTGTCATCCTATTTATCATCAAGCTTTACTGTAACATGAGATTCAACTCTGATAAAAAAACAATTCAAAAGTCTGATGTCTAAAACCCAAACCATAGAACTAATTTTTCAGTTATTGATATGTGGAGTAGTTTTTATTTTTATGTTTAAGGCACCCCAAATTACTGCATAAAAGAAAGGAGAAAGGGAGGAGGTGACCTCTCAGAGTATTTGGGCGATTATCAAAAGACAGATCAAAATTTTAAAGACAAAAAAAAAGTAGGATTAGGCCAAATTCTCTGTATTTTTATCTTCAATCGAAGTGAATTGCTGCAAAAATAAAGTGGACATAGCTCTTGTACAGAGTAAATCACTATAACTCGAGCATTTTCAGAAATTTTCTTAGAGGCAGAAGTAATGATTAGCTATGAAAACGTCGAAGAGAAAAACTACTAATTCCACAGACATAACAAGATTTATAATTATTATTATTATTATCTATCTTGATATCAAACTTCACAAATAAATTCCAATATCATCATCATGCAGATTAAGAATAAGTTCACGGAAATCACAATAACCTTATTTGTCACTGAATCGCACATATAACACAATTAGTATAGTCTCATTGCGAACATCTCACAAACAGTTGGTGGGCAACTGTTCAGAAAAGAATAAGCCAATAACTCAAATATACAAAAGTACTGGAAACCAGAGTTACCAAATATGTCCAAACTTTCAAACAAAAGGATCGTCAATTTTCATACATATCTAAAGGAACAAACGTAAACAAAGAACCCTTAAAATGCATAAGCGAATTAAAAAAAAAAAAAAGTGGAAAAAAAGAAATAGGTAAATTGTACTAACCAGCTATCAAACAGCCAAAATCAGAAAAAAGAAAATTGGAGTAAACTCCCTTTCATCAAGAGCAAAGTTACAGAGATTGAGCGAAACAAATTTGCATCTGAAATTAAAAGAGCTTGAACACGCGAACCCGCACTTGATTGTTGGAGAAAGCTTTCTGAAGAAGAAGCAACAAAATAACAACTTCCTTGCAGTAACAAAAAAGGAGGGGGTGTTGCGAGAATCGAACTCGCGACCTCTCGCACCCGAAGCGAGAATCATACCACTAGACCAAACACCCATCAATAAAACATCTGATTTGAACAATACCCACTACTTTATAGTGTGAATGATATATGATTCGAGTTTAGACGCGCGTTTTATTATGCAAAATTTGACTCGCAAAATGCATCCTTATATAGCATGATTCGAGTATAGAAAGTATATCATAGCATTTATTTTAAAGTTGAAGCAAGAAACACAAATTTGCCACCAAAATGATCAGTTCGAAAGTATGTAATTCTCTCCTCTACTTCAAATTCAACACATGAGATTGTCATAAATTGTTACATATAATCGAAAAGTAATTTCTCTCATCTCGGACTTCTTTACAAAAATTAAAAACACGATGAAAAGGAGAGAGAGAGAGAGATTCGACAAATGTTGCAGTAGAAGTAAAGATACAAAGTTACAATTATTCCAATCCAAGCTCAGTGATGATTAGAAAATTGATGCGCCATCAATCATTTTCCCATCCAAGCTTAGTGACAGATAATAAGCACCTGAGTCTGTCGTTGATCTTCCCCTTTCAACATGTATCGAGTAATGTGCTGAGAGGAAAAGGCGAGTTCTACAGCCTTCCTAGGCAGGAAGTAGAGCTCGCTATTGAGATTTCAAAGTGGCGGCATCTAGTCGACAGATTCTGATCGCTAAAGGTCTGGCAATTAGCCTGTCTGTGGCCCAACCCTCTATTTCTCCATCCTTCTTTACATGGTCGAATTCCCTTTTCACATATTCCAGAGATACTTGAAGTCTTCCCCCTGTTTTGCAGTCATCGGCAACACTTGCAGCTTTAATTCCTGCATTTTTCTCGAGCCAATGCAGATAATTTACATGAAACACCGACTTAAGCATGTCTTGCGGTGTAGACGATTCGTAAAGCACTACCTGATACCCAAAAAATATGTTTTAATTCATTTCTCCCATTGACTGGCAAATCAACAATGATAGAAACTTATAACTGAAGTGAAGAATTCATAATGCCATTTCCGATATCATCTTCACATTGTTTTGAGTATTCTCTTGTTCGTTCTTACACTGATTCGCTGTCTCAAACTAGAACAAGCAAGAGAATACACAAAAACAAAGTGGATTCTCAGCAGCAATAAACTACCAATCCGAAAAGCATTAAAAGCATAAAAAAAAGAGTTAGATACTGACACAATATCTTTTCTTGCATTCAGCCAGAATGTAACCTTCATTTTTATACAGATTGAAGAGAGCAATAACATCCTTCTCGCAGCTGACCATATCACTGAGACTGGACCCCAGCAGTAGGCGGCTATCAATTTCAGATGCGGCATCTGTGGCTTCAGCAGATAGTAAGCTTGATTGAGGCTTAAACAAAAATCACAAGCAATTGAAGATTAGCTAGTGCCAATGAATGTAAGATTTCAGACTCTATCTGCTCTACTAAAACATAAAGCATAAAGCAAGGTTCCTGTTCTTTATTGTGGATAAATTTAGGAAAAAGCATTCAATAGGTAATTTTCTAATCACTTCAGTACTCATTTTTTCTTCAATATTAGTCATCACAAATCATTGTATAAGTGGGGACCAGCTTATCTCTCATTAAGAAAAGGATAAAATTTTGGTTTGAGAGGAGAAAGTATTAGCTCCTAAGTGCCTCAGGCTACTCAAAACCTATAACAAAACATCAAAGTAGCTTAAAAGAAGAGTAAATTAAATGAAAGGAATAAACAAATACTTGCTAGTAAGTATCTTGGTTTCATAGTCAATGGTTCTATGATACGAAAATGAAGTGCACAAGAGGATATATCACTCACACCATTTGTATACTTTACGTTACTAAATGGGACAGCTGGAAAAATTGGTTCCCTGTCATTGACGTCTTTGACAGTAGGTACTTGGCCACTTAGAAGATATTCACTGAAAACCAGACCTGTTAAGGAACTCAAGAACCAAAGTCTACGTTATTAAAAGAATGATAAGTCTAAATTAAAACATAATAAATACAAAAAAAATTAAAGCGTAGGTTACATTGTAGGATTTTGGAGTTGGATCATATAAGTACAAGGCTAGAGGACAAAGGCTTTTTGCAACTTCATATTGCGAAAGTGACACAAGTTCTAAAAAAGTGGTCTAAGCAAGTCTATACCCACTATATGGTGCAAATAGAAATTAACTGTTTCTTGCCTTCAAGAAAATTTTTCATTTTTTCTTGTCTAAAAAGTATAGAGAAGATACTTGTGGCAGACAATATCTGAGTACTACAAACATTTCAGAAGTCGTATTCACTTGTCCTATTTTTGTCCTGATGCCAAGAGTTCTTTGTCAATTCTACAATCGCATTAAGAGATTTTTAATATTGTCACAAACCCCCACTGTCCACCACCTGTTTCAACCCTTGCGTAATCCTTTTCAAGCATCCACAATGAAAGTCATTATTCAGGACGTAAAGCAAAAGAATATAGGTCCCCTTAATGTTATGTTAACATAGCTGTTAGATAGATACACAAAATGGTGATTTGTGATCATTGTTTCTTGCTTCTTGCGAGAATTAGTCCCCTACCATTCTATATGACAAGAAAGTGAATAATCTCCTCCAATGAATCAGTTTGCAGGAAATAATCATTATTTTGGAAAAATGATTACCCCACCCATTGTGTAAAGAAAGCTCGATATCATGTATGCAGCAAAAAACAATTGAATATATGGATATGTCTGCATAATAAATCTTTCATACTAGAGAGACCATCAACGTAAAGGACATGGATTTGATGTTAAGAGTGAAGAGAGAGAGAGAGAGAGATTACTCGCACGATAAGGGTTTAACGTCCTCAATTTAATGGATTGATATGATTTCAGATTGCAGAACATGTGGACCCAGGTCACAACCCCAAAAGTAGCAAGAGCAAGAGATGTTGAGGAACCTATGCACTTGGCCAGTGCAATACCAATCATTATGCCAATGAACTTGCTCACCATTCCTTGAGCTTCTCCCTTGGCAATAACCTAATGAATAATTTTGATGAGAATGAGTAACACATATAATTTGACGAACTTGGGTAACTATTAACTAGAACAAAAAGTAAAAATAAAATAAAAATCATTAAGGTCATAGGAACCATAAATTTTGACAGACGTAGTGGGCCACAAACATGGAGGACTGTGTGATTATGAATACAGAAAAACATATGATAACTTTTTAGTTTCCATCTCTCTCTAGTTCCTCAACCTGCCACGCTCAAAAAGAAAGCAAGAAAAAAAAAGGGGGAAAAACCTACTACTGCAGTACTAATAGCTTAAAATAAAACAAAGAAAAAATGGGAAAAAAACAAACCTCGGCAAAGTTTCTTTGAGCAGCAAAACCAGCATAGAAACAGCTCCGGGTAGCAGCCTGCAAAATGATTTTTAAACATTCAGTAGCTTTTCATCATCTTAAGAGTCAATATGAAATAAATTTATCGGGGCATTACATATTACTGCTGCCTAAGAAGCACAAAGAAGTGTCAAAATGGCAGTTTTGAAAAAGAAAAAAAACACGTGGACATATTGGAACACATGTAAATAAAAACTTATTCTAAATACATATACAAGAGCATATTCATCTATCCGAATAATTTGCAATATCAACGGAAATGATATTGTGATAAGAATCGTGTGACATTCAAATCCGAAAGTTGGAGCAAGCAAGAATGAGATTCCAACATTCACTTACCTGAATAAGTGCAGCCGCAGAACGACCAGCCCCAGCAGCAGCACCAATTACGACAAAAAGATGGGGAAATGCAGGAGTTAACATCTCCAATCCAAATGCAGCATTTTCCAAAAGGTCAGCAAATAACCTCCATCCCTTTGGGTTGACATCAAAATGTCGCCCAAAGTTTGACAATAAAATTTTGCTTAGATATCCAATACCGTCCTTCAACACCCAATTTATAGCAGCTGCCGTTGGAATTGCTCCTTTTCCCAATCCGACAGCATAAAGCAATGCCTACAATCATCGATGAAGTGCAAGAAGAACAAAAGAACAACCAGTTCACCAAACCATGAATCGCATAAATACAAATAGAAAATGTATCATAATTGGAAAGAGAAATACTAACTTGATAAAATTAAATAGCAACCTGAGTTGCGAGAACACCACTAATTTGACTGGCCACGCCTTGGACTCCTCTCCATAATGAGTAATCCAAATAATCTTCGGTGACGCTGTCTGGAAAACCTTCTGGAAGCATCAACTGTACGATAATATCTCTACCGTGCAACCAAAAATTTCCCATAAATCCCTGTGATGAAACCGAGGATGGCAACGATGCACCAATAAATTCATCTTTCAAAGCATCGACGGTGAACTGAATCCACTTCCCTCCCTTCACTTCCCACAGAGATTCTAGAGCGCCACCACTAGGAGCCGCCGCAGCCAGTGCAGAAGCCAATTGAAAATGGCAGAAGCAACATAATGTCGAGAAAAGTAACAGGCAGACAAAGAAGCACTGAGACCCAAAGGAAGAACCACCACCGTCATCCCACCACCAGAAACCATCAAAATGAAATGGATTATTCCATTTTCCACCACCGTCGCCGCCACCAGCACAGCACAGGCCATCGGAGGCCTGCAGAGCATTGAGGAGAGAGTGAAACCGAGAAGCTCTGAATTCAATTGTTTTCACAGAAGTCAAATCATGAACGCGAACAGATTGCGAAGGTTTAAGAGAGAGTGACAACCAATTAGCACTGTGGCGAGAACCTGAGTATGGAAAGCGTACGCAGGTAGCATTGTAGCTGCTGTTTCCAGATGAAATTAGATCAACGGAAGCAGTAATCAAAGTTCCCGCCGGAGGAACATACCTGCAGGCGCACCACATTGCCCTCCTCTCTGGATTGACGACTGACTTCTCTTTTCTGCAACACAGAAAGACCAGGGTTTTATTTGAATAATCAACCCAAAAAAATACTTAAAATTTAACAAATTAGTCATTAAACTATATCGCTTATTTAAACTATTAAGACTACTGATTAATTGTACACTTCTAGATAAATTAGAGAATACAAGATTTATTTCTAGAAAAAAAAATCAAGAAATAAATAAATTGGAGATGTTTTTTTCCCTAATTTTGAGTATTTACTACTGGTCACCCACGTAATGTTATGTAGCAATGTAGTAACTTAAATTGTCTATGTAACATTATTTTTTAGTACAAAGTATGTGGAAGTGTAAAGTTATTATGGAAGCTACTAGATGCTTGCATCAACCCCATAGATGATATAATGGATCTAAATCGAGTTATTTGAAGATGTAATTGCTTAGAGTACATACACGGTGATGGTACATACATGGTGATGTCTTTCTTCATTCTCTTTTGAATTTGTATATTGTATCGTTTTTCAGTGCTCTTAATATAAAATTGTCAATTTTAAGTTAGAGTCCGCGTAAATTTGTTCTCATGGTTAGTTTAAAAAATGTTATACTAAGTAAAGAAAATTCTACTTATAAATCATTTATTTTTCACTTTACCAAGCAATGTAGGATTATGCACTTCCACTGAAATGTGTTACACCCTCACACTAAGTCGTCATAATCTTCACATGATGAACTATCACGCATATATATGTATGTACGTATTAGTATAGAAATTAAGTATTCTGCCGTAAATTTGTTTCGAAATCATTATGTTGAGTTTATTTATTATATATATATATATATATATCTATAGATATATATATATAGTGATATGTATATGTATATGTATATGTATATGTATATGTATATGTATATGTATATGTATATGTATATGTATATGTATATGTATATGTATATGTATATGTATATGTATATGTATATGTATATGTATATGTATATGTATATGTATATGTATATGTATATGTATATGTATATGTATATGTATATGTATATGTATATGTATATGTATATGTATATGTATATGTATATGTATATGTATATGTATATGTATATGTATATGTATATGTATATGTATATGTATATGTATATGTATATGTATATGTATATGTATATGTATATGTATATGTATATGTATATGTATATGTATATGTATATGTATATGTATATGTATATGTATATGTATATGTATATGTATATGTATATGTATATGTATATGTATATGTATATGTATATGTATATGTATATGTATATGTATATGTATATATATATATATATATATATATATATATATATATATATATATATATATATAGTCTATATGTTAATGAACATCATGTTGATTTCGCCATAAACCAGTGTAGCAAATTATTTGTTTCGAAATTAAAATAAATAAAAAAATAATTACCGATAAATAATTATTAAATTAAAGATAATTGTATTAATTTTTAAAGATATTTATTAATTAAAAAAATAAATAGAAAACTTAAATACAATCAGAAGCAAACTAAAATAAAAAATTTAATGGAATCTTTAGTTATTAATGAGATTATGAATATTTTTAGATGAAAAAAAGAAAAAAAAACCGACCAAGCTCATGGATTCAGGTCATCTCAGACCGGTTTTGCCATCCTTGTAATGAGGCTAAATTCTAGGGAGTTTCACTGTCACGCCCCAATTTGCACTAAGCTCGGGACTCGGGTCAAGGCCCGAAAGTGGAGGGGCGGGGCTTCTCCAAAATGGGCTAAGTGTTGGAAAAACACTTAGCTAAGTGGTGGGCTTACTTGGAGGGAGCCCACTATGGAAGGCAGCTCACGGTTTGGGCAAAGGCACTGGGCGCTAAGGCCATGCGCCATCAAAGGGGCGCTGGCCCGCGAGCAGCGACCAGATGCAGCGATCTGGAGCTGCGAACAGACGCGGCGATCGGGGCGAGCAAGGGGGCGCGACGGTTCGGTGCGCGGCGCTCGCCTGGCAGACGCGATCGGAATCGCCTGGCGCGAAGGGGAGCGACGCTTGGCGCGAAGCGCTGCGAACCCGAAGCGCCGGATCGAGATTCGGCCCGCGCTGGGCGAACCAGGCAGCCGAGAGGTGCAACGCGATGGGGCGCGATGCACATACATGAACCCGAAGCATCCTTGTAAGTAATGATTTTTATGCTTTGATTCATGAATGGTGGCCGAGCCACTTGTGTATAAATATGCCTCTAGACACCAGAACTCAGATAAGCAAGTGTGTTTGGTCTTGAGTTTATTGTGGTGATCATTGAGCGATTTTTGTTCCTTGTCTATTGTATTCGGAATACAATTGAGGGTTGGGAGAGTTCCCGTAAACGTCTTGTGTTCTGTGTGATCCATTTATTTGCTATTTCGTGGAGTTGAGCGAAATTGAAGAGAAGGTTGGCTAAGTCGAGGACTTAGCACCGCACATTCCATTAACAAATTTGGCGCGAAATTTGGGGGTGTGACATTTGGTATCAGAGCGTAGGCTCGTTCTACAACCATGGAGGAAAGCATTCAAAATCAATTGGCATCGATTTTTGATAGATTGACCCGGTTGGAGACTTTCACGGGTGTATCCATGGCAACTCAAGAAGACAATCCACTACTAGTTGATCTTCGCGGCTTAAGAAAGGAAATGGGAGATTTCCAAGCATCAACCGGGGCGGATAACCTAGCAATCGAGCAACATGTGGCGGACACAATCGATCGGATCGATAAGGAGTTGGCTCGGCTTGGTAAGGGTGCGGTTGGAGGATCATCAAGGAGGTTGCTATCTCCTACATTGCCATTTAAGGTACCCGAACCTAAACCTTACAATGGTAATCGAAATGCCAAGGAGTTGGAGAATTTCTTGTGGGACATGAAGCAATATTTCGTGGCTTCATGCGTTGAGGAGGAAAACCAAGTCATGGTGGCTTCTATGTACTTGGGAGGAGACGCAAAGCTTTGGTGGCGACAACACCAAACTAAGGGGCCGATTATCAACACCTTTGAGGCGCTAGAGAGGGGGTTGAAGGAGCGGTTCCTACCACAAAATTCTGCTTGGGCATCCAAAGAGGCTTTAAGAAAGTTAAGGCAAACGGGTTCGGTAAGAGACTATGTACGTGATTTTAGTTCTCTTCTACTTGACATCGATAATATGCATGAGGATGATAAGCTATTCAATTTTATGACGGGCTTGCAACCATGGGCGCAAGCCGAGCTTAGAAGACATGGTGTTAGTGATGTATTTTCAGCCATTTCTATAGCCGAAGGTCTTGTTGATTATAAGGCCACTTCTTTTTCGGAAAAGAAGAAGACCAAGGATGACAAGAAGGGCAATAAGCAAAATGGTGGTAAAGACAAAGGTAAAGCGTTTGGTGGAGGGTTCAAATCCAAGGGGAGTGATCAACCCCAAAAGAAGAAGTCTTCCGGGTGCTTTATTTGTGATGGTTCCCATTATGCTCGAGATTGTCCAAACAAGGGGTCGATTTCTTCGGTGCAAGTCAAGGAGGATGCTTTCGATGAGGAGAGCAAGCCGAGGGTCAATCCAATACAACTTGTCAATGCCTTAGCAAGCAAGGAGGCGGCGGCTCCTAAATTGGGACTTATGTATGTTGAAGTCTCTATTCGTGGCAAGAAGATCCGTGCTATGCTAGACACGGGTGCCACAAACAATTTTCTTTCAAGCAAGAAGGCCGAGGAGCTTGGCTTGGAAATTAGCAAGAGTGCTAGCATGATAAAAGCCGTTAATTCGGGAGTTCAACCAATCAAGGGCACAACCGAGCCTTTGATGAAAGTTGGAGAGTGGCAAGGGGCTTGTCCACTCATGGTGGTACCATTGGATGATTTTGAACTTATACTTGGGCTCGAGTTCTTTAGGCTTGCCAAAGCCACGGTTATGCCACATCTTGGAGCTATGTTGATTCAAGATGATTCATGTCCATGTCTTGTGAAGAGTGAGACTCGAGGAGGAGGCCGTTCTATGTTATCTTCGCTACAAGTGAAGACGGGTCTTAAGAAGGGAGAAACAACCTTTCTAGCAACACTAAGGGAGGTCAAAGAAGACAACATGAAAAAGGTACCAAATTCGGTTCTTGATGTATTGGAGGAATATGTCGATGTGATGCCAACCGAATTGCCTAGGAGGCTTCCACCTAGGAGAAATGTGGATCACAAAATCGAACTTGTTCCGGGTGCGGTTCCACCGGCACAAGCACCTTATAGAATGGCACCGCCGGAGTTAGCGGAGCTAAGGAAGCAACTTGATGACTTACTTGATTCGGGTTTCATCCAACCTTCTAAAGCACCATATGGAGCACCGGTTCTTTTTCAAAGGAAGAAGGATGGCACGTTGAGGATGTGCGTAGACTACCGTGCTCTAAATAAGGTAACCGTGAAAAACAAGTATCCTATACCGAATGCAAGCGATCTTTTTGACCGATTGGCACAAGCTTCTTACTTCACAAAACTTGATCTTCGATCGGGCTATTGGCAAGTTCGGGTTGCCAAGGGCGATGAGGCCAAAACCGCTATGGTGTCAAGGTACGGTTCATTTGAGTTTTTAGTGATGCCTTTCGGCTTAACTAACGCACCGGCTACATTTTGCAATTTGATGACGGAGGTGCTTTATGACTTCTTGGACCGATTTGTGGTAGTATACTTGGATGACATCGTAGTGTATAGCAAAACACTAGATGAGCATTTGCGACATTTGAAGGAAGTATTTGGAAAATTGAGGCAATATTCCTTGTACGTGAAGAGGGAGAAATGTGAATTTGCATCGGAGGAGATAAACTTTCTTGGTCACTTTATCAAGAAAGGAACAATTCGCATGGATGGAAGAAAAGTTGAAGCCATCAATACTTGGGAGACACCAACCAAAGTGGCCGAGCTTAGGTCATTTTTGGGACTAGCCAACTACTATAGAAGGTTCATTGAAGAGTACTCGAGAATAGTGAGTCCACTCACGGATTTGCTAAGGAAGAATCACCCTTGGTTATGGACGGATGCATGCCAAGAAGCCTTTGAGAAGCTCAAAGAAAAAGTGACTTCCGAACCGGTCCTTAAATTGCCAAATTTTGAAGCACCTTTTGAGGTATTCACGGATGCCTCGGATCGAGCCATTGGAGGGGTCCTTACACAAGAGGGCCATCCTATAGCCTATGAGAGCCGAAAGCTTAAAGGAGCGGAGGAGCGCTACTCGGCACATGAGAAGGAAATGGTTGCGGTGGTACATTGCTTGTTGACATGGCGGCATTATCTTTTGGGAGCAAAGTTTGTGGTGGTCACCGATAATGTGGCTAACACATACTTTCGTTCTCAAAAGAAACTATCTTCTAAGCAAGCAAGGTGGCAAGAGTTTCTAGCCGAGTTTGACTTTACATGGGTTCATAAGGCGGGCACCGAGAATAAAGTGGCCGATGCACTTAGTAGAAAGACATGCGTGGAGCTTGTTTCATCTATTACGGAGGTACACTCTAATTTCTTGGAAGAGATCAAAGAAGGGGCAAAGGAGGACCAAGAGTATATTCGGATGGTCAAGCAAGTCGAGCAAGGACTCATCCGAAGGTATTGGCTAGAGCACGGCTTGTTGAGAGGCCGTGGGAACCGATTATTCATTCCTAGTTGGCGAGGACTACGGCAGCGCATCATGAAGGAGGCGCATGACACAAAGTGGGCGGGGCATCCGGGGGTTGAAAGGATGATTGCACTTTTGAGCCGTAACTATACTTGGCCGAGAATGAAAGACGATGTGGAACTCTATGTGAAGACTTGTCATGTATGCCAAGTTGACAAGACCGAGAGGAGAAAAGAGGCGGGGCTTCTTCAACCACTTCCCATACCGGAGAAACCATGGGATTCGGTGTCAATGGACTTCATCACGGGGTTTCCACCTATTGGGGGAATCGGCACTATAATGGTGGTAGTGGACCGATTATCTAAATATGCAATCTTTATGGGTGTGCCAAAGAATTGCTCGGCACTGGATGCGGCGGAACACTTTCTCAAGGGAGTTGTCAAAGTTTTTGGACTTCCTAAGGAGATCATAAGTGATCGGGATCCCCGATTCACCGGCAAATTTTGGACAAGCTTGTTCAAACATTTGGGCACGGAGCTCAAATTTTCAACCGCCAATCATCCACAAACCGATGGCCAAACGGAGAGGATCAACGCATTGCTCGAGGAGTATCTTAGACACTATGTCACGGCTACTCAAAGGAATTGGCTTGAGTTGTTGGATTCGGCACAATTCTCATACAACATTCATAAGACTTCTACCACCGAAAGGAGTCCATCCGAGATAGCACTTGGTTTTCAACCAACCACACCAATGGAGATGGCTCGGGGACAAGAGCAAGGATCTTGCCCGGCGGCATTTCAATATGGGATGGATCGGGCCGAGCTTTTGGAGCAAGCAAAAGATAGCCTAACCAAAGCTCAAAACCGAATGAAGAAGTATGTGGATGGCAAGAGGAGATCGGTAGAGTTCAAGGAGGGGGACATGGTTCTTCTCAAACTTACACCGCAATTGTGGAAGAAGGTCAAGGACCATCACTTCCAAAAGGGTCTTCTACCGAGGTATGATGGACCATTTGAGGTCATCAAGAGGATAGGCAAGGTGGCATACCGTTTGAACTTACCCGAGAGGTTGAAGTTGCATCCAACCTTTCATGTAAGTTTTCTAAAGCCATTTCATCATGGGGAAAGGATCCAACCACGAAGGGCACCACCCGGCGTGAGGATGGAATTTTCAAAAAAAATTGACAAGATTCTTGACCATCGCACCATGAAGGGAATGAAGAGGGACTCGAGAAGAGAGTTCTTAGTGAAATGGGAGCTTGAGGATGAAGCAACGTGGGAGCAAGACATAAACTTGTGGCAATTTGAGGAGCAAATTGAAGAGTATCTTGCTTGGGTATCGACGAGGCCGTCGACTTCTTCAAGTGGGGGTGGATTGTCACGCCCCAATTTGCACTAAGCTCGGGGCTCGGGTCAAGGCCCGAAAGTGGAGGGGCGGGGCTTCTCCAAAATGGGCTAAGTGTTGGAAAAACACTTAGCTAAGTGGTGGGCTTACTTGGAGGGAGCCCACTATGGAAGGCAGCTCACGGTTTGGGCAAAGGCACTGGGCGCTAAGGCCATGCGCCATCAAAGGGGCGCTGGCCCGCGAGCAGCGACCAGATGCAGCGATCTGGAGCTGCGAACAGACGCGGCGATCGGGGCGAGCAAGGGGGCGCGACGGTTCGGTGCGCGGCGCTCGCCTGGCAGACGCGATCGGAATCGCCTGGCGCGAAGGGGAGCGACGCTTGGCGCGAAGCGCTGCGAACCCGAAGCGCCGGATCGAGATTCGGCCCGCGCTGGGCGAACCAGGCAGCCGAGAGGTGCAACGCGATGGGGCGCGATGCACATACATGAACCCGAAGCATCCTTGTAAGTAATGATTTTTATGCTTTGATTCATGAATGGTGGCCGAGCCACTTGTGTATAAATATGCCTCTAGACACCAGAACTCAGATAAGCAAGTGTGTTTGGTCTTGAGTTTATTGTGGTGATCATTGAGCGATTTTTGTTCCTTGTCTATTGTATTCGGAATACAATTGAGGGTTGGGAGAGTTCCCGTAAACGTCTTGTGTTCTGTGTGATCCATTTATTTGCTATTTCGTGGAGTTGAGCGAAATTGAAGAGAAGGTTGGCTAAGTCGAGGACTTAGCACCGCACATTCCATTAACAAATTTGGCGCGAAATTTGGGGGTGTGACATTCACTGTCCCTTGATTTTTCACGGCGAGAAGTCGATCAATTTCAAGCCCGGAGAAAATGGTGGCCCCCATTTTACAAAGTTGGATGGGTAAGGTTCTACTAAATCCATCTTCTCCAAAATGAGGATTATGTCAAAAAAAACCAGTTTTGCCATGTGCATCCATGATCTATCCACAGATATTCCCACTCGCTACCTGCTTTTATCAGTTGATGACAAATCAGTTCACTCCCATCGTGATTCATTGGCGCTCGCTTAAAATGTCATTCTGAGTGGGAGCTTTTGCTTCTGCCAATTCTTCAGAGCGAAGAGAGTGGAAAAGATAAACGAGCGAGAGAGAGAGAGAGGGAGAGAGAGAGAGAGAGAGAGAGAGATTTATGTGGCAATGGCTGCCTCTTCCCTCTCGCATCTATCCTTAACTACCATCCATGCCAACATTCACACTACTGCTGCTTCTAGTCGGCTTTCCAGCTCTAACTCAAAATTATTTACTGTCAGGTGAGAATGTTCTTTTTTCTCTTTCTCCCCCTCCCCCGTTTTCCACTTTCCGTATTTACGAAGTTGTTGCATCGCCAGTTGGGTTCTCATCTACTTAAACTGTCGATTCTCTTGCATTTATTTTGGAAACCCAAATTCAGCAGAGGAATTCGCCAGACTCCTAGCTTCCTTTTATTTTCTTGGTAACCAAACAACACTGCTCTTTGCGTGCTTGCGTGGCTTTTTCTTGCCCTTTTTTTCTCTTTAAGTATAGCGCTGCGTGTGTTAAGATTATAGAAGTTTGTGATTCACTTTTTGGTTGCCGGCGGCCGTAGCCGTAGAACATAATCTGAATGCATATACAAGCAAGAAAAGTGTTTTTAGCTGGTGGGAAACAGAATAGTGCTTTTCTTGTCCACTCATTTTACAGTGCAAGAGAAATAATTTGAACGAGAGTGTCTGCAAAGCAATTTCCTAACTGATTTGGATTGGGGATGATTTGTGAGATTTTTTATTATTGATTTCCTGTTTAGATGCCAGTCAGCCAGCACTGATGAGCCAAAGACAAAAAGAAATCTATTGGACAATGCAAGCAATCTTCTCACCAATTTGTTAAGTGGTGGAAATCTAGGATCTATGCCCATAGCCGAAGGTGCAGTTTCCGATTTGTTTGGTCGCCCGCTCTTCTTTTCACTATATGATTGGTTCTTAGAGGTATTCTCACCTTTCATTGAATTAATAATCATGTAAGATAGTAATAATTGTTCTACTGAGGTAGATAAAGGAAGCTGTAGAATTGTTTACTTGCATATATTATTGCTTCATCAATCACATGACTCCTCAATGGTAGCTAATTCCTTTTTATGCATGGATCTCTCTACTATTTCAGACTTCTTGATCCAATGTAGTTCAATTATTCATTTCCTTTTCTTAGTATATGGTATTTTGGCAGCATGGCTCTGTATACAAACTTGCATTTGGGCCAAAAGCATTTGTTGTTGTATCTGATCCAATTGTTGCAAGACATATTCTCAGAGAAAATGCATTTTCCTACGACAAGGTGATGTGAGGCTTGCCCTATTATCACTCTCTTTTTTGGCTATATGAAAAGTTTTTTTCTTGTTATAACATTACATGTGTTCTTATAAGGATACTCAGCATGCATGTGTAGTTTTCTTTAAAGATTCTCAATTTTTTAGTTGATGGGTTGTTGTAGTTCTCTTTGTGTATTAGGATGCTTTGCAGTAACCATTTTTTTTTCTAAACCTTTTGCTTAAACTCAAGTATATTATAGATGACATTTAGGCATTCACTTAAGTGCAATCGTTATACACCAAAGCCAACAGTTGTCGTTCTTAAGATAATGGATTGAGTGTCAGTTTCCCAATAGGGAACTAGCACGAAGAAGGTTGGATTTTTAGGACCGGTCTTTAGTTGCATGTGTCACGACCCGATGAGGGGTCGGAACAGAAACGCCGGGTCAGGTGATCCGATCTCCCGAAAGGAAACCCAGCCCAAGGCAACAGAAATGGCAGCAGAAATCCATTTAAAATAAAGAAGTCAAGCCCACATTAAGAAAATATTAAGCAGATAGCATAATAAAATTAAAAGCTCAATCCATATCTAACAGGTGTATGAAAACTAAGTCAAGCCCAAATCAGAAGTTAGATTACAAATTCAAATCTAAATAAGGTTTTACAATCTAAGTCCTCACCACAGAAAACCATAAATAAAGATAGAGAGAAGGGAAGTAGCAAACCCTCATTTTGCTGCCAACTGGATCAAGCTCTAGTCACTCTTCTCCTTACCTGGGTTTTGGGGGGAGGGAGGTATTTGGGGTGAGTGACTAACTCAATAAGGAATTTATACCTAATGCATTTTGGTTAAAACCAAGTTTTTATCTTTCCCTTAAAGAAAACATGATCTACCTTCTGCGATGATGCATGAATTAAATAAAAGAAATACTTGAAAACATTTTTTCTTTCTTTTATTTAAATCTGATTCCACGAGCCACCTGTGAGGTATTTATAAAATTTGTCACATATACAAGTGACTATACAATTAAAAATACCTTCATATTCTCCTTAGAAAACATTCCAATGAAAAAGGGAGTGTCACGTAGGAACCACCCTGGCACATCTCAAGGAAAAACCGTGATATGAGGACCAACAACATCTCATAAACCAGAAAAAATGAGATGGCGATTCGGAGATCCAGCCCACCACCGGAGCAGTCAGTGACTAAAAGCCAACAACGATACAACCCACACTAAAACTCACCCTGATCAAGTTAAGGGGTTATCGAGCCCCAAAAGAACGCGTTTTCACCGTCCTGTCACCCAGTGCAAAACAGAACAAACAAACCACCTTCACGCAATAAAAGAGGTTCAAAGATAGTCTCGTGATGCTTTGTCGCCAAACAACCCAAGGCAGATCCATTTTCCCAATATCCACAGTAGAAAATATCATCATATATGCTGAAGTAAACGTGCTCAAAACTCTACGTACATATACATAATAAAACCCGACATCCTGGCGATCAGACCCTGTCGCAATATAATAAGTGTCAATCCACCAAAATATAAATAAGGGTAATTATTGATTTGAACCCTGCACTATACATTTTTTTTCAATTCGCCCCCTGTACTAAAAAAATGGGCAACCAAACCCTGTACTTTGATTATGTTATCAATTTTAACCTTCTATCAATAATTTCATTAAACCCTCATTTAAAAAATTACCAAACGATCTTGGATTCAGTTAAAATTTTTATCACATGTTCACTATTTAATGAGAAGATAATCTAGAAATTTTCGTTATTTTTTAACACATGTGTGACAGCCCGAAGCCGAACCCGATCGGGGCCCAGGATCGGAGCCATCACTCCGGGACAGATAACAGAAAACAGTGACTATTTTTTTGTACATTACACTTTTAAAACATTGACAGAGGGAGAGTTCTCTGAAGTTGATAGCAAAACAGATTTCAATAATGGATGGCAGAAGAAAACCGAAATGCAGGAATGTAGACGGAAAATAATTAGGAATCGGAATACAACAAAGTGACAGAAGGAAAGCAGGAAGACAGGGATATTAAAGAGAAACTTAAACTGGAGAAGAAACATACTGTGGAAGGCTACAATGTATAACAGAAGCCATAGACAATCGGAGATGAATAATAGAAGAGAAAAAGGCAAAAACAGAAAACAGAAATGGGCAATAAAACATAGAAACAGAATAAAACAGGAAGACGTAGGCGGAAGACTTAGTTTAAAAACCAATAAAATACTGTTGGGCGGAAGATGTGAGCTGACGTCAGGCGGAAGATGCATTTGCAAAGACAGAAGTAAGGATGACGTCAGGTGGAAGATTAAAGCTATCGGTGGATTCAGATACGACAAAAGACGAACAGTATTCAGCGGAAAAGGCTGAGTAAAACTGGGCGGAAGAGGTGGTGACGTCAGCCGGAGGATGGGTGACGTCAGGCGGAGGATACAGACAACAGACGAAATTCGGATGAGGTGATAACGTCAACCGGAAGATGGATGACGTCAACCGGAAGATACAGACAACAGACAACACCGGATGAGATGAAGACGTCATCGGATGAGATAATTGAATTGGGCGGTGGAGGTGGATGACGTCACCGGTGGATATACACTTAAACAGCAGTGGACGTGATCGGATGATATAGTTTAAAAGGGGCAGAGTTTGATAACTTTTAACAGAAAGACATACGGGCAAGGAGCATCAAAACAGAAGGCATAAGGGTTTCAAACCTTCAAAACCCGATTTAGAACAAGATTTTTGAAACACACTTTACAGATGATAGATTTCAACTGACAGATTTAAGAAAGACAGACTGCATGGATAGCTCTAGAATTCGAGACCATCCATGCAAACCTTAAAACAGGAAAATATTCTAAAACATTTCAGAACATTCAGGACATGAATTCAACTGTCAAATACAGTGATTTCTAAAGCTGAGACATCAGAACTTGTACATTGTTCTAAAAGTAAAACCTCTGAGTCAGTACAGAACCTAACATGCAATTGCAGAATCTACCAAAAGAAGAGTTTTTACAAAATTTTACAACACAACCAGAACTTCCAGAAGACTTTACAGATATAGACATTACAGAAAACTTAAACCTCGGGTCAGAATTTGTCTGGCTGCAGCAACCAAACCCCCATGAGCTCGATCCACCAGCCACCTATTCATCAGATTGAGGCACGAAGTCCTCATTTTCGGGTTCAGTACCTACATCGGGGAGTTCACCTATGAGTCTAAAACTCAGTAAGATCATATATATATCTGGAGGGGTATAAGTGGGGCTTATAGGGGAACTGGCGAACAGTGGGTGCACTATCAGACACAAACAGTAATTCAGTACAGTACAGAAACAGATCTGGAGGCCAGTCCCCGTCCCACACTTAACCGGTATATTTCAGTCAGATTTTATCTTGCTTAACTTCAAAACCGTGTATAGAAAACAGTTTTGTATGAACTTTCAGAAAATCGTGTATGCATGGACATTTACAGTGCTTACAGTTGATACAGCAGAGAACAAGAAGATAAAACAACAGAAACCTAAACAGAAACCACAGAACTTAACTCTAACCATTCTATCCGAAACCAGCCAACAGAATGTAAAACCTAGTACCTCCGAGATGTAGGGCCTTAAGGGCCAGCCTACGGGTATGAACTTACCTGTTGCTGCAGAGTTGATAGTCCTGAACGTCTCGGAAATGCTCGAACCTGTACATGCACGTTCAGAAAATAAACAAGCTGCAAATGCTAACAAATAAGCTAGAAGAATTTGTTCCAAACTCATTCAAACCCTTAGAAGACAAATTGGTGTGTTTTCATCCAAAAACAGTGAGTTTTACCAAAGTATCACAATCCTTCACTCCAACAAAAACTCACTTTAAACTTGTCCAAACTTGTTAGCATTTAAAAATGCTTACCCTAGTAGAAAAACAGAAAGAAGCTGAGGAGATCGAAGTAGCTTCGATGGCTGATTGTCGACAGGAAGAGAGAATGCCGAGAAGAGAATGAAGAGAGAGCAGATAAGTGAAATGAAGAGGGTTTCACGCAGAAGGAGGAACTTAGCTTCTTCAACAAGTTGCCAGATGTCAGCTATCAATTGGCAATCTCCCACCAACCTTAATTTCTCTCAAATTTACCTTTCCATGCATTCTAAACTTAGTGTTTAGTTAGTTTACACATTAGTTAGGTTTTTCCCACACTAAATGCTCCAAAATTTACAATAAAATAGTTATTGTATTTATGGCAATTTAAATCCATACAATAATTCGACAGATTATTACATGGCCAAAATGCCGGGTGTTACAACATGTACGACTTATTGTAATTTTATTTTAGTATTTTATAAAAATATTATAATAAATCATACAAATTTTAGAAAATCACGAAAAGTTTTCTATTATCTACCCATGATAGGTTGAACATGTGAAAACTTTTTCAAATAAATCAAATATCGTTTGGTATTTTTTTAAATTAATCTCAGTTTCTTCTTTACTTTATAAATTAATTTTTAAAAAACTACCAAACGATATTTGATTTATTTGAAACATTTTCCACGTGTTCAACTTATCATGGGTAAATAATAGAAAAATTTTTGTGATTTTTTAAAATTTGTATGATTTATTATAATATTTTTATAAAATACTAAAATAAAATTACAATAAATTGTACATGTGTTAAACAATTACAAAAATTTTCAGATTATATTCTCATTAAGTAGTGAACATGTGGTAAAAATTTCAACTGAATCCAAAATTGTTTGGTAATTTTTTAAATGAGGGTTTAATGAATTTGTTGATAGAAGGTCAAAATTGATAACAGAATCAAAGTACAGGGGGCGAATTAAAAAAAAGTGTATAGTACAGGATTCAAATCGATAATTACCCTATAAATAATTTACCTCTTCGGCGAGTCCTCCTCCTCACGGGAGCTACAACCTCAAGGATGAGTTTTAAGTCGGCGAAATCATCTGAGAGAACGACGGGAAAAGTCCACGTTAAAAACTATAAGAAAGAAATGAGAAAATGGGGAAAAATCAGAAAAACAGACAAAAACGAGCATAATGGGCGGGATCGTGGCCCGCGCTGGGCACCGCTCCGACCATCCTTTCTCAAAAATTTTTATTGCACCACACTCAGAATAATATTTCCAACATGTTTAAGTCCAAAAATCTAGTTGAAACGGGGTTTTAGGGCGACGAAATCGACCTCGAAACCCTAAGCGTTTTTGGACGAAAAACACACCAAAAGTTGACTAACCTTGAAAGCTCCCTTCACCAAAGTTGTAGATCGCTTCAAGACACATGTTTTGATACTAAGAATGTGTAGATCAGAGTCTGGCCAACCGCCCTTCTCACTTTCTCTCTCTCTCTCTCTTCTCCTGTCCTCTCTCCTCATGAGGTGCCAATTAAACCCCCAAATTTTACAACGTATCAACCTTTACTTTAATTAAAACCGTGACAAAATCGACGCGTCGTGTGACACCTTGCACGATAAATTCCTACTTGGCGACGATCGATTTTTCGAATTTGACCAAAAACGCACACGTGACATATAACGACAAAATTGGATCAAATTCCTGACACATCATCAGTCAACAAACGCGAAAAATTTACCCACTTAAAATTATCATTAAAATTCTCGTGTTTTACAGTATGAGTGACTTACATAGTAGACTTTCTTTGGTCATACAATTGAGGTTATTAATAATTGTAACAGGATTTCGGAAAACCATGTGCACTTCCTGAAAAATATGCTATGGCTTTCTTTATTTAAACATTGCCTGTAAAAAAAAAAAAACTACTGTTAACCTCTTAGTGCAAGTTGTGTAAAAAAAAAAAAAACAACTACTGTTAACCTCTTAGTGCAAGTTGCTTAACAATCTTTACTTGGGCAGGAGAGGTTCACATTGGTTTTCAATGGTTTCTTTCTTTCAATATTTTCTTTTATCATGACTAAAAAAGATTTCTTTTCAACATGAGAATTACATTTTACTAGGTTGGTCGAAAGATAAGCGTTATGTTAGAAATATATTAGTTAAATGGTAGATTAGGAAATACTCTTGATAAGTGGTTAGGGTTGTTAGTATTTTGTTATTTTGTTGTTATATAAGTGGGAAGGAGTGGAGTGAGAGAGAGGAGGAAAATATTGGGAAAATGGGAGAGAAGTTGAGGCTCTCGAATACATCAGTAAGGGGAGAGTGCAGGGGCTTTATAATTCCTCTGTAATTTAGTGTTGATTTTGGTTGTGTGCGTTGTTGGGTCTTTGTTAAATTGTGAAGGTACAGAATACCTAACATTGGTATCAGAGCATTGATCTTGGAGAATGGCAGGTAAGAAAACAACTCAAGGTGGGGCAGGAAGACAAGGCATGAGTGCTGAGACAATGACTGGGACTCAGAACGATTTACGGCAGAAGATGGATTCTATCAAATCGAGCATTGCTCGGCTGCCAGAGATAGAGCGAATGGTGGGGATGATCAGGGTGAAGCTAGACTTGCTAGCAGAAGCCTTGAAGGCAGCACATCCAAAGCAGAGGGATACTGGAAAACTGAAGCTCGGCGACGAATAGGGGGAAATTGTTCCGAGCAACGTTTCGAGGTCGCCGGGGAGGATGATTACCCCAAAGAGCTCCGATGGGGAGACGTATGAGGTTAACGAGACTGTTGCTGTGGAATCGCTAACCGTTAAACATTTGATGGAGGACGATTGTGTCGACAGTCGGACTCCACTCCCCAACGTCACCAGCAAGACCTTATCAAAGGTTATTAAGTACTGCAAGAAGCACGTCGACTCCGCTAGATCTGAAAATCGTGCTTCCACTGCCGATGAAGATCTCAAGGCTCAGGACCACAAATTTGACGAGGAAGAGGAGCAAGAAGCAACGCAGAGGGAGGAAGAAAAATGGGTACTCCTTCAGCCAACCGGACCCGGGCCTGGTGTTAAGGCAAAATGGGCTAACCAAACCGAGCTTAACAGCCCATCCTTCCTCTCAACCCAGCTTTCCAGCAAGCCCAGGCCAATTGTGGTCTTCTTCTCCAACGACATACGCAGCGCATCCAGCCAACCCAACACTAGTCCAGTCTCCATTACAATCGGCGTCTTCGTTTCGGGCTTGGCAGACCAAAACCCGATGCAAAACTCCTTCGGAAATGAAGAAACGGCGCTGTTCGGAAACGACAGAATGGCCCTATCGTCGTCGTCTTCTGCCGCAGATGGAGCTCGTCAGCCTCAACTGCAGAAACTTCACCGATCTGCCGGAATATCTGTTGGAGACCCAGTTCATGACCGGCCAGAAGTCAGTGGTGCATGCCGAACTTCTTGTGCTCCGACCGTCAGGACTCGATTGTACGAGTGCAGTCGCGCAGAGGGTAGAAGACAAAATTTGGATTTTTCTGCAAGATGGACTAGAATCAAGCGTCGAGGGCAGGGGGAGAGCAGACCACTCTGGTGTTGAACCGGGCCTAGGAGTAAAAGAACCTGAACCTCCCAAACCTAGTTGGGCTCCCCAGCAACCTTCTCACTGGCCCATGTCCCAAAAGTCCGCCAGTGAACCCAGTCCGAGCCAGGTCTTTTTTGCCGGAAGGAGATATTGTTGCGATGAACGATTATCACCAAGCTCAAGTAGTCATTCCTCTGCACCTGAAGCAATAACAAGGAAGTGGAAGCAGATTTCTTTGGAAGAAGGGCTGTCCAATTTTTCAATTCCACCTTGAGAACAAGGTGAAACTTTAGGCAACCGGTATTATTAGGAATATATTAGTTAAGGGGTAGATTAAGAAATACTCTTGATAAGTGGTTATGGTTGTTAGTATTTTGTTATTTTGTTGTTATATACGTGGGAAGGAGTGGAGTGAGAGAGAGGGGAAAATATTGGGAAAATGGGAGAGAAGCTGAGGCTCTCGAATACATCAGCAAGGGGAGAGTGCAGGGGTTCTATAATTCCTCTGTAATTTAGTGTTGATTTTGGTTGTGTGCGTTGTTGGGTCTTTGTTAAATTGTGAAGGTACATGATACCTAACACATTGTTGAACATTATATGTGAAATGGGAATTTGTTTATGTAACTAAAGAAAAAAAAATCTGCTTTTATGGAGGAAGTAAACAGAGTTATAGACGTGTTAGCGACAAAGTCTCAAACTTGAAAATGTTCATTAACAGCAACAGCTGAAGAAAAAATCACAGCTAAATTTTCTGTTCTCTAAATATGAAAGCTGAAATGACCGGAGGACAAGAATGAGCGCATGTAAAAATGTAGTATGTTTGTTTACTCATAGTCAATAATGTGTAGGTACAGCCTTCCATATTGAGTTAGTTTAGAAGGAAAGACACAATTAACTAATTGCAGGAAACCTGACATTCTACATTTACCCAGATAGATTGCTTGTTCATCATTGCATGATTTGAACAGGGAGTCCTTGCTGATATTCTAGAGCCAATAATGGGCAAAGGGCTTATACCAGCTGACCTTGACACCTGGAAGCAGAGAAGAAGAGGTGAGAATATGAAAAAAGTAATGTATTTTTTTGTAGCATAAATTATGAAGAAAACCTAGAAACAGGTGAAGGTTCTGTAATTAACAATGTCTATATAGTAATGTGTCTCTTGTATTAGTTCAGAGCACTCTACGACATTACAAGTGCACTAGTTACCGCCTACCAGTTGCATAAATAAAAATGACTATGTATGATATTAATGAACTTCTTGCCACAGGAAAGTTTTTATTGCCTATTTACTCTCCTTCCAGTCCCTAATAAATTGTGCGTCATTTCACTGTTCCACAAGTCTTCTATTATGGGAGCTCTTTTTTATAATTGATGCAGTTTTCTCAATAAATTTTGCATGTTTTCTTTTCCTAATGTCTATTTAGCATTTGAAGCAAGATGTACTGCATCTTACTCACAAGCATAATTTTATTTTTTTGTAGTGATCGCTCCTGGATTCCATTCGTTATACTTGGAAGCTATGGTTGAAGTATTTGCTGATTGCACAGAACGGTCAATACTGAAATTTCTTAAGCTTCTAGGAGAAATTGAACTATGCGAAGGAAAGATGATTGAGTTGGATCTTGAGGCAGAGTTTTCTAATTTGGCTCTTGATATTATTGGGCTTAGTGTTTTCAACTTTGACTTTGGTTCTGTTACCAAAGAATCTCCTGTGATCAAGGTTTGATAGCCATTATGCATTTTAAAAATAAATTCTGATGTTGCATTCATAAGGTCAAATGATGTAGTTTGGGTGGTCAAGTTTCTAAAAAGAGATTGCACCTTAGGTTGGTTGTAAGTTCCAAACCTCATAGTGACACCTCTAGACTATTGGATAGATTCAGATAAAAAGGTTGTACATGCTCCTCTACCTCTTAAAACCCATTTTCTGTGAAAATGCATTATGTCAATGTATCAAAGGTTACTGTTGTTTTGTAGATGTTTCTAGAGCCAAATTATGAATCAAGAGTTCTTTCATGATTTTATGTTGTCGCCTCAGTTCATTTAATGGATATCTTTTCAGATGAGTAGGGGTTGACATCTAATGAGATGATTTGGCTTGGCTTGGACTGAATTGAAATTTAGTAATGAATTTTGAGAAGACACTTCTCTATCGACTACATTTTGAACTTTTAATATATTATTGAATCAAGTCGGACATTTTCGTTTTGCATGCTGTTCTCTTGACATTTATCAACGGCCTCAGAGGAATTGGAGTTGCACATTTTTTAAGCAGATTTTGAACAGCAATTGAGATATCTTCTGACTATCACGAAATGTTCATTTCAAGACCATAAATGTTTTAATACTTTATTCGTATCTAGAAATGCAAGATCTGATCATTTTATTTCTGCATATTGACATGGCCCTTGACTAATTTACTTCCCCAAATATTTCAGGCAGTGTATGGAACTCTTTTTGAAGCGGAGCATAGATCCACATTCTACATTCCATATTGGAAATTACCTCTAGCAAATTGGATTGTCCCTCGGCAACAAAAATTTCAAAAGGACCTCAAAGTAATCAATGATTGTCTTGATGGTCTCATTAGAAATGCAAAAGAAAGCAGAGAGGTAAAAGATCTTTATCTGCTTGACAGACAGCCTAAAGATCACATGTTAAGTAGTTTAATGTAATCATGCTGCTTCCGTTGACACATGCTTCTTTTTATTGCTTTGTTGACTGAAAGTTAATTTGTAGTTTATGTGTTGGATTTCGGTGTGACTCGATTTTTATCTGGGTTAGGTCAACATTGAGAATTTCATTGAACTTTTGTTTTTTTTTTTTATAAATTCATGTAGGTTGGAGTCGTAAAACTCGCGGTTGTATTTTGATTTTCATAGTAGATTTGTTTTTAGGCCCGTGGTTTTTCCCTTGGGTTTTTTTATGTAAATTTCGTGTCTCACATCGTATTTCTTTTCCCAGCTATCGTTCGATTTCTAACAGTACGAACGATGAGTTAATTTAGTTATGTGGGTGATGAGCTTTCTTACAAAAAAGTGTCACTGTCGTTATACTTTTTGCTTGAGAACATCAGATTTTTAAAAATATTACTCATGCCAATTTTTTTGACGTTTCAGTTGACATGCATTTCTGCTTTTATTTGAAGTATGCATTAGTTTTGTTGGCAGTTTCTTGGCCTGGAAACGCATTCGGTAGTACTTTTGAGGTGTCTTATATGATTTAGACATGATATATGTTTATTCTGGTGATAAATTGAGTATCTTTTCAAGAGGCTGCGTCTCCTCGGCCTCTGCAAAATTACGGATTATAGTGCTACTCTGTTATGTTTCCACCTTAGAATAAAGTTTTTCTACAAATACAAGTAAATAATAAGCTTTCATGAGCGTTCCCACTGCTCTCACAAGTAATCTACGCTTTTCGTGCTATGAAGTCTGGCTAAAATAAAATCATTTGAAGAAAGTTCATTGACTTGAACATTCATTATTTTCCATGACAGGAAACAGATGTTGAGAAACTACAGCAGAGGGACTACTCTAATCTCAAGGTGGCTGCTTTAATTTCCACTGAAAGTATCATCTATTTAACTCCAAATGTAACATGTTTGTTACAGTATGCTTACCTTATTGCTCCAATTCTTGAAGGATGCTAGTCTGCTCCGTTTTTTAGTTGATATGCGAGGAGCAGATGTTGATGATCGTCAGGTATATTTTTGCTACACTATCTATTCTATTTCCTCATTTGAAACTTCATTGAAAGTGCCTATGATAGTCAATTGAACCCATGAAGAACAAAAACAAATCCACCTCCAAACTATAAAAATGGTTACTTAAAAACTAACAGTATGCATAAAATATGGCATTTAACATGTGGCGTATGGGGAGAAACCCTCCACTAAAATATGATGCTACACTAGATACGAACGATAACTTGCAGAGTGGAACTCCGCCTTAAGCAAGTTTCCTTTAGGCAAAACATACCGGTAATTCAGAAGATTAAACCTGCCCACGATGTGGCATGCAACGTGAAATGATCGCTTCATGAATTTCGTGATAAATTGTAAGCGTAATGCTTGATACATTTGTATAAACGTAGGGAAAATATCGTTCGTTTAGTTATTTTTAGTTATAAATGCTCGTCTTATTGTAAGTCATTGTTTCAATCTTAATATAATGCTTAGTTGATTGAGAACACAATCTGTTGTTCGTTTCTTGGTTCTATTGCGGATCTTATTAACCTCTCTGAAACTTTAGCCTCTCTTTTTATCACGTAGAGCTGGATTACTCTCTTACGTAGCATTCTTTAAAGATGTTCGACTTCTCGAGAGAGCAGCAATTAGTTAATGGGTTCTTTAATCACTCTGGTTTCATGTTTTAGGTTTAGGATTTCCTGGAATAAACTATTTCCTGTTTGTTCTTTTGGATTCTAGTCACTCTAAATTTATTTCCACATTTGTGACTACGAACAGCTTAGGGATGACTTGATGACCATGCTTATAGCTGGGCATGAAACTACAGCCGCAGTGCTTACTTGGGCCGTATTCCTTCTTTCTCAAGTAAAATTAGTCTTCCTCTTCGCCATTTGTCAGATATTCTCTTCAACACCCACACACAAAACATGTGTATTTTGAATTGCAGAACCCTTCAAAAATGAGAAAAGCACAGGCAGAAGTTGATTCAGTGCTTGGACAGGGGCACCCGACGCTTGAATCACTTAAATCATTGGAGTAAGTGCCAAATAAGATACTTCTGGGTTTGTAAATGTTAACGACCTCTGTTATATCTTGATGTATATAGACAACTAAAAAGACTATAATATTAAATATGCAAAAATTGTAAACTGACCTGTAAAAGTTGCCAAGCTTTATTGTCTGACTCATAGTAGATGAACTCCAGCAGAAGTAGCTGCAGGCAACCATTTTCTCTGAGTTGCATGTTTTTATTTGGTTAATGAAAGCCAAACGGTTTACTTGTCTCGACCTATCAAAATCTAGTTGTTCATGTGTCTATATTTCCAGGTACATCAGGCTGATCATCGTGGAGGCTCTTCGTTTGTATCCTCAGCCGCCTTTGCTAATAAGACGGTCTCTCAGATCAGATGTTTTGCCAGGTTCGACTTATTAATGCTACAATAACAGTTGATATTTGAAAGGAACCACAATTGCTCAACTTGGGTTCCTGATTTTTCAATAATATATATACACTTTTCAGGAGGTCAGAAGGGTGAAAAAGATGGTTATGCAATTCCTGCTGGCACTGATATCTTCATCTCTGTGAGTAGCTCATGAATTTATATGCTTAGTCTAGTAGAATGCAAAGTCGAGAACACGACGTCTACTGCAATGTTTTTTTTTACGGCGATGTTGTTTCTTTAGGTTTATAATCTTCACAGATCTCCATACTTTTGGGACAATCCTCATGAATTTGAACCAGAGAGGTTTACAGTTGAAAAGAAGAGCGAAATTGAAGGATGGTCCGGTTTCGATCCATCTCGAAGCCCCGGAGCTTTGTACCCGAATGAGGTAATCAAGTATCAAATGTCAAAGGTTATCATTCCTTCAAACCTCAATCTGGCTGACTCTGATTAATTCCATCAGGTCATATCAGACTTTTCCTTCTTACCATTTGGTGGGGGGCCAAGAAAATGCGTGGGAGACCAATTTGCACTAATGGAATCCACTGTGGCATTGGCTATGCTGTTGCAAAAGTTCGACGTCCAACTAAAAGGGTCGGCAGACGACGTCCAGCTCGTCACTGGTGCGACCATACATACCAAAAACGGAATGTGGTGCAAGTTGAGTAAGAGAGCTGACTTAGGTTGAGGCATGGCAGCAGATTTTTCGATATTTCGATTTCCCCGGGTAAGATGAGAAGATTATGAGTGGCCAATTCATTACAACAACCTCATTAGTTCTTAAATCAGTTCCTAAATTTTGTATTATACAATCATATAATAATGTGATCATTTGAAATTATCGATGATTCCCATCTTGCTGCCATATGAAAAGAAGTCAGATTTTGGCTAATTCAATTTAGGGGTGGAATCGGTCCGGTTTCGGTTCCACCCCTAATTGAAACCGAGCCAATTCGGTTCCGTTTCAAATTTTTTGAAACCAAACCGAACCGATATTTTTGGTTTTGCTCGGTTCAATTTCGGTTCTCGTGTTTTTTCTGTTCAAATTCGGTTTTGTGTCGGTTTTGTCCGGTTTAAATTTGATTTTGACCGGTTTTAGTCTATAATTTGTAATTTTTAATATAAAAATTTAAAAAATTATATAAATATTATAAATTTCGTTCGGTTTCAAAATCGGTTTTCGATTAATGAAACTGAGCTGAATTTAACTGCGATTTTTGGTTTTATCCGGAACGTTTTTCAGCCCTAATTCAATCATCAAATTACATAAAAGTACATTAAAATTGATAGAGATAAAAAGAGAGTAGAGAAAGCGGGTGAATGTATATATACACATATATTATATATCCCTTTCACGTTAGGAATCAAAACTCAAAAATTATATTTTTTGATTTGTCTAAATTGTTGTAATTTAAAAAGAAAAAAGATGTTTTTTTTTTACTCGAAATAGAGTTGAGATTCTCCAAAATCTTCTCTTTGAATATTCTCGCAAGTATCTTTGAGATGTTAAACGAGCTGAATTGAGTTTAACGAGCCTGTCAAGCCTAACGAGTTGATTTCAAAAAATTTTCAACCCGAGTCGGCTCACAAGTCACAAGCCTAACGAGCAGAGCCGAACCGGCCCAACGAGCCGAGCTTACATAAATAAAATTATTTTATATAAATATATTATATATTTCATTAAACTTTTATTTATTAAAACTATAATAAATATTTATTATAGTAATGATAAAATATGATAGATACTTAGTCATGTAAATAATAGAAATCTTTAATTAATACAAAAATGACATTTAATTATAAAAAACGAAAGAAAACATATATAAAAAATATAACATTCATTGTAAATTTGACATTTATATCACTACAAATTAGACACATTTTAACTAAGTTGACACCCATCTAATTGTCAATTATATGCAAAATGTCAAAAAAAATTACAAGTTAAAAAAATACTTCAAAATTTAAATTACAATGCTAATCTTCAACATCCAAAATTTTAAAGTCTTCAAGTATTTCGTTCTCTTGTTGTTGGTTTCTCGTAATGGCGTCGTTCCAATCCTTCATGCAAATGAGTGACTCCACGAGATCGGGTGCAAGTCGTCCTCGACGTTCATTGTACACACATCCACCTGCACTAAAAGCAAACTTCGATGCTACGGTAGAGACTGAAGGTGTTAGTAAATCATGTGTCATTATAGAAAGAATAAGATATGCGGTAGAAAATATTTTCCACAAATCTAAAATATTAAAGTTTTATTCGCAAAAAAATTGATATCGAGTGTCAAAATAAATATCTAGTTCATTTCTCATAGAACTAGAGTAAACATCTGTATCTAATTGATTCCAAATATCATGAATATCAAATTGTGAACCTACAATATTTCTACCACCACTACTTGAACTAGCATGTGAAGAAATACGTGAACGACTAACATTAGAATATTTAGATTTATAAGAAGAATATAAACTAACAATTTCATTAGTTATTTGATCCGCCTCCATCCTCCAAAACGACCCCCCGAGAGAACGGGGGGTTGTTGTTTTTAGATCGGCCCCTCGTTTCATGTGCAGTGCATGTGGAACGGACTCCCCCGACAGAAGTTAAATATTTGAGTTTATGATACTTGAAGGTTGAATTTGTTAAGATGGTTAGTTTAAGAGTGTTTTAAAAAAAAAATCCAAGGGTTAAAATGATTTTTATCCATATAACAATATATTTCCACCTTCAAAGTTCTAAGTGGGGTGGTTTTCAGACCTCATGGCGGATCTGACAAAACAACGATTCCAAAACGAAAACCCCCTGTAAATGTTTATGTGTTGGCATATTTTTTGGCAAACATATTTTAACGGAATTTATATATTATTTCCTATTGTGTGATTTAAATCTATGGAAGATTGTTTCTTGCCATCTAAGAAATTATTTATAAATATTTAAATGGTAGTTGATTAAAGATTAGGAAGTTTGAGAGATAAGGAAAGTAGTTACTTGGAAATCAAGTAGCTTTAGCATTATGGCGAGATAAGTGATCACAACAAACAATGAATATATTCCTAAAGCATTGAGATCCGATTTGATTATATTGGCAGGCACTTTCCTAAAATAGCACATGAAGTGTCACACAAACCGATTTGATAAAATCGGTTTCCTTATTGTGTGCGATTCTGATTTGATCTGTGATTTGCAGATTACGATTCTGTTAAGCTGGATTACAGCAAGATTCAATATCACAGCAACAAATAGATTTATTCCTAAGTATTTGGAAAGTTGATTTTGAAGATGGAAGTAATATTTTGGAAGTCGATCTGAATATCGTGGTGTTTTTAAGCTAGATACAAGATCACAACGTTATTAGGAATCGTTCCTAATATTTTGGGATTCGTTTCAGATTTGTTTGCATGGGCTTTCCATAAGTGTCGCACCCAATGTCACAGATCCGATTTTCATGGGATTCAATTTCTCTTATTTTGTACGATCTGTTTGGGGAGAATATTCGATGCACAGTATATTATGCATTCTTCCTGTACAGTTGAAGCTGCTGAAACCATTATTCTTGAGAGCCGAAAGTCTTTATTCATTCGAGTGATTTATTCTTCACCCACGGTTTAGTGTGGTGTATGTTATTATTCATTCAATCGGTGATTGGAGGTTGTACGCACTCTGTTAGTGAGCTGATTTGATTATCTTCATAGTGTGTTGGTTTAATGCAACTGTAGACAACGACGAGTATCATCGATGGTGTCCCAGGTGTGATTCTGTTTCTTTCATTGAAACTCAATCTTGGGAGGAGACTGCCTGGAACTCGGGAGGAGTTTTGATCGTGGGCAAGGAGATTTTGCCATACAAGGATTCCGGGAGGAGTCAGCAACGACAAAGGGAGCTTGTCATCTTTAGATTCTGGGAGGAGTCGCCATTAACAAGGGGAGCTTGTTGTATTCAGATTCTGGGAGGGATCAATTCAAGTCGAAGAGAGCTCGCAAAGACAGATTCACTGAGGAAGTTAGTGAGAGGCGGCGACAAAGATAAGAGGGAGTCTTTATTTGTATAAGTGTGATTGTCTTGTAACTTTAAGAACTCGTGAATTGTTTTTAATTATGGGCGTGGCCCCGCAAACGTAGGCAATTGCCAAACTGCGTTACCAATCTCCTGTCTCATTATTTTCTGCACTTTATCATTGTCTGTTATCACGAAAATAAATTGGTGTCCCACCGAGTGTTCCACATACACTCGGGCATCAAGTAACTAACCTTGATCTTTCACCATTTTCCACTCGACGTCCTCCCAAAATTGCCTGCCAAAACCCTACTTAGATTCAAGTGCGTTTGTAAAGACTGTAACTCCATTATCACCGACCGAGGCTTCATTAATAACCATCTTCTTTCTCAATCTGACGGACAACTCTTCTGCCTACTAATACGAACCATCATCTTCGACTTCGTTCAGAGCCGATAGAATCCAGCTTTGTTCTTTCTTCCCCGACAAATCTTTTTCTCTAGTACACAAACTGAAGGTTCCGTTTCCTTACAGCTCTCGGCAGGAGCCGTGTTGTATACTTGTCGGTTCTTTGAACGACTTTCTTTGTTTCACCAAATTCAAACCCTTCGCCCGTGTTCTTCATCTGTGTAATCTCAGCATCAGAAAATACAACACTCTGCCCGAAACTGGCTTATTTAATTGAAAATATCGCTAGAGATTTTTCCATCCAAGAACTCTCATCGTTTTCGGTTTAGGGTTTCGTGATCATACCAAAGACTACATCATCATCAGGATTGCAGTTTTAAAATGGTCGTCCAGAAGGTTCAAAAGGAAGCCATTACCGCTTGCAGAGATATACTCTTTGAGCACTGAATCATGGAGCACTTTGGCTTTCTCGGAGGACATATGAGAAAGGTTGATGAACATAGAGTCTTGGCAGTATGTGCTAGTTAACGGAGATCTGAACTGGATAGCTATATTTTCCGACAAAGAAGCGTTGAGTTTTGCACCTGCTGATCTACAACCACACAGAACCAGGAAGAAGAAGAAGAACAGAGAAAGGAGGCGGCAAATGAAAAAGGGTTTTTGCTATCTCATTTTGAAAACCTGTGATACATTGTACAAGTATAGAGAAAAATGAAAAGACATTAGTTATAATTTGACTAAATAGTTAGCAATAATACCCCACCCCAACCCACCCACCCCCCCCCCCCCCCGGTTCAAGATCAAGGACGGTGGCAGAAGATCTTTGAGAGAAAACTGTTGAACAGTGCCGGAGGTAAAGGTTTGGTGAGAGCATCAGGCCAATTGATTTCCCCAAGGAGTGAATTTGACAAACAACCGCTTTTGAAGCACTTTTTCGCGAACGAAGTGGTAGTCGATCTCCACATGCTTGGATTTGGAGTGCGGGACGGGATTAGAGGCCATATACGTAGCGCTGAGATTGTCATAGAGTATAATGGGTGGGTCGGGGAGAGTTATACCGAGTTCCTGTAATAGTGACTGTATCCAAAGGATCTCGGCCGCATCGTTTGCAACACTGCGATACTCTGATTCTGTGCTGGAACGAGACATGGCTTTTTGTTTAGTAGAGGACCAGGACACGAGATTTGTGCTGAGAAAAATATAGAACCCACTGGTGCTCTTGCAGACATCTGGGTAGGAAGCTCTAATCGGTACAATGTATCACAGGTTTTCACAGGTACACTTTTCTCTATACTTGTACAATGTATCACATGTTTTCAAAATGAGATAGCAAAAACCCTTTTTCATCTGCCACCTCCTTTCTCTGTTCTTCATCTTCTTCCTGGTTCTGTGTGGAAATCAAAACTTTGGAGCTGGCTCTGGACTTATTCCAGCGGAGGTTCATCGGCGCAATTGGTAACCGAGGTCACGAACGCGTTGTACTCGCTGACCAGACCGTTGAGGAAGTAGATGATTTTGTCATTGTAGCTGACCGGCTCATCGACTGTCGCAAGAGTATTGTAGAGGGCAGTAAATTTCTTGGAATAATTGGAGGCCGAGAGGCCGTCTTTGGAGAGGGAGTGTAAATTGCTTCGTAGATCCGTGATGCGGGCCAAGGAAGAGGAAGCAAAAAGTTGTTCCAGGGCAGACCAGACTTCGCTGGCAGTGGAGAAGGCAACAATCTGAGGAAGGAGGTCCTCGGACAGGGAGGCAAAAATCCAACTCATAATGATTATGTTGTATCGTTGCCAGAGGGTGTGTTCTAGGTTAATTTGGGTGGAGGTGGCATCCAGAAATTTGGGAGGTGAGAGAGAGGAGGGTCCAGGAGATGTTCAATGTCGTTTGCAATGACGACATTGAGGAGCAACGCCTTCCAAATGAGGTAGTTCGAGTTATTGAGCTTAACTGTGAGTGTTTGGTTTACTGTGGGTAATAGAAGCATAGGGGAGAAATTAGAAACTGTGTAGGAGAGGGAATGTGAGAGGAGAGAACAGTCGAACTAGAGGAAGCCATTTCTAGCTCTGATACAACGCTGAGTTTTGCACCTGCTGATCTACAACCACACAGAACCAGGAAGAAGATGAAGAACAGAGAAAGGAGGCGGCACATGAAAAAGGGTTTTTGCTATCTCATTTTGAAAACATGTGATACATTGTACAAATATAGAGAAAAGTGTAATGATGAGAAAAATGAAAAGATATTAGTTACAATTTGACTAAATAGTTTAATCCTTGCTATATATGCTACTAACTATATATGCTAATAAGAACCGCCATATCCATCAATTCTGTCGTTTGATGTCAATAAAGAAGAATTCAGAGAGATAAAGTTACCAAATGATTATAAAAACGGAATCAACTGCACCTTTCAGCGAATTGTGCTTTACAAAGTATTACTTGCAGTAATCATTTACGGCGACTCAATGTCCGGCGATGGAAACTGGTCTGACTGTATATGGGCGATGAATCAATACGAAAAGGAGGATTCTTGGAGTAGAAAGAGAGTGAAAGTGGAAGGAAGAAAACTGTTGCATAGCTACACCATGGATGAGAGAATTATTTTTAGAGAGGCTCCGACAAGAGTTTGTCTGTTTGAACGTCGACTCTCTTGCAGAACAGAAAATGCATATTCCTAATTTTCAATCTATGTGCACGTTTAAGGAGAGCCTCGTCTCCCTCGAGGGAGACAATGTGGCGTCTGAATCACTTTAAATAATGATCTAGCTTTCATTTCAGAAGATTGAGCTCGTCGTTTTTAAGAAATAATGCACGGATTGTTCGTCAAGAACGTCTCAATTCTATTTTTTTTTTTTTACAGTGATATCTTTCTAATTTGATTATTGTGGTTTTTTCGATTTATGTCTCTACTTAAATAAATAAATTGTTGATGTTTTTATCATTATATCTCTTACTTCTATCAATTGTATTTAGCAGGGTGAAAAAATATTTTTGATAATTTTCGGAATGCATTTGTGTTATTATTTATAGTCATTATTTTCCCAACAAAATGAAACTATGTAACCAAATTCTAATTCCCTTGTTATCAACACAAATGTATGAAAATATGCGGTAATGCTACATGTACATTGTATTCTTTATCTTTTAATTATTGAATTCTGACGTAACCCTTATTAATTAGTACAATTAATGATTTATTTTAACTATTTTTAATGAATCACATTAAATGTACTAACTAATGAATGTCACGTGAGTAGATGAGAATAAAGAGTAAACACAACGTCACTTGAAATATGAGTGTGATTTAGATTAGTAATTATTCTCACCATGGCTTTCACTTTTCAGGCATGATAAAACATAATTATTAAAGTCTTCAAAACATAATGAACGAATGTATGCGCAAAGTTGTCGAGTTTTCAACGAAAATATAATTTTCGTTTAATGCACAGAGTTATCGAGCAAAAGAGCCGAACTGACAAGAAAAATTCATTACGTCAAAATTAAAGCATGGCGTGTAGGTATGGTGACATGCCTAGGAGGCCAATCACACGCTCACAGACAAAATTTCTTGCTTTACTTACTCATTTTACTGATGACTTTATTTCTTTTGCAGATTTTGGTCTTTTGGAAGGATTCATTTAGGAGATTAGCTCATTGGATATGGAGCAGCCCCTCCACATGCTAGCATGGGATACACTGATGGATTCAGAGCGTCATCAGAAGAGAATTTGTCTTCTTGACATCCTAAACGTGTAGCCATTTATTTATGCCTATTTTTCTTTACTTTATTTTCTTTTGAACACTTTTGTATTTTCACTTTCTTTGACAAACACTTGGCCCTTTTTGTGAGAGTAAGGTATATCTATAAGGCTTACTCATATCATGCATTAGATTGTTGGTTAGAATTAGATGCATGTAATGGTGGTTGGCTTTAGGTTGAAGACAGCCTCAGCCTATGACCAAGTCTTGTCCGTCAACTTAAGCACACCAAGGAGGCCTCGGCCCATCAAGCTAGACGCAAGGAGGAAGCCTTCCAAACCCTAGCTAGTCACCATCAGGGTTTATTTATAGGCATCGCTTAGTTGTATTGGAAAAGACATTTTTCTAATTTCTCAATACAAGAGTCACATTTGTCTTCAAAAGAAAGAGACATTGTTACTTTCAAGGGAGGTAAGCCACAGATTTTCCAATTCGTGAAAAGAGTAGGTCTCCCTTGCTTACTAGGAGTAAGCTCGTATTGCCCTTCCTCATCATTCTTCCTTGGAAGTTTGATTTACAAGGGGGCCGAACCGGTGCCCGATAGTGATTGTTTTCCTACGAGAAAACATGCACCCGTGAGCATAACATAAGATAGCTCTCAGGTCCGCTTAGGGTTTTCATCTCCTTCTTCCATCTTGTGTTTGGTTTTCACTTACTTACTCACCCGCACACATTCTTCATTATTTTGTGGGTTTAACACGAGTCTTTTCTAGGTCCGGATCGTGTCATATGGAGGGTATTTTCGAGGTTCAATTATACTCTTCTTCTCCAACACTCCATCAAAGTCGACCAATGAGACCGCTAACTTGTTGGGTTTTATGTTAAACTTGACTAGAGAAGGACATGGCACGACTTAGGGAATTAAGAGTTTTGTTTTTTTAATTATTATTTTATTTTAAGAGTAAAAACTAATTTGAATATCAAAGTATGAGGTTAATTTGAAACACCTTATAAACTAAAAACCTACCAACTAAAACCTTAAACTATCCAAAATATAATAAATTAAATACTGATTGGGCTTGATCGCCCCCCGTTCTCAATTTATGGCTTGGACAGGGGCTGATCACCTCCCGTTCTATCTAGTGCTTACATGGCACTAGACGAGGGGTCAATGTGGGGAGCAAGGACCACCAGTCCAACGTGCACCGCACGTGATTAGAGAACGGGGTCACCACCCCCTGTTCTGTGCCTCCCCATTTTAGAGGGTGTTCGAGAATGGGGGTCACCATCACGAAACGACCCCTCGTTTCCTGCATCCCCATTTTAAATGGTGTTCGGGAATGAGTGGTCACCGCCCCAAAATGGCCCCCCGTTGTTTGCCCTTTTGTTTTTTGTAAGAGTGAGAACGAGGGGTCGCCACCTCAAAACGGCTCCCCGATTTCAATTATTTTGCCTAAGGACAGGGGTCGATCTCCGACACTATATAAAGAAATGACCCTCCATTCTCATCCCCTGACTGGCAAAAACCCTTAAACTTCCCCACCATTTTCTTGTTAAGACGAATTTTCTCTGTATTAGCGACGCCGATGGATTCTGATTCTAGTAGATCGATTGATTTAGACGAGACAACAACTTGTGATGCCAATATGAACTGGTATTCGTCTGAACAACTTGTGATGCCCATATATGGTGATGTTCGGGTATTCGATCCCCTAGAAGGTAATGAAGAAATAGAGGTGCAATCGACATCGAAAACTCTAGATGATGAGATTTGAACATCGGTTGACTCAGAGGATGATGAGGTGGAAAACATACCAGTAAGGGAAGAAATTTCGGTGATATTTTATCTGGAGAAAAAATATAGTTCTTTAAAGCCAATTAGAGAAGAAATAGTAGAATATGCTTTGAATAATAGTTATGAGATCAAATTCATTAAAAGTGAATCTTGACGACTAACGGCAGTGTGTGAAGAAGGATGTGATTGGCGATTGCATGGTTCGAAGATGCAAAATGAGCTTACGTTTCAAATAAAGAATTTCAACGATTGTCACAATTGTTCAAGAAAAATTGAGAATCGACACGCTACTACAAAATAAGTGACAAATCATTATTTGGATATATTCAAAAATCAACCTACGTGGGAAATTCTTTTGATTATCGAGATAGTGATGAAAGATTTGAATGTTAACATTACAGCAAGTCTTGCGAGAAGAACAAAAAGCGAAGCCCAAAAGCTTAATGAAGGAAAGAGCGACGAGCAATACAAGCTATTGTGGTCGTACGCAGAAGAAATACGTAGATCAAATCTGGATAGCACATTGGGCCTACAGACTTACTTGGTGGGCTCAGTCGATAATGAGTCACGTGTATTCAAAAGAATGTATATATGTATGGATATTTGCAATGAAGGTTTGCTGCAATGTGATAGACTTATTATCTGTTTGGATGGTTGTCGTCTAAAAGGCTCGTGTCCCGGTCAATTATTAACAGCCGTTAGTATTGATGGCAACGATGAAATATATCTTGTTGATGTTGTCAATGTAGAATCAGAGTGTATGGACTCATGAACGTAATTTTTCAAATTATTGAAATAAGACCTACAAACTGAATCAGGATATGAATGGACATTTGTTTCAGATTGATAAAAAGTATAATGTATTTTCAATCGTTCTTTCAAATATTGGGGCGCTGTGGTAGTTATATTATTTTATGTTTACTTTCTTATTCTTTCAAATACTAAGGGTTGTTGTCTGTTGTGCAACATGAATTACCGTCAGTCAACCATCGCTATTGCCTCCGACATATGTACGCAAATTTAAAAAACCGATTTCGGTGTAGAGGATATAGAGATACAATGTAGAATGCGGCCAATGCAACCACAACTTTTCATTTCGAGATAAAAATGAGGAACGTACATCAGATTAACCTGGATGCCCATACATATCTTCGAGGTACAAACCCTAGATATAGGGTTAGTCATGTATTTTCTTCGATTCCTAAGTGTGAATTGAGATTAAATAATTTATGTGAGCCATTCAATACAGTTTTATTACCTGTCCAGGACAAGCCGATTCTGACCATGATCGAGATGATCCGAAAGTACTTGATGATTAGGATTGTCAAAAAATATGAGAGGTTGGCCTCGTCAACAGATGTCTTGTGTCTCCAGATAAGAAAAAAGCTTGTGAAATTGGAACGTGCAGCTCAAAATTGGAGTGCTATGTTTGCAGGAGCTGCACGATTTGAGGTCAGCAACGACAACGAACAATATGTTATCGACATGAATACGTGTGTGTGCAACTGTCACAGGTGAGAGCTTACTGAAATCTTGTGTGTCCATTTCATTCCTTGCATTCATTTCATGAGACTAATACTGAAAAATTGCGTTAATCAATACTACCATCGGAGAATTTATCTCCAGATGTATTCACACTTCATTCATATCATTAGTGTGTGGCCGCTCGTACAAAATATGAAGCAAATCCTTCTGCTAATAAAAAAGCGTTAATCTAGTAGGCTCAAGAAGAAAAGAGTGTGAGATGTCGATGAGCCGCCAAGTTCGACAATTACTAGGAAGAATCAATGATGTCGTGTGGTATATATCGGCGTCAGGAGCATAATATTATTACTTGTCCTGACAGGGGATCCACTTTAAGCGCTACTTCCGCTTCTGCTTTATAAGACACATTTATGGGTTTCCCCACATTTGACGGGACGTAGGTACATTTCAACATATTTCGTTCATAAACACACTTTCATTGTGATAACTCGAGAGGGGGTTGGACACAATAGGGGTGAGCAAGAACTGACCAGAACAGAGAACCGGACCAGAACTGAGCCTTTTGGTCCGGTTCTGGTCGGTTTTGCCTTAAAAAATAATAGACCTCAGTTTTTTTTTCAAGAACCGCAGTTATTGGTTTGGTTCTCGGGTTTGGTGACAAAATTTTCGTAGAACCGGCTCAGACCGTTAAGTGGCCACTAGTGCTCACCCATGCCCTAAAAATCGAACTCTGAATCTTCGCTCGACTGAGTCTTCGCCTCGACAGACTTTCTCTTCTTCGAGTCAACAGACTTCTTCACCTTCCCTGTTGTTCATGCCTTCCCGGTTTCTTCGCCTCGCTGTGTCTCTTGCAGTCGCCTCGCCGTGTCTCTCGCAGTCGCCCTCGCCGTGCGTAGCTGTATCTCGCCGTCTCTCCCAGTCGCTCTCGTCGGCTCGCTGTTCGCACAATAGGTATTTTCTACTCTCACTTTTCATACCTATTGTGGTTTGACTCTCTTGTGATTCTGTATTTCGATTTCTCGTGATTCTGTTATGGCATTTAGGGCACTCTCTCGGCTTCACTGAGAGAGTGCCGACTCTGTTAGATTGAAATTTAGTCAAATAATGCTACAGGGTCTCTCGGGTGATAGCCGAGTATCCTGACCATCTAGACTACAACAGAGTTGTTGATAATGCATCATAATTTAAGTCTGTTAGTGCCAAAAAATTAGTGATTATCATTGCTAAAAAATTTAAGTATGATAGTGCCACTTTTAGATTGCATTTTCTGTTTTTGAGAGACTCTTCAGAATTGTTGACTAAGAGAACTTTTAGGTTGCATTTTTTATTTTTGGGAGACTCTTCGGAACTGTCGACCGAGAGCATTTTGTGTTTAATGTTCATTATATGTTTGTGCTTTGTTAGAATTTATTTTTCAGCATGTTGTGTTGTGTTATAGTTGCTATGTTTGTTTGTTGTGTAATTTGTAAAGATGTTTGTTAGATTGTTCAATTTGGCTACTTCGTTTGATAAATTATTGTATTTTATAGGATGGAAACAAAAAATACAAATGAAAATCAACATGGAGCGATTACTCCTATGACTAATTCTACTGTTAGTATTCGAAGGGAAATGGCAAAGAAATCTGAAGTTTGGAATTATTTTAATATTGTTAACGATGGCGAGGATAAAAATGCTAGAGCTAAATGTAATCACTGTGGAAAAATATATGCATGTGATACACTGAAAAATGGGACATCAAGCTTGAAAAAATATATCCGTATTTGTGTAAAATTATTGGCAAATGTAAATGTGAAACAAAAGACTTTGAGCTTTCAGAATATGAACAATAAGGGACAACAACTTGCATGTTTTAGTGTTTCTACTTGTCGAGAACTACTTGCGAAGATGGTAATTAAGGAGGAATTGTCTTTGAAATTTGTTGAAAGAGAGAGTTTTAGAGAATATTCTCAATAACTGCAACCGAAGTTTTCTATACCTTCTAGATTTACTGTTGCTCGTGATATTTTTAGTCTTTATGAAAAAGAAAAGATGAAATTGAAAGAGTACTTTAGAAGAACATCACAACAAGTATGCTTGACTACAGATACATGGACTTCTATTCAGAATTTAAATTACATGGTTTTAACTGGTCATGACATTGATAGTGATTGGACTATGCATAAGAAGATTTTAAATTTTTGTTTAATTTCTAGTCATAAAAGTGAGACAATTGGTAGAGAATTAGAAAGATGTTTGTGTGAATGAAGAATTGAAAATGTGTTGACTGTCACAGTTGACAATGCTTCTTCGAATGATGTTGCAATTTCATATTTGATCAAAAGTGTTCAAAATTGGAATGATTTGATTTTGAATGGAGAATACATGCATATGCGATGTTTTGCACACATATTGAACTTGATCGTATGTGATGGGTTGAAAGATCATCAAGAGGCTATTGCTAGAGTGCGTAGAGCTATTAAGTATGTTCGATCGTCGCCTGCAAGGTTACAAAATTTTAAGAATTGTGCAGATAATATTAAGATTGCATGCAAAAGTGGTGTTTCTCTTGATGTGTTTATAAGATGGAATTCTACATATTTGATGTTAGCTAGCGCTGAAAGGTTTGAAAAAGCTTTTGACAAGTTAATGATAACCGATAGTAATTACCTTGCTGATTTTAGTGGGGACACACCTCCCACTACAACAGATTGGACAAAGTGTAGAGAACTTGTTAAGTTTTTTTAAAAAATTTATGATACGACTATAACTGTTCCAGCCTCTTCATTTGTCACATCAAATATGTATTTTAGCGAAGTATGTAATTTGAAAATGGTTAACCTAGAGTATGTTAAGTGTGACAATCCATCATTGAGGAAAATGGCTATTGGGATGCAAGGAAAATTTGACAACTATTGGACAAATTGTGAGAATATTAATTTCTTGATGTACGTTGTAGTTGTCTTAGATCCGAGATGTAAGTTAGAGTATTTCAAACTTTGTCTTACAACGTTGGTTGACAATAATAAAGCAACCGATTTGGTGAGTAACGTACGGACGATGATTAATAGATTATATCTTCAATACAAAGCGGATTCGGGAATTGAAATGTCACAGAATTATTGTAGAACTAGTGTTGCGACATCTTCATCCACAGGACAAAGCCACAATAAGCTATTTCAGAAATTTTGCAACCGTCTTAGTGAGCGAGATGATTCAAGCAAGAGGATGGAAGTCGATCAATATTTATCCGAAGAGTTAGAAATTTTTTCGGACAACCAAGATATTTTGGCATGGTGGAAATTGAATTCATTGAAATATCCAATATTAAGTAAAATTGTAAAAGATGTATTGGTTATTCTTATTTCCACAGTTACTTCGGAGTCAGCTTTCAGTAGTGGTGGACTTGTATTAGATTCTTTTCGTAGTTCTTTATAACCAAAGACTGTCGATCCACTTATTTGCAGTCAAAGCTGGTTTCGTTGGAAAATACGTGATTTAGAACACTTCAACTATAGGAGTGATGATTTTGAAAAAGGTGTGTTTTAAATTTTTCTTTATTCTTTTTAGTAATTATTTTGTATTATATATTTACTTTGCAACTTATATTTTGCAGATATTACATCAGCAGGTGAATGTAGCGAACCAATTATAATTAGTGAATAATTTTCTCAAAGGAGAGTATCATCGAGACTCGAGAGGGAAATAGTAAGAGAAGTGGTACGTAGTTATATTTTTTGACATGTCAAGAGTGAAGACACGGAAATGTCTGTGATTTGTACTTGTGATGTGATCTTCATTTTTATTTTGCAGGTGACTCCCCCTGCAACAAACACACCGGATGCTACAAAGGTTTCCAATGATCAAGGAAGTAGTGAGGAGAAGGAAGAGGAGAATGGAAAAGAGGAAACTGTTGCCCCGGCGAGGAAGAGGTCTACTAGAAGGGAAACTTGAAGTAAATTTCATTAACAAACTTTCTAGTGTTTTTGGTTTAAATTTTTACGAAGGAAACTGGTAGGGTAGTTTAGTGAAAGAATTCTACTTACATTTTATGCAACGAGATAAGGGTAGTTTCTTATTGGGTTTGCTCTCATTTTGCGTGTGCATTTGCCTGGATGTATTTGCTGTAATTTTCTCTCGTTTTCTTAGTAAGCTTAGGTTTTTCCTCTGTGTTTTTATGTTATACCCTCTTTATTTGTCTCTTTTGTGGACAATCTGCTTGCATTCATCTTCATAGATAACTTTTCTTCATATGGATACAAATAGATCATTTTGTTTGCTCTGCCAATTTATTTTTAATATATTCACTTATGCATTCATATTTACTCGGGAAAATGTTTGTTTTGTCTTTATAGTTATAGTGCAGCTGTTATTTAAAAAAAAAAATGGGAGGACCGAACCGAGACCAGAATTCTGGTCCGGTTCTGGGAAATTTTTTTTTGCTTATTGGTGCAAAAAATTAAAAACCAAATTTAGTGGTCCGGTCCTAAATTTTTCAAAAACCGGACCACGATCACCCTAGGGCACAATCTCATATCGCTTGGCGGGAGGATGAAAATGTTTCATATGTAAAGGATTCCTCCCAAAGACAGTAAGACGCGTTTTGGAGCACTATTGCATCGGATTTCATCAAAACTCTGAAGTTAAGAGTGCTCCGACGAGAGTAGTACCAAGTTGGGTGACCACTTGAGAAGTCTTTGTTGAAAAAAACAAATCTGTGAGGGCCGAAGTTCACTCAAAGCGGACAATATTTTACTGGGAGGAAGGAGTTTGTTACAAATGGTATCAGAGCCTCTACCTAACTGGAAATATAGTTGACATGGACATCGGGCCCCCAAAAAAGGGGGGTGACTGTGACGACCAGAGAGGGGTTGGGCACAATCCCACATCGCTTTGGGAGAAGATGAAAATGTTCAATATGTAAAGAATTCCTCCCAAAGATAGTAAGACACATTTTGGAGTACAATTGCACCTGATTTCATCAGAACTCTGAAGTTAAGAGTGCTCCAGTGAGAGTAGTACCAAGTTGGATGACCATTTGTGAAGTCTTCATTGAAAAAACAAATCTGTGAGGGCCGAAGTTCATGGAGCAAATATTTACCATTAGTGGAATTCTCCTACAATAACAGCTTCCAGTCTATGATTGGTATGGCTCTTTACGAGGCATTGTATGGTAGAAAATGTAGATCTCCATTGTATTGAGATGAAGTCGGCGAAGCAAGATTGATTGGTTCTGACATTTTGCAACAGACTGCAGAAAAGGTTACAATTATTAGACAACGAATGGCGACAGCTCAAAGCCGGCAAAATAGTCATGCAGATCAAAAGAGAAATGAATTAGAATTCAATGTGAATGACGAAGTATTTCTGAAGATGTCACCGTTCAAAGGGGTTGTGAGATTCGAAAGGAAAGGAAAGTTAAGTCCTAGGTACGTAGGACTTTTTCCTATTACGAAGAGAATTGAAAAGACACCTTACATGTTTCAATTACCGTCATCAGTGAATGGAATTCATAACGTTTTTCACGTATTCATGCTAAAAAGTGTGTATGTGATCCATCTCAAATTGTGGAGCAGAGAAATATTAAGATTCAACCAATGTTAACCTATGAAGAAAAACCAGTGAGAATTCTCGAATCTACTGTGAAGGTGCTACGTAACAAGGAAATCCTGTTGATTAAAGTTTTATGGTGCAACCACAACGTAGAGGAGGCAATATAGGAGAGACAACAAAATATGATGAGTCGATGTCCGGAACTTTTTGGGTAAACAAATTTTGAGGACAAAATTTTAATAACAAGGGTGGAATGTAACACCCGAAAATTTACCATACCATTTAATTTCAGCTTATTATAATTATGTTGGATTATTAATTGTGAGCATATTATTTGGTATAATGCTTTGGCATGGAAAGAAAAGGAAAAAGAGGAAGAAAAGAAAAATAAGTTAAAAGTTAAGTTGAAGATGCAAGTTAGCCAATGTTATAAGGTGTTTGGCGTAGAAAGAAAAAGGAAAAAAAAGGGATAGAACCAAATGGATTAACCATTTGGTTAGAATAACCTAACTAGTAGTTAGAGTTTAATTGAAAATTACTTTTAATTTGGTGATGACACCTCACATTTTTTTATGTTTATCCTTTAAGAAGTTAGTTAAGAAGACAAAACACCATATTTTGCCCTAAAATAACCCACAATATTTTCTTCCATCTTCTGAAGCTCCTCTCCCACGAGAAACTCTCCATATCTCTTCGGAGATTCAAGGTAAGATGGATTTTCTATAAGGTTTAGCAAATTTGTGGGTTAAAGGTGAAAGAGATGTTGTTTTATTGTATTATTTTGATAGTATGACGAGTGGTTGAGTGTTATGCACGGAATTTGAAGTTCATGCTCAATGTTTTAGTTTATATGATTCACAATCTTGTTGTAAGTTTGTATTTGAGATTATAAATGGAAGGAATTGTCAATTTATTGATGTTTGAGGATAAATGCTAAGTTTGTTCAAAAACTAGGAATTTTTTGGACAGCTTAGGTTTCAATATTGTTAACCTAACCTAATGGTCTCCAATGGTTAATTGGTTTTGGTATGTTAAAATAGACATCTTGGGTGAACTTTAGGCTTTGAAATCAAAGTATTTGGATATGTATATCTTGAATTATGAAATTTTGAAGTTTGATGCAAATTGTGGTTATATTCGAATTTGAAATTATGTCATGATTTAATTGGTTTCATTGGGTTTAAGCCAATGTGTTTGAATGATTAAGTTGAGTTTATGAGTGCATGTTCTTTCTTCTTGGGAAGCCATTGAATTGGAATTACTCAAATTGGACAAGTATAGCAAGTGTTATTTATGATCTAATTGTTGAGATGCATTTGATGCTAATAGTGTAGTTCTTGTGTTATAGGTTTATCAAGTCATAAAAGAAATTGATCTAAGTGCTATAATTGTGCTAAGGACCACATGTAAGTGTATGTTGCATATTTTTGGCCGATTGGCCTACACCACAAAGTGTTAGAAAGTTGATGGCTAGAATGATATAAATTGGTGATTATATGCATTGTTGGTTATCTGGTTGGGTAAATTAGGTTTAGATTGATTGTTATTGTTGATAGCTTTTATTTATTGATTGATGGATTTGTTTGATTATTTATGGATATGCATTCACTATGATTCATGCATCATGTTTTATGACAATCATAGAAAATGATTTTCTTTATACATATGTTTTCACGTAAGAAAGATTTAAAGAACAAAACAAAAGTAAAGTACGTAAATAGTTATTTGAGGGTAAAAGGATTGAGTTTGGCCGTCCCGCTAGGTGGTGTCATTACATTTCCCTCTAGAGTGAGTTGGTCGTCCCGCTAGGTGGACAATTAAATGAGTCTTCTCTCTCTAGAGTTATGACCCCAATAACTCAGAGCCTGAGAAAGAAAAAACAGAAACTGCATGATTTATGAACGACATGCATATCCATGAGCATACATTTTATTTTACATCGTTTGTTGAGAATTAGGTTCATTAGTTGAACTTTTTGGTGTAGGTGAAAAGATTTCAGGTGAGGACTTTGAGCCTCAAACGGATGGATGAGGCAGTTGACGGGGGATGTCCATGGCGTGAACTTGTGGTTGTGAAGCGATTTTGACCTGTGGGCTACTCCAACAAGTATTTTGGTAAACATTTATGTAAATGTTTTGAATAAATATTTTGGTGAATAGAATGAGTTAGAGTTTTAAAAGTTAAATGATTTTCATTTAAATCAAATTTTGTTTTAAATACGAGTTTTAACGAAAAATGGTCCATTTACATTTTTAAAGTCTTCCGTTACGTACTATGAAAAAGGATATCATTTTATATGTGTATTAAACGATATTATGAGAATGTTTTGGTGATGGTTTTAAGGATGAATCAGTAATAGAATGTATAGAAGTTTAAATGAAGAAAAAGGAGAAAAGTTTGAAAAAATGGCTAAATGGGGAGAGGCACCGAGAGGGTGCCAATCGATCGGCATTTTACTGTTTATAGCAGAAAAAAAAAGTTTAAAGGAAATTTTATCAAAGTTTCTACAAAGTTTTACAAATAAAGTTTTCACGTTTCGAGTCAATAAAGCTAAGTACAATTATTTTTTTTCAAAGATTTTACAATGTTTTACGGAAAAAGGTTTTAAGGAAAATGGGTCGTTACAATTTGTAACTAACATCTTCCTCCTAGTAAGATATTGTCCACTTTGGGTGAATTTCGGCCCTCACAGATTTTTTTTTTTCAACGAAGAATTCTCAAGTAGTCACCCAACTTGGTACTACACTTGATCAAGTATTTGAATGATTAAGCTGCTCTCTAATCGGTAGCTGAACTCGAGCTCGTTCGATGATCTTTTGAATCAACATGACGTACGACAGATTCTTGTTGCATATCTGACCGATCTCATGCATGTGACCTAAAATCACAAAGCCATGATAGAACATCTTCCTGTTGTACAACTTCTCCATCACATAGAGATCCATGCAGCTCATGAGATCTCTATGTCCATCCCGAGGTAGAATGGTGTAGGTTATCAGATTGTGAATAACTCGAGCTCTAACGTTCAAATCCCTGGATTTTGGTTTCACGAACCTTTTGATGTTTTCATTTCGATGAATTTCCCCAAGGAAGTCAAGTCCCTCTGCCGATCTGAAAAAATCACAATCACGGGAAGCATGGTAGTATCTCTCCACCTCTTTCCGTTCTCTGAGAAACCCAAGCAATTCATTAATCGTCTCTGGAGGTATAACAATCTCTGTACGAAGGATGTACGAAGAATGTACATCTTCAAACATCCTACCCTCAAGGTAGAGGTCAAGTTCGCATAAAACAAGCAAACAATTATATCGCAACTATCACCCTCAATCAATGCACTCCGTGTAGGGCGATTCTGTCAAACATCTTCTTGATCTCTAATGACTCAAACCTCTAAAGTTGAAGGTCTTTGAATGAATAACCGAGTGGTTTGACATATCCCGCTCAAACTACTCCTTACACATTTGATTTTGAAATTCATTCGAAAAATATCTAGTTGGCGATCATCGCGCTTCACTTGGAGGACCTTGTGACGACGGTAGCCAGTTTGTCAGACCCCCTTGAAATAGTCTTCCTTGTGACATCGATGGGCGATTTGGGGGAGCACGTTCGGTCGAGCTACCTTGTGACGGAGCAGCCTTTCGTTTAATTGTTAATTTGGGAGCCATTTGAGGAGAATTTGCCGATTTAGGTTGAATTGAGAATTTAAGAATTTTGACTATTTAGGGCTTGGATTTGTGAGATTTTTTTATGATATTTGAAGGAAATGATTAAGGATTGAGAAATCAACGCAGTAGGGGAGTGAAATGGTCAGATTTTGGGTTAGAATTGCATTTGGGGCAGAGAAAAAATTAGATTTTTCAGCAATGGGGGTTGAAAGGGAGGACCAATTTTTTTATATACTATTGGGGATCGACCCCCCTGTTCCGGGGTAGGGACCCAGTTCTTAGCCCTAATTTTGAGAACGGGGGGTCACTGCCCTGAATCGACCCCTCGTTCTCAGCCCTAATTTTAAGAACGAGATGTCTTTTCGGGGAGGTGACCCTCTGTTCTCAACCCCAAATATTAGTGTTTAGGAACGGAGGGTCACTGCTTCGAAACAGGGCTGAGAGCGGGGGGTCGTTTTGGGGCAGTGACCCCCCGTTCTCACTCCCAAATATTAGTGTTCGAGAATGGGGGTCACCGCCTCGAAATGACCCCCCCCCCTCTTTTGAAACATTGTGCTTGAGAACGAAGGGGCCGGTTCTCACTCCCAAATATTAGTGTTCGAGAATGGGGTCACCGCCTCGAAATGACCCCCCCCCCTCTTTTGAAACATTGTGCTTGAGAACGAAGGGGCCGGTGACCCCCCGTTCTCACTCCCAAATATTAGTGTTCGAGAATGGGGGTCACCGCCTCGAAATGACCCCCCCCCCTCTTTTGAAACATTGTGCTTGAGAACGAAGGGGCCGGTGACCCCCCGTTCTCACTCCCAAATATTAGTGTTCGAGAATGGGGTCACCGCCTCGAAATGACCCCCCCCCCTCTTTTGAAACATTGTGCTTGAGAACGAAGGGGCCGGTGACCCCCCGTTCTCACTCCCAAATATTAGTGTTCGAGAATGGGGTCACCGCCTCGAAATGACCCCCCCCCCTCTTTTGAAACATTGTGCTTGAGAACGAAGGGGCCGGTGACCCCCCGTTCTCACTCCCAAATATTAGTGTTCGAGAATGGGGTCACCGCCTCGAAATGACCCCCCCCCCTCTTTTGAAACATTGTGCTTGAGAACGAAGGGGCCGGTGACCCCCCGTTCTCACTCCCAAATATTAGTGTTCGAGAATGGGGTCACCGCCTCGAAATGACCCCCCCCCCTCTTTTGAAACATTGTGCTTGAGAACGAAGGGGCCGGTGACCCCCCGTTCTCACTCCCAAATATTAGTGTTCGAGAATGGGGTCACCGCCTCGAAATGACCCCCCCCCCTCTTTTGAAACATTGTGCTTGAGAACGAAGGGGCCGGTGACCCCCCGTTCTCACTCCCAAATATTAGTGTTCGAGAATGGGGTCACCGCCTCGAAATGACCCCCCCCCCTCTTTTGAAACATTGTGCTTGAGAACGAAGGGGCCGGTGACCCCCCGTTCTCACTCCCAAATATTAGTGTTCGAGAATGGGGTCACCGCCTCGAAATGACCCCCCCCCCTCTTTTGAAACATTGTGCTTGAGAACGAAGGGGCCGGTGACCCCCCGTTCTCACTCCCAAATATTAGACAGAACGAGTGTGATCGGCCCCGTTCGAGGCGTAAATTGAAAACGGGGTGATCATCCCCTGTCAAAATTTGATATGTTAAATTTGAATAATTTAATATTTTAGTTGTTAGAATTTTTAATTTAAGAAATATTTCAAATTAATTTCATGTTTTGACATTAAAATTAATTTTTACCCTTATTTTAAAAGGTATTTATGCCAACCAGACCAATTCTTTTGACTAATTTTTTATGAGATTGACTGCTTGGCAGGGGCTTTTCCAATGCCAATAAGGTTGGATCCACAAATTAAGCTTTTATTTAATTTGTTATTAATATAAACATATTAAGTCAATAAACTAACTCTGTCCGGAAAAAATCATTAAATTTATTGATAAAAATTAATTAATGATTATTACAAGGACTAATTTAAGACTATTAAAACCATGAAACTAGAGATTAGTATTGTTCTTAGTGGAATAGAACAGAGGATGTGAATGTTGAATGTTCTATGGTTGGAAAATCAAGATTTTCAGTCGCGGACTTAGCTTGGTGGACTATAGTCGCACCGAAGAATTTGACGACCAATGTTAGAATACGAGGAGTAAAACTTGTTAGCATATGACTATTTAGTTAGAGTGTTTGGTTACTCCTTTTCCAATGCTCATCATTATTTGACTGTACATATATATTGTAAACGTTTACTGTTGAAAATTGAAATGAGAGAACTATTTTCACTTTGCCGCCTTGCGTTCTTCTTCCTCTCCATTCGTGGTGTATCCTGTGATCTCTACATGGTATCAGAGCACAGATGACGTCTCCAAGCTCAACAATACCCTCCCCTTCTTCAACCTCTTCTTCATCTACCTCTATGCCGCCCTTCCCCACTGCAACTCAAGTTTTAAACATCAAACTAAACAATTCCAACTACCTATTCTGGAAAGCACAGTTGCTTAACATCGTCATTGCAAATGGCCTTGAAACCATTTTGGACGGAACTCTCTCTCAACCCCCACAGTTTTTGGATAATCTTTCATCGCAAATTAACCCTGAGTATACCTCCTGGCAGCGCTTCAATCGCCTTCTGATGAGCTGGGTTTTCTCCTCCTTATCGGAAGAACTTCTTCCGATCATCATCTCCCACTCCACTACTGCCGAAATGTGGACCGCTCTGGCTCGTCGTTTTGCTTCCTCATCGCTTGCTCGGATCACAGAATTACGCGGCCAGCTCCACTCTCTCACCAAAGACGGGCTCTCTGTTTCCCAGTATACTCAAAAGCTCACCTCCATCTGCAATACTCTCACAGCCATCGGCCACCCCGTAACCGTCAGCGATCAAGTGATTTACCTTCTCGGCGGTCTTGGCAGCGATTACAACTCCTTCGTCACCTCTATCACGAATCGCACCGACGAGCCCTCCCTGGAAGAAATTTACAGTCTGTTGCAAAGTTATGAGTTCCGCCTTGAGAAACAGAATCTTGCGACCTCTCTTCAGATGCCTCACCCCGTTCATGCTCTCGCCGTCGTTCAGCAGCCCTTCCGACCGGCGTTCTCTCCTCGGCCTTCTGGTGCTCCTGTTTTGCGCCCTGTGCCTCCTATGCTTCAGTATCCAGCCGGGTGTGGGTCTTCACCGATACCTCCACCCATTTGGCGACCCAACAGGCCCAACAATAAACAGAACCGGCCCAAATGCCAAATCTGCCATAAACCGAGCCATTTTGCCTCAGCCTGCTTCCACCGGTTCAATCACTCCTACCCGACTGGCCCACCCCATCAAACCCGTCCACCAGCCCAACCTCCCTTAGCCTACCAAGCCAGCCCACTTACCTACCCCAAAACCAACCCAGCCTACCACCCTTATTTTTACCCACCCGATTCATCTCGTTATAACCCGACCCTCCTACCCAACCTCTCTTCCTCCCTCCCCCAGTTTCCTGAATCTCCCCTGTTTCCCGAACATCCTCCTCCACCGCGAGCTCTCTCCGCCGGTCTTCTTCCCACCCCGCCGGTCTCTGCTCCGTGGGTCCTTGACTCCGGGGCCACCCACCATTTCTCCCCAACATCGGCTATTCCTCACAATCCTCCGACCTTCAGTGGCCCAAATTTTGCTGTCACTGCCGATGGTAAGTCTACTCCGATCTCTCACCTTAGTTCTGCTTTAATACCAACTTCTTTTCGTTCCCTTCGCTTAAATTCAATCTGTCATACTCCTAGTTTTTCCCATAATCTTCTGAGTGTTAGAAAATTATGCACTGATAACTCTGTTATTGTTGAATTTGATTCCCACTGTTTCTGTGTTAAGGATCAGATTTCTCGTCAAATTCTTCTCCAGGGTTCACTCATTGATGGCCTGTATCAGCTTCCCGTGCCCTCTGTAGCTCGCTCCTTCTCTGCCTCCCTGCCGAGCTCACAGTCTTTTTCCTCTCTGTCTGCTTCCCTGCCACGGTCAAGGAAATCTCTCACCAATCTGTGGCATTCCAGATTGGGTCATCCTTCTCTATCTGTTTTGCAAAGTGTAATGAATATTTGTAATATTCATTTTGTGCACAATGTGTCAAATGAGTAAATCTCACAGATTGCCATTTTCTAATTCTGAATCTCATTCTAATTTTCCGTTTGAACTTGTGCATACCGATGTGTGGGGTCCATTCTCTTTTCCCTCCTTCACTGGCGATCGTTATTTTCTTTTATTTGTCGATGATTGTACTCGTTTCACCTGGCTGTTTCCTTTAAAATTAAAAAGTGATGTCCGCCTTACTTTTGAGCACTTTTATCGTTATGTTCAAACTCAATTTGGGTTCTCTATTAAAGTTGTTCAATCCGATTGGGGAGGAGAGTTTCAATCTCTCTTTCCCTTTTTAAATCTCTTGGTATCCTACATCGTGTCTCTTGTCCGTACACTCCTAATCAAAATGGACGTGTAGAGCGCAAAAACCGCCACATTGTAGAAACTGGTCTCGCTCTCCTCTTCCACTCTTCTGTCCCTCAAAAATTCTGGCCCTATGCCTTTTCTACTGCTACTAGTCTCATAAATATCCTTCCTACACCTGTTCTTAACAATAAATCCCCCTTCGAATGCTTACACAATTCACTTCCTGATTACGCCTCTCTTCGTGTTTTTGGTTGCTTGTGCTTCCCTTTTCTCCGTCCTTACAATCAAAATAAACTCCAGCCCCGCTCACTTCGTGTGTGTTCTTGGGTCTTTGCCCTAATCACAAAGGATATCTCTGCCTCGAACCTCGATCCCACAAACTCTACATCTCTCGCCACGTCACCTTTGACGAATCCGTTTTTCCATTTTCTTCTCTAAATCTATCACCTCCCCCCCGTCCTCATCTTCATTTCCCATAACCTTGAGTCACCCATTACTCCCACCAGTTTCTTCTATTGTTTCTTCTCCAATTCATGTTTCACGTTCTCCATCTCATCCTTCCAATCAACCCACTCTACCTACACCTTCATCACCATCCCTATCCATTCCCCAACCTCCCGCTTCTTTACTGTAACGACCCCGGCCAGGAGCCGTCACGTGTTCATAATCTTTCATTAATCGTTTGCTTAACTTTTACTATTATTACATTCACTTACTATCTCTCGAACAGACTTTCACATTTTGCATATATATATTTTTTTTCTAAACTGGTAATAGAGACGCAGAACCATTAAGGAAGACGAACCCTCTCGTGCCCGACTTCCCACGCCTCGTCGGCTCAAACTTTCACAGAGTCGAGCGACTAGACTCGGTCATCGGTTTCTTGACAAAATCGGGCAAAGGAGAAATGCCCTCAACTCTCTTAACACGATTCTAATCGGGTTTGCATGAGTTGCATGTGTTGGCACTCTCAGAAATTTCATCGCCCGGTCATCACGTGCATTACGCGTGACTCGCTTAACATCGCCTAAAAGGAGACATCTTCCGGTGGACACGTGGGCCTCGCGTGCTAAATTAAAACATCATCCGGTCGCTAAATGACAAAACACATTCTACATCTTCCGGTCGCTAAACGACAAAACACCTTCTACATCTTCCGGTCGCTAAACGACAAATCACATTCTACATCTTCTGGTCGCTAAACGACAAAACACCTTCTACATCTTCCGGTCGCTAAACGACAAAACACATTCTACATCTTCCGGTCGCTAAACGACAAAACACATTCTACATCTTCCGGTCGCTAAACGACAAAACACATTCTACATCTTCCGGTCGTACATCTCCGGTCGCTAAACGACAAAACACCTTCTACATCTTCCGGTCGTTAAACGACAAAACACATTCTACATCTTCCGGTGACGTCACCCGGAAGACTAAACCATCAATCTACTATCATTCGGCATCTGCCGATGACGTCAGCCGGAAGACTAAACCATCAACTACTATCACTCGGCATCTGCCGATGACATCAGCCGGACGATTGCCTCATCCAGCTTCCGTCTTACGGTAGAAAACACTAAATCATCAAATGACTTCTTCTAACAGAAAGAAACCACAACTCATTCAGATTGCATATAGCGGAAGACTTTAAGCAACGGATTATTTATAAATCTATATAATCATTCCCTGACTCAGTGATCAACTAGACAGTCTCAAGGCTCAACATTATAAAATATTCTCATCCTACTTAAGCTACCATATCCTTTATTATACTGAAACAAAAGAGTGTTAACCAGGGGTCATAAATCGCCTTTCCAGTCCTGCACTGTCATTTTGAGCATCCTCCAGCAACCAGCCTTAAGCATCCTCTTTGAACATAGTATCCTCACCTGAACCTTCTTCACCTACACCATAAGGTTCAACTATAAGCCTAATGCTTAGTAAGGAATGCATGCTGACAGATATACATGAGTGCACAAATTAAAGAACACCAGTTCATAAGCCTTTCTTCATTCATATTCATTTCATTATTTACATGGCATGTATTAAGGCAGGAGACGAGGGAGGAAGGTAGGGGTACATAGTCATTTGCCTATCGCGGCAATCATGATACATCACTCGGCCTCCCCCAGTGGGAGAATTCGCGAGCCGTACATATCATCAACTCGGCCTCCGCCAGTGGGAGAATCCGCGAGCCATACATATCAATTACTCGGCCTCCACTAGTGGGAGATTTCACGAGCCATACATGTCATTTACTCGGCCTCCACCAGTGGGAGATTTCGCGAGTCATACATATCATAGTCTTTTCCCCCGTTCTGCACTTAATCATGGTTACATTTGCTTTTCATGTTCTCAACTTAATCATAACGTGGACACAGTGCATAGACATAAGGTTCATAGAGAGAAGTCATATCATAAGGACAAGCAAAAACATCCCGTAACTTAACCTCTTCTTACACAAATTCTTCATTTCATAGTAATAACTAATCATAGTCAACAGACTAACATCTCAATGATTTCCTAATACCCTTGCGGTGTAGGGCCCTAGTGGCCGGAAACCTTAATACATTCACTTACCTGGATTCCTTAGCAAATCCGAGCTTCTTCCCTTTAAACTTCTTCACCTAAAACATGTACATTACAGTAGTTAAAACAAAGGTCCTAATAGTTCTAATCATAAATCGTCCTAGGACTCTAATAGCTAAAGTCATTCCTAAATACTCTGTTTGATACACCGTGTTGCCAGAAATCCAAAAATAGGCAGGCAGGTTCTACCATCGATTGAAGCTGAGTTGATTACTCTAAATGATCAGAATCGATTCGGAAATGACGTTACCACACTCAGTTTACACAATGTTCTAATATCACACGACCATTGATAAAGACCGAAACTCAAATGCCGAGCTGAGAACAGGGTAACAAACTAATAGATAGCCAAAATGTCAAAGTATACCTCGGATATGGAGTCGTAGAGGAAAGGCAAGCTGAAACCAGCTGTCGGTAAAGGAAAGTTCTGGTAGCCGAGAGCAAGGACTTGGGAGAGAAGAAATCGCCGAGAGGGAATGTCGGCTACAGTGGTAATAAATGAGGTTTAAGGTTTTCCATTTCCTATTTATACTCAATCCATCAATTTTAATTACAAATCTGCCACCCAACCTAGTTTTACTCTACTTGTAATAAATTTGTCTTAACATTAAATTTAAATCATAAAGGTTAAATAAGAGGGTGACAATGAAAATGGTCAGAAAATCACCTGGCCGAAATGTCAGGTGTTACATCCACCCCTCCTTAAACAAAATTTTCGTCCTCGAAAATTGCTCAAGCAAATAACTCAGGATATTTGTCCAACATCTCTTGCTGTCTTTCCCATGTGGCTTCTTCAATGCCGTGATTTGTCCATAAAACTTTCACCAATGGAATCTCTTTGTTTCTCAGAGTCTTGACTGCATATTCCAAAATCTGTATTGGTTTCTCCTCATACTCCAGTGTCGGCTCTAAACCAATATCCGATGGCTGGATGACCTGCATCGCACTTTCTTAACATTGACACATGGAAGACATTATGAACTTTATCCAATGATGGAGGCAGTTGCAGTCTGTAAGCTGTACTCCCGACTTTTGCCAAGACAGGGAAGGGTCCAATAAATCTAGGATTAAGTTTTCCCTTCTTGCCAAATCTTAAGACTCCTCTAAATGGTGACACCTTTAAGAATACTTCGTCTCCTACTGCAAACTCGAGTTCCCTTCTCCTTTGATCTGCATAACACTTCTGCCGGCTTTGTGTAGTCATCATTCTTTTTCGAATGGTGGCAATCTTATCTGACATTTGCTGCAGAATATCGGGTCCAAGAAGTTTTGCTTCACCAATCTCATCCCAATAAAGAGGTGACCTACATTTCCTACCATACAGTGCTTCATATGGTGCCATACCAATGGTGGACTGATAACTGTTATTGTAGGAGAACTCAACTAGAGGTAATTGTCTGCTCCAAGTTGTCTGAAAGTCAAGTACACATGCTCTCAATATATCTTCGAGTATTTGAATAGTCCTTTCAGATTGGCCATCGGTCTGTGGGTGAAAAGCTGTGCTGAAAGATAACTTTGTACCTAATGTATCTTGCAAACTTTTCCAAAATCGAGAGGTAAACCTGGGGTCACGGTCAGAGACAATGGATACTGGGATTCCATGCAACCTGATAATTTCCTGAACATAAAGATCAGCAAATTGGTCCATCGTATAGGTGGTCCTTACAGGTAAAAAATGGGCTGATTTCGTCAGTCTATCCACCACAACCCAAATACAATCATGCCCTTTTGTCGTCTTAGGTAGTCCTACAACGAAATCCATAGCTATGTGTTCCCACTTCCATTCGGGAATAGGCAACGGCTGAAGAGTACCTCCTGGACGTTGGTGCTCGGCTTTGACTTGTTGGCATACTAAACAGGACTCTACATACTTAGCAACATCCCTTTTTAGGTTAGGCCACCAGTACTGTAACTTCAGGTCTCGGTACATCTTGGTGCAGCCAGGATGTACAGAAAAGGAAGAGGAGTGCGCCTCAGACAAGATCAACTTACGCAATTCCACATCATTAGGAATGCACCACCGATTCCTAAACCTCAGGATTCCATCCTTGGAGAGACTGAACCCGGAGGTGGTGTCCTTCAACTTATTCATCATGCTGATATTTTCCTCTGAATCCCTCTGTTGTACATCCTTGATCTTTTCTAAAATTGTTGGTTGAATAGTTAACTCAGCGAGCAAGACAGATAACTCTGGAACTATCTCCAAGTCAAACCTCTGAACTTCTGTTCTTAAGGGTATAGACATGGTTGAAACCACGGGCTGCATTGTTGTTGACATCCTACTCAACGCATCAGCTACAGAGTTAGCCTTCCCGGGGTGATACTTGATCTCAAAATCATAGTCCTTGACAAATTCCAACCAACGTCTCTGTCTCATGTTCAACTCCTTCTGTGTGAAAAGGTACTTTAGGCTTTTATGGTCAGAAAACACCTCACATTGCTGTCCATATAAATAGTGTCTCCAAATCTTCAAAGCAAAAACGACAGCAGCTAATTCTAGATCATGGGTGGGGTAATTTTGCTCGTAATTCTTTAGCTGCCTAGAAGCATACGCTATAACTTTACCCTCTTGCATCAGGACACAACCTAAACCAACTTTAGACGCATTGCAGTAAACACTAAATTTTCCTCCTTCGGTTGGGAGGGTCAATACAGGGGCTGTTGTTAACTTCAGTTTTAACGTCTGGAAGCTGTCTTCACAGGCTTCAGTCCAAGAATACTTAATGTCCTTCTTTGTCAAGCTCGTCAGGGGTTTAGCTATCATAGAAAATCCCTTGATGAACTTTCTGTAATAGCCTGCCAATCCAAGGAAGCTGCGGACTTCACTGGCATTCTTAGGTTGAGGCCAATCCTTTACTGCCTGAATTTTGGTCGGGTCCACAGATATGCCATTAGCAGAAACTACATGGCCAAGGAAATTAACCTTATCTAACCAAAACTCACGCTTAGACAGCTTGGCATAAAGTTGATGCTCCTTCAATGTCGTCAAAACTACTTTTAAATGTTCTGCATGGTCAGCCACAGTTCGGGAGTATATCAAGATATCATCTATGAATACAATCACAAACTTATCCAAATACTCACGAAACACCCGGTTCATTAAATCCATGAAGGCTGCAGGGGCGTTTGTCAATCCAAACGACATGACTAAGAATTCGTAATGTCCATAGCGGGTTCTGAAGGCTGTCTTTGGTATATCTCCTTCTTTAACCTTCAGTTGGTAATAACCCGAACGTAAATCTATCTTTGAAAATACCTTAGCTTCTTGCAATTGGTCAAACAAATCATCAATCCTCGGTAAGGGGTACCTATTCTTGATTGTCAACTTATTTAGTTCCCTGTAGTCTATGCACATTCTAAGAGAACCATCTTTCTTCCTTACAAATAAGACTGGTGCACCCCAAGGAGAACTGCTGGGGCGAATAAATCCCTTGTCAACCAATTCCTGCAGTTGGACCTTCAATTCTTTCAACTCAACAGGTGCCATACGGTAAGGATTTTTAGATACAGGTGATGCCTCAGGGTATGTATCAATTACGAATTCTATTTCTCTATCAGGTGGTATACCCGGTAAATCATCTAAGAATGCCTCGGGAAACTCCCGGACTATAGGAATATCCTGTAGCTCAATTTTATTCTTCACCCGGTGATCTATCACACTAGCCAGGTAGCTCTCACAACCACATCTCAGCATTCGGTATATTTCTAGTGAGGATATAATTGGTATCTTACTTATTTTAGGAATAGCTTGGAAGGAATAATGATTGCCATTTGGGGGTCTAAAATCAACTATTCCAGATCTACAACTTATTGTGGCATGATGCTTAAATAACCAATCCATCCCTAATATCACTTCATACCCTTTTATGTCAATGACAATTAATTCCGCATAGAGGTGTTGACTTAAATAATGTTTAAGTCTTAATTTGTTTTTGATGATGAATTTGTCTGCTTAATATTGTAATTTGATTATGTTTATTAATTGAATTTAATGAAATGCATTTGAGTTAGATTTGTTGGAGATACCCTTAAAAAAGGTATTTTAGTTTTTAATGCATATGATTAAGTGTACAGGGCTGAAATGTGTTAAGCAAAAGAATCAGTCCACCGGTCACAAAACGACAAGAGCGGAGTCGTTTAAAATGGTCAGTCCACCGCTCACTAAAAGACAAAGGCGGATGAGCGAAAAGAATCAGTCCACGCTAACGACCCTAGACGACAAAGGCGGATGAGCGAAAAGAATCAGTCCACCGCTCGCTAGACGACAAAGGCGGATGAGCGAAAAGAATCAGTCCACCGCTCGCTAGACGACAAAGGCGGATGAGTAAACCAAATTACTCTTCCGGCCACAAAACGACAAAGGCGGATGACTTCAATAAAATACTCTTCCGGTCACTAAACGACAAAGGCGGAAGACAACTATGAATCAATCATCCGATGCCGGTTCAAGCATTAAGAGCTTCATCATCCGACGTCGGTTCAAGGGTTTAAAGCTTCATCTTCCGTTGGCGGTTCAAGACTATAAGTCAGCTTTGTCTTCCGCCAGAATTCAAATTAGCCGCGAAGCTACAGTGACGTCGTTTTCAGCCATAACTCCAGAACATTAATGGCGACGACGATTTGCAACTACAAACGGCAACGGCTACCTGAACTTGTACGGAAGCTGCTCCAACGGTAACTAAACTTCTATGATTGGATAAGGAGCATTGAAGCCTAGCCAATTAGTAGACAGAGTATATAAGCTGAGCTTAGAGCACGAAGGAAGAACTTTTTGCCATTTTGAATTCTGAGCCCTAGGTGCGAAAATTATTACTTTGAATTCTCAATCTACACCTCTCTACTCCAAAACTTGAGATTCTGTTTTGAGAGCTTGTAGATCATTGTATTCTGTATTTCAAACTTGAATATCCTGTAAGGCAGTGGATTGACACCCGCTAAGTTCAATCCAGGATTGTGAAAGGCTGTGGATCGAAGCCCGTAAGGTCGATCAGATTTTCTCGTTGAGGAGAAGTAAGAAATCTTCAAGGGAGAGCCTTGGAGCGTGGACGTAGGCAGTTTGGCCGAACCACGTAAAAATACTGGTGTCTAATTTCTCTTTCTCTCTCTTTACATTATTTGATTACTAGTGCTGTAACTAAGTTTAATCAAGAAGAGAAATTAGATTAAATTGAAATTAAAATTAAAAAGTCTAATTCACCCCCCTCTTAGACAATTCCGATCCTACAATTGGTATCAGAGAAAGGTTTATATTGTCTAAGCTATTTATCTAAGAGATATTGCTGTATCTGAAATGGCATTCAACGTTAACAACTCACAAATAGAAGGTCAGGCAACAAATAGACCTCCATTCTTTGATGGTAGTGACTATGTCTATTGGAAGTCTAGAATGAAAATATTCATTCAAGCCATAGACTATGAGACCTGGTGTATTATAGAGAATGGTCCTTACAAGGCCATGAAAACTGTTGATGGGAAAAGTATCCCTAAGGACTCTTCTGAGTTAACAGAGTCTGATAAGAGAAATCTAAGCCTTAATGCTAAGGCTGTAAACACCTTGTACTGTGCCTTAAATAGAGATGAATTTAATAGGGTACAAGGGTGTGAAAGTGCTCAAGAAATTTGGCACTTATTAGAGGTCACACACGAGGGCACAAATCAAGTTAAGGAGAGCAAACTGAATATGCTCATTCACGAGTATGAATTATTTTCTATGCCCAAAGATGAGTCTGTCTCTTCCATGTTTACAAGATTCACTAACATTACTAATGGTTTGAAAGCTCTTGGTAAGTCTTATTCTAGTGAAGAACAGGTCAGGAAGATCCTCAGGTGTCTTCCAAGAAGCTGGCAGCCAAAGGTGACTGCAATTCAGGAAGCAAAGGATCTTAAAGCTCTAAAGCTTGAAGAGCTCATTGGATCTCTCATGACACATGAGATCACAATGAGGTCAAATGAGAAAGAAGACCTTAAGGAAAAAGAGACCTCCAAAAGAAAAGATATTGCTATGAAAGCTTCTTCAAGTAAATGTGAAGCCTCTGAGGATGAAGAAGAAGAGGAGGATGAGGACATTGCTCTTATTACTAGGAGATTCAGCAAGTTCCTTCGAAGGAAGAAGCTGCAGGGAAGAAGATTTCCCAAGAATGAAAAGCAATCCAAAGACAAGGAGTTCACCTGTTTTGGATGTGGAAAGCCAGGCCACATGAAGGCTGACTGTCCACAAGTTAAAGGTCCCAAGAAATTCAAGAAAAAGGCTATGAAGGCCACTTGGGATGACAGTGAAGGTGACACTTCATCTTCAGTTGATGAGGAAGTTGCAAACCTGTGCTTCATGGCACTCGAGGAAAAGGTTAGTACTTCTTCTTCAAATGTATCTAGTGATAGTGACAGTGATGATGAAGAAGGTGAAATAATTGACGCCTTTGATGACTTAGTTAAACAGTTTGGCATGCTGAAAAATAAATACAATTTGTTGAAAAAGGAGAATACAGATTTATTAGAAAAGCAGGCCAATGAACTTAGTATGCATGAAAAGGAAGTTTCTGCTCTTAAAAGAAAAATGAGACGTTAAATAGACTTGTTCTGAATTTCACTGAAGGAAGTAAAAATCTGAACATGTTATTGAGCAGTCAGAGAGTGCAGTTTGATAAAACTGGTCTAGGGTATGAAGGGTTTAGTAAAAAGAAAACATATAAAAGGCTTTTTGTTAAATCCACTGTCTGTCATGCATGCAATGAAGTTGGACATAAATCATTTGTATATCCATTAAATTCAAACAACAAGAAAACTGGGAGTAAATTACAGTGGGTTCCCAAAGGAACCAAAACTAACACCAGGACCCAAAGATTTGGGTACCTAAGAAGACTGTTTGAACTTTCTATTGCAGGTTGACTGCTCTCTCGGGAAAAACCAGTGGTATCTCGACAGCGGATGCTCGAGACATATGACGGGGGACTCAACTAAATTTGCTGCAGTCAGCAAAAAGAAAGGAAGTGTTACCTTTGGTGGAAACCAAAAAGGTAAAATCGTTGGCATTGGTAACATAGGTAACCCTATCAATCCTGTTATAGAAAATGCTTTATTAGTTGATGGGTTAAAACATAATCTACTTAGCATTAGTCAATTATGTGACAAAGGTTATGAAGTAATATTCAAATCAGATTCATGTATAATTAAAGATGCTGCAAATGCCAAAATTCTCTTTACTGGCTTTAGGAAAGAAAATATTTATGTCATTGACATTGATGATATTGATTGTAGTATTGAAAAATGCTTTGCTGTGAATTCTTCTATTGACGGTTGGATCTGGCATAGGAGATTAGGACACGTAGGGATGGATACCTTAGCTAAGATTACTAAGGAGAACTTAGTTAGAGGTATTCCTAAGATATCCTTTGAAAAGGATAAAGTCTGTGAAGCTTGTCAAATGGGCAAGCAGATCAAAAGCTCCTTTGCATCTAAGAATGCAATTTCTACTTCTAAGCCTCTCCAACTCCTTCATATGGACCTCTTCGGTCCTTCCAATATAACCAGCCTAGGAGGAAAATTCTATGCATTTGTCATTGTTGATGATTTTTCTAGATTTACTTGGGTTCATTTTCTGAAGTCTAAGGATGAAACCTTTGACACCTTTTCTAGTTTTAGGAAAAGAGTTCAAAATGACAAGGAGCTCACCATTGTTGCTATTCGTAGTGATCATGGTGGAGAGTTTGAAAAAGAGAAATTTGAACTCCTGTGTCTCAAATATGGAATTGAGCACAATTTCTCTTCTCCTAGGACCCCTCAGCAAAATGGTGTTGTTGAGCGGAAAAATAGATCCCTTCAAGAGCTTGCTAGGACCATGCTTAATGAAAACTCCCTTCCTAAGTATTTCTGGGCTGAAGCTGTAGCAACAGCCTGTTATGTACTTAATCGGGTCTCCATAAGACCTATCCTAGAGAAAACTCCATATGAGCTATGGAGTGGAAAAACTCCTTCTGTCAAGTATTTTAGAGCATTTGGCAGTAAATGCTTCATTCTCAATACTAAGGATAACTTAGGAAAATTCGATTCCAAATCTGATGTTGGAATTTTTCTTGGTTATTCTCTGACCAGTAAGCATATAGGGTTTCAATAGGAGAACTCTAGTAGTAGAGGAATCCGTTCATGTCAACTTTGATGAGTCTCCTCAGCCCATATTAAATGTGGATGAGAATGATGGTGTAGTTGTCCATTAGACTCTCTTTCCTTAGAAAAACCTACAGATCCCTCTCAAGCAGAAAAATCTTTAGAACCATCTTCAACATCTCTTGATATAATTCCTGTCAAGGATGAAAATCCTACTTTACCAAGAGATTGGAAATATGTCAGAAATCATCCAATAGATGAGGTCTTAGGTGATCCCTCTTTAGGAGTTAAGACTAGATCCTCTATTAGGAATCTCTGTGCCAATGTGGCATTTATATCTCAAGTAGAACCTAAGAAGTTGAAGAGGCCGAGAGTGATGAAAACTGGATTTTAGCTATGCAAGAGGAGCTAAATCAATTTGAAAGGAGCAAGGTATGGGAACTTGTTCCACGGCCTAAGGATCATCCAATTATTGGAACAAAATGGATTTATAAGAATAAATTAGATGAAAATGGGATAGTAGTTAGAAATAAAGCTAGACTTGTAGCTAAGGATACTCTCAAGAAGAGGGAATTGATTTTGAAGAATCCTTTGCCCCTGTAGCTAGATTAGAGTCAATTAGAATGCTTCTAGCTTTGCTTGCTACAAAAACTTCACACTCTTTCAAATGGATGTAAATAGTGCATTTTTAAATGGTTATATAACTGAAGAAGTTTATGTAGAGCAACCTTTAGGTTTTGAAGCCTTTGATAAACCTGACCATGTCTTCAAACTTAGGAAAGCTCTCTATGGACTTAAGCAGGCTCCTAGAGCTTGGTATGACAGATTGAAGAACTTCTTGAGGAAAGGAATTTCAATAAGGGTAACTCCGATTCAACTCTGTTACCATGCAAAGGAGAAGAACATTTGTTGGTTCAAATTTATGTCGATGACATTATCTTTGGCTCAACTAATGTCAAAATGTGTAATGAGTTTTCATCCCTCATGCAAAGTGAATTCGAGATGAGTATGATGGGGGAGTTAAAGTTTTTCTTAGGATTCCAGATTAGTCAATCTTCTGATGGAATTTTCTTCTGTCAAGAAAAATACATCAAGGACTTCTTAAGAAATTCGGTCTAGAATCTGTCAAATCTTCTAAAACTCCCATGAGTACCACTACTAAATTGGACAAGGATGAAATTGGTATAAGTGTAGATATCAAGAATATCGTGGTATGATTGGTTCTCTGTTGTATCTGACTGCTAGTAGGCCAGATATACTCTTTAGGTTTGTCTGTGTGCTAGATTCCAGGCTTGCCCTAAGGAATCTCACTTATCGGCTGTCAAAAGAATTTTCAAATACTTAAGTGGGACTCAAGATTTAGGATTATGGTATCCAAAGGGCACCTCCTTTGATCTAGTCGGCTATTCAGATTCTGACTATGCTGGTAGTCTTATTGATAGAAAAAGCACCAGTGACACTTGTCAATTCTTAGGAGAGTCTCTAGTGTCTTGGTATTCTAAGAAACAGAATTCTGTTGCATTATCAACTGCTGAAAGTGAATATATTGCTGCTGGCAGTTGCTGTGCACAAATGTTATGGGATGAAACATACTCTAGAAGATTATAATCTGTTTATAATAGGATTCCTATTCGGTGTGATAACACCAGTGCTATAAACATCTCTAAAAATCCTATTCAACATTCTAGAACAAAACACATAGATGTCAGATATCACTTCATTCGTGATCATGTTCAAAAAGGTGACATATCTTAGAGTTTGTCAATTCCGAAGATCATTGGCAGATATTTTCACAAGCTTTAGATGAGAAAACATTCTGTGGTATTAGAATAAGATTAGGTCTTCTCAAGTATGAGAAAAGTTAAGTTTTTTTCCTTATTTTTCTGTCTTTATTGTTCACATCCTCCGGTCCTTTTTTGTTTCATTTTTTCACCGGAAGATATACATCATCCACTGACCGGATGATACATTTCTAATCTGTCACACATGTCTTTAATCGGACAATATCAATCTTACACGTGTGATTTCCGCATGTCGGGCGTAGTTCTCTCTCGTTTAAACTTGGCTTTCTCTCCGAAACGGTTCATCTTTCGCGCCCTTTCTCTCTATCGACAACCCTTGCTCTCTAGGTCGTCTTCCCAAAATTTCTCCAATGGACCAAGCTTTTGCACACGATCATGAAGCGTGTTCTTCAAGGGGTGGTGCTGAATCTGCGAAAAAGAAAGCCAAACCCAATCCTAGACCGGCTCGGGTGTTCCCTCGGGCAACCAGTTGGCCGTCACTCTACTTCATATCAGAAGCGGCTAAAATCCGATATCACGGCGACTTTAAGGACAAAAAGTTGATTCCGGGTCGTGGTATGGTTCCTGACGAACTTGTTTCTTTAAATATAGTAACACCCCTGGCCGATATTGGATTACTAGGACTGTTTGAGGTTGAATCCTTCTATTTTCCCTCTGCCATTAGGATGTTCTATGCTAATCTTAGCGCTACTTCTGATCACTCACTCATATCTAGCTATGTGCTTGAGAAAACCATAGAGCTTACCTCAAATCCATCAATGAACTTTTGGGAGCCCCCCATTTGGATAATCACCCTAAAATCTATTCTATTGGTCAAGAAATTCCATTCCTAAAGCTTTCTGATGGCCAACAATTCCTAAAGGAAATTGCTCTAGATCCGAGCAATATTCCAAACCCTCTCAAAAGCAGCAATCTAACCATTAGAGCTAGCTGCTTCATCAAATGATCTGCTACAATGTCATTCCTAAAGGGGGACATTATGATGACATTAGCAGCATGGAGCATGTCATCCTTTATGCCATCTATATGAAGTTTCCCTGTAGATATGGATACATCATCCTGCGAAGGATGATTCAGAGTGTTTCGTCAGGGACCACATCCTTCCCTAACAACCTCCTACTCATGAAGATTTTTCAGAAGAATCAGGTTGAATTTCCTGAGGATGAGCAATGCCCACCTGTCTGAACTACCAGATATACTCCAAGAATACCTTGTCCAGGATGAGAATAAGAAGAACGTCCAAGGAGTTTGTCTTGGATCAGTCCAAGCAGAGGGTAGCTAAGGTCAAAGCTGCCAAAAAGGGCAAACAGGACGTGAGTTTGGATACAGAATCATCTGTTCAAGAAGGTGGTGGTGATTCTGAGATCCCTGCCTTTGATCTTTCCCCTCCTAGTCCTAGGGTCACTCGGCCTAAACGTCCTCCACCATTGACCAGTCGCCGTGCCCCTTCTACAAGGATTAGCCAACCTGCTCCAATAGCTTCTGCACATCCATTTAAGGCTATTTATGCCCCCTCTGCACCTAGCCTACCTTCACCTCCTTCTCCTCCACCTTCTCTCATCCTGCCTTCACAACCTGCTCTTCCCTCCATCTCTCCGGTATTTCGGGCCATTTCCTCAATCATTAAACATGGTCCTCCAGCTCAACCCTCTTTGCCATCGCTGCCTCCACCTGCCTCATCTGGGCACCCTCTGCCTGCAGCCCTTTTGGAAACTGCTCAGGCCGAAGTTGTTCCAAGGAGGAAAAGAAAACTTGTCCTGGCAGAAGAGTCTGATCAGGATAATGTGGATGCTCCTTTGTCTCCTATTGCTCAATCTTCTACCCCTCCCACGGTTCAACAACCAGTGTCTCCAGTCCTTCTCCCTGCTCCAATAGTTTCCCTACCTCTTACAGTTCAAGTGACCTCACCAATTCCTAATGTCACTCCTGCCACTCCTATCCTTTATAAGAGGAGATCATCTATCAGTGAGGAACTGTACCTTGAGCTGAAGTCATGCCTTGCAAATCTAAAGACAGACTTCGATTCAAAGTTAAATCAACTCAAGGTGGATTTGCAAGAAGCTGCTGTGGTGGAACGGGGTCAAATGGATCAGAAATGGGACAGGCACACTAAAATCTTCTCTCGTGATCTTAAGGCTCTCCAATCTAAAGTTGAGGGTCTTTGTCCTGCACCTCATATTCCTCTCAGACCTTCTGAGCCTACTTATGAAGACCTCCTCCTTCCTTTCTCCAGACCAGAGGTTGTTACAGATTCTAGAGTGCTGCCTTTGGATTTACAAGAGTCTGAACTAGCATTCTCTACCTCTGCTTGCTCTTTCAGTACAGGAGCCATCTTAGAGCCCTCAAGTCCAATGGATACAACCCCTATCGCTCCCCTGGAAGTGCCTCACTCTCCTGCTGCTCCTCAATCGTGCCTTCTCCAAGTCAGGATCTGGTGGTTTCTCCAGAACCAGTTCCCATTGTCAATTCCTGCACGGACTTGGTGATCTATCAGGCACCTCTACCTCGTGATCTGATTCACTTCAAGCTCTAGTGGATGCCTACTTCAATCCTGCACTCACATTGCCCTCTTGGCTATCATGCTTTTTGGAAGAGATTTTTAGATTCCTGTCATAAAAGATGATTTTGTTTTATCTGTATACATTTCTTTATAGATCTCTATTTTGAATCAGGAACTCTTTCTTTTTTAATATTCTTGTGTTGAATGCCATGTTTTCTGCTGTCTTTCTCTGTTTATTGTTTTTGATAATGTCAATGGGGGAGACATGTATGCAAATGTGTGTTGATTTAGTTCTGGATATGATCTCTGTCTGATTTGTTGCTTTTTTGATATCTGATGCATATATTATGGGGGGACTTCAATTATGGCGGGAGTTATACGTACATCAAATTTTGATAGGTTGTCATCATCAAAAAGGGGGAGATTGTTGACTCTAAATAATGTTTAAGTCTTAATTTGTTTTTTGATGATGAATTTGTCTGCTTAATATGTAATTGATTATGTCTATAATTGAATTTAATGAACTGCATTTGAGTTAGATTTGTTGGAGATACCCTTAAAAAGGGTTATTTAGTTTTTAATGCATATGATTAAGTGTACAGGGCTGAAATGTGTTAAGCAAAAGAATCAGTCCACCGGTCACAAAACGACAAGAGCGGAGTCGGTTAAAATGGTCAGTCCACCGGTCACTAAACGACAAAGGCGGATGAGCGAAAAAAATTAGTCCACCGCTCACTAAACGACAAAGGCGGATGAGCGAAAAGAATTAGTCCACCGCTCACTAAAAGACAAAGGCGGATGAGCGAAAAGAATTAGTCCACCGCTCACTAAAAGACAAAGGCGGATGAGCGAAAAGAATCAGTCCACCGCTCGCTAGACGACAAAGTCGGATGAGTAAACCAAATTACTCTTCCGGCCACAAAACGACAAAGGCGGATGACTTCAATAAAATACTCTTCCGGCCACAAAACGACAAAGGCGGATGACTTCAATAAAATGCTCTTCCGGCCACTAAACGACAAAGGCGGAAGACAACTATGAATCAATCATCCGATGCCGGTTCAAGCATTAAGAGCTTCATCATCCGACGCCGGTTCAAGGGTTTAAAGCTTCATCTTCCGTTGGCGGTTCAAGACTATAAGTCAGCTTTGTCTTCCGCCAGAATTCAAATTAGCCGCGAAGCTACAGTGACGTCGTTTTCAGCCATAACTCCAGAACATTAATGGCGACGACGATTTGCAACTACAAACGGCAACGGCTACCTGACCTTGTACGGAAGCTGCTCCAACGGTAACTAAACTTCTATTATTGGATAAGGAGCATTGAAGCCTAAGCCAATTATGAGACAGAGTATATAAGCTGAGCTTAGAGCACGAAGGAAGAACTTTTGCCATTTTGAATTCTGAGCCCTAGGTGCGAAAATTATTACTCTGAATTCTCAATCTACACCTCTCTACTCCAAAACTTGAGATTCTGTTTTGAGAGCTTGTAGATCATTATATTCTGTATTTCAAACTTGAATATCCTGTAAGGCAGTGGATTGACAGCCCGCTAAGTTCAATCCAGGATTGTGAAAGGCTGTGGATCGAAGCCCGTAAGGTCGATCAGAATTTCTCGTTGAGGAGAAGTAAGAAATCTTCAAGGGAGAGCCTTGGAGCGTGGACGTAGGCAGTTTGGCCGAACCACGTAAAAATACTGGTGTCTAATTTCTCTTTCTCTCTCTTTACATTATTTGATTACTAGTGCTGTAACTAAGTTTAATCAAGAAGAGAAATTAGATTAAATTGAAATTAAAATTAATTGTCTAATTCACCCCCCCTCTTAGACAATTCCGATCCTACAATTGGTATCAGAGCAAGGTTTATATTGTCTAAGCTATTTATCTAAGAGATATTGCTGTATCTGAAATGGCATTCAACGTTAACAACTCACAAATAGAAGGTCAGGCAACAAATAGACCTCCATTCTTTGATGGTAGTGACTATGTCTATTGGAAGTCTAGAATGAAAATATTCATTCAAGCCATAGACTATGAGACCTGGTGTATTATAGAGAATGGTCCTTACAAGGCCATGAAAACTGTTGATGGGAAAAGTATCCCTAAGGACTCTTCTGAGTTAACAGAGTCCGATAAGAGAAATCTAAGCCTTAATGCTAAGGCTGTAAACACCTTGTACTGTGCCTTAAATAGAGATGAATTTAATAGGGTACAAGGGTGTGAAAGTGCTCAAGAAATTTGGCACTTATTAGAGGTCACACACGAGGGCACAAATCAAGTTAAGGAGAGCAAACTGAATATGCTCATTCACGAGTATGAATTATTTTCTATGCCCAAAGATGAGTCTGTCTCTTCCATGTTTACAAGATTCACTAACATTACTAATGGTTTGAAAGCTCTTGGTAAGTCTTATTCTAGTGAAGAACAGGTCAGGAAGATCCTCAGGTGTCTTCCAAGAAGCTGGCAGCCAAAGGTGACTGCAATTCAGGAAGCAAAGGATCTTAAAGCTCTAAAGCTTGAAGAGCTCATTGGATCTCTCATGACACATGAGATCACAATGAGGTCAAATGAGAAAGAAGACCTTAAGGAAAAAGAGACCTCCAAAAGAAAAGATATTGCTATGAAAGCTTCTTCAAGTAAATGTGAAGCCTCTGAGGATGAAGAAGAAGAGGAGGATGAGGACATTGCTCTTATTACTAGGAGATTCAGCAAGTTCCTTCGAAGGAAGAAGCTGCAGGGAAGAAGATTTCCCAAGAATGAAAAGCAATCCAAAGACAAGGAGTTACCTGTTTTGGATGTGGAAAGCCAGGCCACATGAAGGCTGACTGTCCACAAGTTAAAGGTCCCAAGAAATTCAAGAAAAAGGCTATGAAGGCCACTTGGGATGACAGTGAAGGTGACACTTCATCTTCAGATGATGAGGAAGTTGCAAACCTGTGCTTCATGGCACTCGAGGAAAAGGTTAGTACTTCTTCTTCAAATGTATCTAGTGATAGTGATAGTGATGATGAAGAAGGTGAAATAATTGACGCCTTTATGACTTAGTTAAACAGTTTGGCATGCTGAAAAATAAATACAATTTGTTGAAAAAGGAGAATACAGATTTATTAGAAAAGCAGGCCAATGAACTTAGTATGCATGAAAAGGAAGTTTCTGCTCTTAAAAAGAAAAATGAGACGTTAAATAGACTTGTTCTGAATTTCACTGAAGGAAGTAAAAATCTGAACATGTTATTGAGCAGTCAGAGAGTGCAGTTTGATAAAACTGGTCTAGGGTATGAAGGGTTTAGTAAAAAGAAAACATATAAAAGGCTTTTTGTTAAATCCACTGTCTGTCATGCATGCAATGAAGTTGGACATAAATCATTTGTATATCCATTAAATTCAAACAACAAGAAAACTGGGAGTAAATTACAGTGGGTTCCCAAAGGAACCAAAACTAACACCAGGACCCAAAAGATTTGGGTACCTAAGAAGACTGCTTGAACTTTCTATTGCAGGTTGACTGCTCTCCCGGGAAAAACCAGTGGTATCTCGACAGCGGATGCTCGAGACATATGACGGGGGACTCAACTAAATTTGCTGCAGTCAGCAAAAAGAAAGGAAGTGTTACCTTTGGTGGAAACCAAAAAGGTAAAATCGTTGGCATTGGTAACATAGGTAACCCTATCAATCCTGTTATAGAAAATGCTTTATTAGTTGATGGGTTAAAACATAATCTACTTAGCATTAGTCAATTATGTGACAAAGGTTATGAAGTAATATTCAAATCAGATTCATGTATAATTAAAGATGCTGCAAATGGCAAAATTCTCTTTACTGGCTTTAGGAAAGAAAATATTTATGTCATTGACATTGATGATATTGATTGTAGTATTGAAAAATGCTTTGCTGTGAATTCTTCTATTGACGGTTGGATCTGGCATAGGAGATTAGGACACGTAGGGATGGATACCTTAGCTAAGATTACTAAGGAGAACTTAGTTAGAGGTATTCCTAAGATATCCTTTGAAAAGGATAAAGTCTGTGAAGCTTGTCAAATGGGCAAGCAGATCAAAAGCTCCTTTGCATCTAAGAATGCAATTTCTACTTCTAAGCCTCTCCAACTCCTTCATATGGACCTCTTCGGTCCTTCCAACATAGCCAGCCTAGGAGGAAAATTCTATGCATTTGTCATTGTTGATGATTTTTCTAGATTTACTTGGGTTCATTTTCTGAAGTCTAAGGATGAAACCTTTGACACCTTTCTAGTTTTAGGAAAAGAGTTCAAAATGAAAAGGAGCTCACCATTGTTGCTATTCGTAGTGATCATGGTGGAGAGTTTGAAAATGAGAAATTTGAACTCCTGTGTCTCAAATATGGAATTGAGCACAATTTCTCTTCTCCTAGGACCCCTCAGCAAAATGGTGTTGTTGAGCGGAAAAATAGATCCCTTCAAGAGCTTGCTAGGACTATGCTTAATGAAAACTCCCTTCCTAAGTATTTCTGGGCTGAAGCTGTAGCAACAGCCTGTTATGTACTTAATCGGGTCTCCATAAGACCTATCCTAGAGAAAACTCCATATGAGCTATGGAGTGGAAAAACTCCTTCTGTCAAGTATTTTAGAGCCTTTGGCAGTAAATGCTTCATTCTCAATACTAAGGATAACTTAGGAAAATTCGATTCCAAATCTGATGTTGGAATTTTTCTTGGTTATTCTCTGACCAGTAAAGCATATAGGGTTTTCAATAGGAGAACTCTAGTAGTAGAGGAATCCGTTCATGTCAACTTTGATGAGTCTCCTCAGCCCATATTAAATGTGGATGAGAATGATGGTGTAGTTTGTCAATTAGACTCTCTTTCCTTAGAAAAACCTACAGATCCCTCTCAAGCAGAAAAATCTTTAGAACCATCTTCAACATCTCTTGATATAATTCCTGTCAAGGATGAAAATCCTACTTTACCAAGAGATTGGAAATATGTCAGAAATCATCCATAGATGAGGTCTTAGGTGATCCCTCTTTAGGAGTTAAGACTAGATCCTCTATTAGGAATCTCTGTGCCAATGTGGCATTTATATCTCAAGTAGAACCTAAGAAGTTTGAAGAGGCCGAGAGTGATGAAAACTGGATTTTAGCTATGCAAGAGGAGCTAAATCAATTTGAAAGGAGCAAGGTATGGGAACTTGTTCCACGGCCTAAGGATCATCCAATTATTGGAACAAAATGGATTTATAAGAATAAATTAGATGAAAATGGGATAGTAGTTAGAAATAAAGCTAGACTTGTAGCTAAGGGATACTCTCAAGAAGAGGGAATTGATTTTGAAGAATCCTTTGCCCCTGTAGCTAGATTAGAGTCAATTAGAATGCTTCTAGCTTTTGCTTGCTACAAAAACTTCACACTCTTTCAAATGGATGTAAATAGTGCATTTTTAAATGGTTATATAACTGAAGAAGTTTATGTAGAGCAACCTTTAGGTTTTGAAGCCTTTGATAAACCTGACCATGTCTTCAAACTTAGGAAAGCTCTCTATGGACTTAAGCAGGCTCCTAGAGCTTGGTATGACAGATTGAAGAACTTCCTTGAGGAAAGGAATTTCAATAAGGGTAACTCCGATTCAACTCTGTTTACCATGCAAAAGGAGAAGAACATTTTGTTGGTTCAAATTTATGTCGATGACATTATCTTTGGCTCAACTAATGTCAAAATGTGTAATGAGTTTTCATCCCTCATGCAAAGTGAATTCGAGATGAGTATGATGGGGGAGTTAAAGTTTTTCTTAGGATTCCAGATTAGTCAATCTTCTGATGGAATTTTCTTCTGTCAAGAAAAATACATCAAGGAACTTCTTAAGAAATTCGGTCTAGAATCTGTCAAATCTTCTAAAACTCCCATGAGTACCACTACTAAATTGGACAAGGATGAAATGGTATAAGTGTAGATATCAAGAAATATCGTGGTATGATTGGTTCTCTGTTGTATCTGACTGCTAGTAGGCCAGATATACTCTTTAGTGTTTGTCTGTGTGCTAGATTCCAGGCTGCCCCTAAGGAATCTCACTTATCGGCTGTCAAAAGAATTTTCAAATACTTAAGTGGGACTCAAGATTTAGGATTATGGTATCCAAAGGGCACCTCCTTTGATCTAGTCGGCTATTCAGATTCTGACTATGCTGGTAGTCTTATTGATAGAAAAAGCACCAGTGACACTTGTCAATTCTTAGGAGAGTCTCTAGTGTCTTGGTATTCTAAGAAACAGAATTCTGTTGCATTATCAACTGCTGAAAGTGAATATATTGCTGCTGGCAGTTGCTGTGCACAAATGTTATGGATGAAACATACTCTAGAAGATTATAATCTGTTTTATAATAGGATTCCTATTCGGTGTGATAACACCAGTGCTATAAACATCTCTAAAAATCCTATTCAACATTCTAGAACAAAACACATAGATGTCAGATATCACTTCATTCGTGATCATGTTCAAAAGGTGACATATCTTTAGAGTTTGTCAATTCCGAAGATCAATTGGCAGATATTTTCACAAAGCCTTTAGATGAGAAAACATTCTGTGGTATTAGAATAAGATTAGGTCTTCTCAAGTATGAGAAAAGTTAAGTTTTTTTCCTTATTTTTCTGTCTTTATTGTTCACATCCTCCGGTCCTTTTTTTTTTTTTTTTTTTTTCCTTATTTTTCTGTCTTTATTGTTCACATCCTCCGGTCCTTTTTTTTTTTTTTTTTTTTTTTTTTTTTTTTTTTTTTTTTTTTTTTTTTTTTTTTTTTTTTTTTTTTTTTTTTTTTTTTTTTTTTTTTTTTTTTTTTTTTTTTTTTTTTTTTTTTTTTTTTTTTTTTTTTTTTTTTTTTTTTTTTTTTTTTTTTTTTTTTTTTTTTTTTTTTTTTTTTTTTTTTTTTTTTTTTTTTTTTTTTTTTTTTTTTTTTTTTTTTTTTTTTTTTTTTTTTTTTTTTTTTCCTTATTTTTCTGTCTTTATTGTTCACATCCTCCGGTCCTTTTTTTTTTTTTTTTTTTTTTTTTTTTTCCTTATTTTTCTGTCTTTATTGTTCACATCCTCCGGTCCTTTTTTTTTTTTTTTTTTTTTTTTTTTTTTTTTTTTTTTTTTTTTTTTTTTTTTTTTTTTTTTTTTTTTTTTTTTTTTTTTTTTTTTTTTTTTTTTTTTTTTTTTTTTTTTTTTTTTTTTTTTTTTTTTTTTTTTTTTTTTTTTTTTTTTTTTTTTTTTTTTTTTTTTTTTTTTTTTTTTTTTTTTTTTTTTTTTTTTTTTTTTTTTTTTTTTTTTTTTTTTTTTTTTTTTTTTTTTTTTTTTTTTTTTTTTTTTTTTTTTTTTTTTTTTTTTTTTTTTTTTTTTTTTTTTTTTTTTTTTTTTTTTTTTTTTTTTTTTTTTTTTTTTTTTTTTTTTTTTTTTTTTTTTTTTCCTTATTTTTCTGTCTTTATTGTTCACATCCTCCGGTCCTTTTTTTTTTTTTTTTTTTTTTTTTTTTTTTTTTTTTTTTTTTTTTTTTTTTTTTTTTTTTTTTTTTTTTTTTTTTTTTTTTTTTTTTTTTTTTTTTTTTTTTTTTTTTTTTTTTTTTTTTTTTTTTTTTTTTTTTTTTTTTTTTTTTTTTTTTTTTTTTTTTTTTTTTTTTTTTTTTTTTTTTTTTTTTTTTTTTTTTTTTTTTTTTTTTTTTTTTTTTTTTTTTTTTTTTTTTTTTTTTTTTTTTTTTTTTTTTTTTTTTTTTTTTTTTTTTTTTTTTTTTTTTTTTTTTTTTTTTTTTTTTTTTTTTTTTTTTTTTTTTTTTTTTTTTTTTTTTTTTTTTTTTTTTTTTTTTTTTTTTTTTTTTTTTTTTTTTTTTTTTTTTTTTTTTTTTTTTTTCCTTATTTTTCTGTCTTTATTGTTCACATCCTCCGGTCCTTTTTTTTTTTTTTTTTTTTTTTTTTTTTTTTTTTTTTTTTTTTTTTTTTTTTTTTTTTTTTTTTTTTTTTTTTTTTTTTTTTTTTTCCTTATTTTTCTGTCTTTATTGTTCACATCCTCCGGTCCTTTTTTTTTTTTTTTTTTTTTTTTTTTTTTTTTTTTTTTTTTTTTTTTTTTTTTTTTTTTTTTTTTTTTTTTTTTCCTTATTTTTCTGTCTTTATTGTTCACATCCTCCGGTCCTTTTTTTTTTTTTTTTTTTTTTTTTTTTTTTTTTTTTTTTTTTTTTTTTTTTTTTTTTTTTTTTTTTTTTTTTTTTTTTTTTTTTTTTTTTTTCCTTATTTTTCTGTCTTTATTGTTCACATCCTCCGGTCCTTTTTTTTTTTTTTTTTTTTTTTTTCCTTATTTTTCTGTCTTTATTGTTCACATCCTCCGGTCCTTTTTTTTTTTTTTTTTTTTTTTTTTTTTTTTTTTTTTTTTTTTGGCCCATCTATATGAAGTCCCTGTAGATATTGGAGACATCATCCTTGCGAAGGATGATTTCATCGTGTTTCGTCAGGACCACATCCTTTCCCTACAACCTCCTACTCATGAAGATTTTTCAGAAGAATCAGGTGCATTTCCTGAGGATGAGCATCCCAACCTGTCTGAAACATACCAGCTATTACTCCAGGATACCCTTGTCCAGGATGAGACTTAAGAAGAACCGTCAAGGAGTTTTTGTCTTGGATCAGTCCAAGCAGAGGGTAGCTAAGGTCAAAGCTGCCCAAAAGGGCAAACAGGACGTGAGTTTGGATACAGATCATCTGTTCATGAAGGTGGTGGTGATTCTGAGATCCCTGCCCTTGATCTTTCCCCTCTAGTCCTAGGGTCACTCGGGCTCTAAACGTCCTCCACCTGTGACCAGCCTCCAGTGCCCCTCTTCAAGGATTAGCCAACTGCTCCAATAGCTTCTGCACATCCATTTGAGGCTATTTCTGCCCCTTCTGCACCTAGCCTACCTTCACCTCCTTCTCCTCCACCTTCTCTCATACTGCCTTCACAACCTGCTCTTCCCTCCATCTCTCCGGTATTTCGGGCCATTTCCTCAATCATTAAACATGGTCCTCCAGCTCAACCCTCTTTACCATCGCTGCCTCCACCTGCCTCATCTGGGCACCCTCTGCCTGCAGCCCTTTTGGAAACTGCTCAGGCGAAGTTGTTCCAAGGAGGAAAAGAAAACTTGTCCTGGCAGAAGAGTCTGATCAGGATAATGTGGATGCTCCTTTGTCTCCTATTGCTCAATCTTCTACTCCTACACCTCTCCTTCCTCCCACGGTTCAACAACCAGTGTCTCCAGTCCTTCTCCCTGCTCCAATAGTTTCCCTACCTCTTACAGTTCAAGTGACCTCACCAATTCCTACTGTCACTCCTGCCACTCCTATCCTTTATAAGAGGAGATCATCTATCAGTGAGGAACAGTACCTTGAGCTGAAGTCATGCCTTGCAAATCTAAAGACAGACTTCGATTCAAAGTTAAATCAACTCAAGGTGGATTTGCAAGAAGCTGCTGTGGTGGAACGGGGTCAAATGGATCAGAAATGGGACAGGCACACAAAAATCTTCTCTCGTGACCTTAAGGCTCTCCAGTCTAAAGTTGAGGGTCTCTGCCCTGCACCTCATATTCCTCTCAGACCTTCTGAGCCTACATATGAAGACCTCCTCCTTCCTTTCACCAGACCAGAGGTTGTTACCGATTCTAGAGTGATGCCTTTGGATTTACAAGAGTCTGAACTGGCATTCTCTACTTCTGTTGCTCTCTCAGTACAGGAGCCATCCTTAGAGCCCTCCAGTCCAATGGATACCTCTCCTATTGCTCCTCTGGAAGTGCCTCAATCTCCTGCTGCTCCTCAAATCGAGCCTTCTCCAAGTCAGGATCTGGTGGTTTCTCAAGAACCAGTTCCCATTGCCAATACCTGTACGGACTTGGTGATCTATCAGGCACCTCTACCTCGTGATCTTGCTTCACTTCAAGCTCTAGTGGATGCCTACTTCAATCCTGCACTCACATTGCCTTCTTGGGCTATCCATGCTTTTTGGAAGAGATTTTTAGATTCCTGTAATACACGATAATTTTGTTTTTATCTGTATACATTTTCCTTATAGATCTCTATTTTGAATCAGGAACTCTTTCCTTTTTAATATTCTTGAATGCCATGTTTTCTGCTGTCTTTCTCTGTTTATTGTTTTTGATAATGTCAATGGGGGAGACATGTATGCAAAATGTCAAAATGTGTTGTCTGATTTAGTTCTGGATATGCTCTCTGTTTGTTCTTTTGATATCAGATGCATATATTATGGGGGAGCTTAGATTATGGGGGAGTTATACGTATTTTGATAGGTTGTCATCATCATAAAGGGGGAGATTGTTGACTTAAATAATGTTTAAGTCTTAATTTGTTTTTGATGATGAATTGTCTGCTTAATATTGTAATTTGATATGTTTATTAATTGAATTTAATGAATGCATTTGAGTTAGCATTTGTTGGAGATACCCTAAAAAGGGCATTTAGTTTTTAATGCATATGATTAAGTGTATAGGGCTGAAATGTGTTAAGCAAAAGAATCAGTCCACCGGTCACAAAACGACAAGAGCGGAGTCGTTTAAAATGGTCAGTCCACCGCTCACTAAAAGACAAAGGCGGATGAGCGAAAAGAATCAGTCCACCGCTCGCTAGACGACAAAGGCGGATGAGCGAAAAGAATCAGTCCACCGCTCGCTAGACGACAAAGGCGGATGAGCGGAAAGAATCAGTCCACCGCTCGCTAGACGACAAAGGCGGATGAGTAAACCAAATTACTCTTCCGGCCCAAAACGACAAAGCTAGACGACAAAGGCGGATGAGCGAAAAGAATCAGTCCACCGCTCGCTAGACGACAAAGGCGGATGAGCGAAAAGAATCAGTCCACCGCTCGCTAGACGACAAAGGCGGATGAGCGAAAAGAATCAGTCCACCGCTCGCTAGACGACAAAGGCGGATGAGCGAAAAGAATCAGTCCACCGCTCGCTAGACGACAAAGGCGGATGAGCGAAAAGAATCAGTCCACCGCTCGCTAGACGACAAAGGCGGATGAGCGAAAAGAATCAGTCCACCGCTCGCTAGACGACAAAGGCGGATGAGCGAAAAGAATCAGTCCACCGCTCGCTAGACGACAAAGGCGGATGAGCGAAAAGAATCAGTCCACCGCTCGCTAGACGACAAAGGCGGATGAGCGAAAAGAATCAGTCCACCGCTCGCTAGACGACAAAGGCGGATGAGCGAAAAGAATCAGTCCACCGCTCGCTAGACGACAAAGGCGGATGAGCGAAAAGAATCAGTCCACTTCAATAAAATACTCTTCGGGTCACTAACGACAAAGGCGGAAGACAACTATGAATCAATCATCGATGCCGGTTCAAGCATTAAGAGCTTCATCATCCGACGCCGGTCAAGGGTGTAAAGCTTCATCTCCGTTGGCGGTCTCAGACTATAAGTCAGCTTTGTCTTCCGCCAGAATTCAAATTAGCCGCGAAGCTACAGTGACGTCGTTTTCAGCCATAACTCCAGAACATTAATGGCGACGACGATTTGCAACTACAAACGGCAACGGCTACCTGAACTTGTACGGAAGCTGCTCCAACGGTAACTAAACTTCTATGATTGGATAAAGAGCATTGAAGCCTAGCCAATTAGTAGACAGAGTATATAAGCTGACCTCAGAGCACGAAGGAAGAACTTTTTGCCATTTTGAATTCTGAGCCCTAGGTGCGAAAATTATTACTCTGAATTCTCAATCTACACCTCTCTACTCCAAAACTTGAGATTCTGTTTTGAGAGCTTGTAGATCATTGTATTCTGTATTTCAAACTTGAATATCCTGTAAGGCAGTGGATTGACGCCCGCTAAGTTCAATCCAGGATTGTGAAAGGCTGTGGATCGAAGCCCGTAAGGTCGATCAGATTTTCTCGTTGAGGAGAAGTAAGAAATCTTCAAGGGAGAGCCTTGGAGCGTGGACGTAGGCAGTTTGGCCGAACCACGTAAAAATACTGGTGTCTAATTTCTCTTTCTCTCTCTTTACATTATTTGATTACTAGTGCTGTAACTAAGTTTAATCAAGAAGAGAAATTAGATTAAATTGAAATTAAAATTAAAAAGTCTAATTCACCCCCCTCTTAGACAATTCCGATCCTACAAGAGGTTCTTATCCCCTAAGGACACGACGTCACCCTTAACCATCTGTTCTGAATGTAGGGACTTCCCTGATGGTAACACGACACTATATGACCTTTCAGCTGGTAAAGGCCCTATGTTATGCTTGCATACAAACAAGGTTGATATAAACGAGTGTGTGGCCCCTGTATCTATGAGTGTATAAGCAGCAAAACCACAGATCATGATAGTACCTGATATGACTGTATGCTGAATAGCTCCCTCATCTTCCATCAACGCATACACTCTGGGCATTACTCTGGCACGGTTCGGGTCTGGCGGCATGGGGCAGTCTCTGACTAGGTGTCCGGTCTTATCACACCTGAAACAGCGGCCAGAAAGCAATTTGCACTCACTAGGGTGGATCTTCTGACATGTAGGGCATAGAGGTGCCAGAGGTCTCTTTCCTTTTCCCTGGTCAAAATTCTGGTTGAGGGGCCTCTTTATACCATGCTGTTGTTGCTGTGGTCCCCTGTTCTGTCGCGGCTGCCAACCCTTGTTCTGATGCGGTGGCGGCTGAGTGTCCTTCATGAGTTTCTTTGGCTGTTCGCGCTGTGCATATGCTGTCATTTCTGCCTCTTCCAGCTCCAAGGCCTTAGCCGTCACTTCACCATAAGGTACATTATGTATCCCAGCAGTCTTCACTTTCATGTACAGACTTGGCTTCAGTCCTTGAACAAACTGATAAATCTTGTCTTCCTCATCCTCAATCATACGGGGGCAAACCGTGATAAGGCATCAAATTCGCATATGTAATCCGTCACAGAGCCAGTTTGTCGTAGATTCATAAACTCCTTCTTCTTGTTGGCCCGAACAGTCCTATTGAAGTACTTGTCAAAGAAGGCAGTCTTGAACATTCCCCAGGTCATAGCTTCGGCATTAGCGGTGTTCTGGATCGAGTCCCACCAATGCCTTGCACTTAACTCCAAATGAAAGACAGCATAGGTGACCTTATCCCCTTCGTCAACCTTTGCATACTTAAACATGTCTTCTATCTTTCGGATCCACTCCTCAGCATGAATAGGATCTGAAACATACCCATTAAAAACCGGGGGTCGAAGCCGGTGAAAGCGCTCACCCCCATGATCATGAGTTGCGTTAGTACTTGAGTTGCCTTGTTCTTCCCTAGCTGTCATCAGTCGTTCTATCTGGTGAGATTGGCGCATGACTAACTCAGTCAACTGAGCAATAGCATTGCTATCCTCATTGGTCTCTCTCTGTTGACCTCTAACCATCTTGAGATTCCTAGACAAATCATTACAGACATAACTTAACTTAATGACATACATGAAATCGTAAATACTTACAGTTGCTGAGGTGTGCTCAAGTGACAGTCAGTGCTGGAAGGCAGTCTGCAGAATCGGTTTTAGAACCTGGTTTTGCTCTGATATCACAATTGTAACGACCCCGGCCAGGAGCCGTCACGTGTTCATAATCTTTCATTAATCGTTTGCTTAACTTTTACTATTATTACATTCACTTACTATCTCTCGACAGACTTTCACATTTTGCATATATATTTTTTTTTCTAAACTGGTAATAGAGACGCAGAACCATTAAGGAAGACGAACCCTCTCGTGCCCGACTTCCCACTCCTCGTCGGCTCAAACTTTCACAGAGTTGAGGGACTAGACTCGGTCATCGGTTTCTTGACAAAATCGGGCAAAGGAGAAATGCCCTCAACTCTCTTAACACGATTCTAATCGGGTTTGCATGAGTTGCATGTGTTGGCACTCTCAGAAATTTCATCGCCCGGTCATCACGTGCATTACGCGTGACTCGCTTAACATCGCCTAAAAGGAGACATCTTCCGGTGGACACGTGGGCCTCGCGTGCTAAATTAAAACATCATCGGTCGCTAATGACAAACACATTCTACATCTTCTGGTCGCTAAACGACAAAACACATTCTACATCTTCCGGTCGCTAACGACAAAACACATTCTACATCTTCTGGTCGCTAAACGACAAAACACCTTCTACATCTTCCGGTCGCTAAACGACAAAACACATTCTACATCTTCCGGTCGCTAACGACAAAACACATTCTACATCTTCCGGTCGCTAACGACAAAACACATTCTACATCTTCTGGTCGCTAAACGACAAAACACATTCTACATCTTCCGTCGCTAAACGACAAAACACATTCTACATCTTCCGGTCGCTAAACGACAAAACACCTTCTACATCTTCCGGTCGCTAAACGACAAAACACATTCTACATCTTCCGGTCGCTAAACGACAAAACACATTCTACATCTTCCGTCGCTAAACGACAAAACACATTCTACATCTTCCGGTCGCTAAACGACAAAACACATTCTACATCTTCCGGTCGCTAAACGACAAAACACATTCTACATCTTCCGGTCGCTAAACGACAAAACACATTCTACATCTTCCGGTCGCTAAACGACAAAACACATTCTACATCTTCCGGTCGCTAAACGACAAAACACATTCTACATCTTCTGGTCGCTAAACGACAAAACACATTCTACATCTTCCGGTCGCTAAACGACAAAACACATTCTACATCTTCCGGTCGCTAAACGACAAAACACATTCTACATCTTCCGGTCGCTAAACGACAAAACACATTCTACATCTTCCGGTCGCTAACGACAAAACACCTTCTACATCTTCCGGTCGCTAAACGACAAAACACATTCTACATCTTCCGTCGCTAAACGACAAAACACATTCTACATCTTCCGGTCGCTAAACGACAAAACACATTCTACATCTTCCGTCGCTAAACGACAAAACACATTCTACATCTTCCGGTCGCTAAACGACAAAACACATTCTACATCTTCCGTCGCTAAACGACAAAACACCTTCTACATCTTCCGGTCGCTAAACGACAAAACACATTCTACATCTTCCGTCGCTAAACGACAAAACACATTCTACATCTTCCGGTCGCTAAACGACAAAACACATTCTACATCTTCCGGTCGCTAAACGCAAAACACATTCTACATCTTCCGGTCGCTAAACGCAAAACACATTCTACATCTTCCGTCGCTAAACGACAAAACACATTCTACATCTTCCGGTCGCTAACGACAAAACACATTCTACATCTTCCGTCGCTAAACGACAAAACACATTCTACATCTTCCGTCGCTAAACGACAAAACACATTCTACATCTTCCGTCGCTAAACGACAAAACACATTCTACATCTTCCGTCGCTAAACGACAAAACACATTCTACATCTTCCGGTCGCTAACGACAAAACACCTTCTACATCTTCCGGTCGCTAAACGCAAAACACATTCTACATCTTCCGTCGCTAAACGACAAAACACCTTCTACATCTTCCGTCGCTAAACGACAAAACACCTTCTACATCTTCCGTCGCTAAACGACAAAACACATTCTACATCTTCCGTCGCTAAACGACAAAACACATTCTACATCTTCCGTCGCTAAACGACAAAACACATTCTACATCTTCCGGTCGCTAAACGACAAAACACATTCTACATCTTCCGTCGCTAAACGACAAAACACATTCTACATCTTCCGTCGCTAAACGACAAAACACATTCTACATCTTCCGTCGCTAAACGACAAAACACATTCTACATCTTCCGTCGCTAAACGACAAAACACCTTCTACATCTTCCGGTCGCTAACGACAAAACACCTTCTACATCTTCCGGTCGCTAAACGCAAAACACATTCTACATCTTCCGGTCGCTAACGACAAAACACATTCTACATCTTCCGGTCGCTAACGACAAAACACATTCTACATCTTCCGTCGCTAAACGACAAAACACATTCTACATCTTCCGGTCGCTAACGACAAAACACATTCTACATCTTCCGTCGCTAAACGACAAAACACATTCTACATCTTCCGGTCGCTAACGACAAAACACATTCTACATCTTCCGTCGCTAAACGACAAAACACATTCTACATCTTCCGTCGCTAAACGACAAAACACATTCTACATCTTCCGTCGCTAAACGACAAAACACATTCTACATCTTCCGGTCGCTAACGACAAAACACATTCTACATCTTCCGGTCGCTAACGACAAAACACATTCTACATCTTCCGGTCGCTAAACGCAAAACACATTCTACATCTTCCGGTCGCTAACGACAAAACACCTTCTACATCTTCCGGTCGCTAACGACAAAACACCTTCTACATCTTCCGTCGCTAAACGACAAAACACATTCTACATCTTCCGTCGCTAAACGACAAAACACATTCTACATCTTCCGGTCGCTAAACGCAAAACACATTCTACATCTTCCGTCGCTAAACGACAAAACACCTTCTACATCTTCCGGTCGCTAACGACAAAACACATTCTACATCTTCCGGTCGCTAAACGACAAAACACATTCTACATCTTCCGGTCGCTAAACGACAAAACACATTCTACATCTTCCGGTGACGTCACCCGGAAGACTAAACCATCAATCTACTATCATTCGGCATCTGCCGATGACGTCAGCCGGAAGACTAAACCATCAACTACTATCACTCGGCATCTGCCGATGACATCAGCCGGACGATTGCCTCATCCAGCTTCCGTCTTACGGTAGAAAACACTAAATCATCAAATGACTTCTTCTAACAGAAAGAAACCACAACTCATTCAGATTGCATATAGCGGAAGACTTTAAGCAACGGATTATTTATAAATCTATATAATCATTCCCTGACTCAGTGATCAACTAGACAGTCTCAAGGCTCAACATTATAAAATATTCTCATCCTACTTAAGCTACCATATCCTTTATTATACTGAAACAAAAGAGTGTTAACCAGGGGTCATAAATCGCCTTTCCAGTCCTGCACTGTCATTTTGAGCATCCTCCAGCAACCAGCCTTAAGCATCCTCTTTGAACATAGTATCCTCACCTGAACCTTCTTCACCTACACCATAAGGTTCAACTATAAGCCTAATGCTTAGTAAGGAATGCATGCTGACAGATATACATGAGTGCACAAATTAAAGAACACCAGTTCATAAGCCTTTCTTCATTCATATTCATTTCATTATTTACATGGCATGTATTAAGGCAGGAGACGAGGGAGGAAGGTAGGGGTACATAGTCATTTGCCTATCGCGGCAATCATGATACATCACTCGGCCTCCCCCAGTGGGAGAATTCGCGAGCCGTACATATCATCAACTCGGCCTCCGCCAGTGGGAGAATCCGCGAGCCATACATATCAGTTACTCGGCCTCCACCAGTGGGAGATTTCGCGAGCCATACATGTCATTTACTCGGCCTCCACCAGTGGGAGATTTCGCGAGTCATACATATCATAGTCTTTTCCCCCGTTCTGCACTTAATCATGGTTACATTTGCTTTTCATGTTCTCAACTTAATCATAACGTGGACACAGTGCATAGACATAAGGTTCATAGAGAGAAGTCATATCATAAGGACAAGCAAAAACATCCCGTAACTTAACCTCTTCTTACACAAATTCTTCATTTCATAGTAATAACTAATCATAGTCAACAGACTAACATCTCAATGATTTCCTAATACCCTTGCGGTGTAGGGCCCTAGTGGCCGGAAACCTTAATACATTCACTTACCTGGATTCCTTAGCAAATCCGAGCTTCTTCCCTTTAAACTTCTTCACCTAAAACATGTACATTACAGTAGTTAAAACAAAGGTCCTAATAGTTCTAATCATAAATCGTCCTAGGACTCTAATAGCTAAAGTCATTCCTAAATACTCTGTTTGATACACCGTGTTGCCAGAAATCCAAAAATAGGCAGGCAGGTTCTACCATCGATTGAAGCTGAGTTGATTACTCTAAATGATCAGAATCGATTCGGAAATGACGTTACCACACTCAGTTTACACAATGTTCTAATATCACACGACCATTGATAAAGACCGAAACTCAAATGCCGAGCTGAGAACAGGGTAACAAACTAATAGATAGCCAAAATGTCAAAGTATACCTCGGATATGGAGTCGTAGAGGAAAGGCAAGCTGAAACCAGCCGTCGGTAAAGGAAAGTTCTGGTAGCCGAGAGCAAGGACTTGGGAGAGAAGAAATCGCCGAGAGGGAATGTCGGCTACAGTGGTAATAAATGAGGTTTAAGGTTTTCCATTTCCTATTTATACTCAATCCATCAATTTTAATTACAAATCTGCCACCCAACCTAGTTTTACTCTACTTGTAATAAATTTGTCTTAACATTAAATTTAAATCATAAAGGTTAAATAAGAGGGTGACAATGAAAATGGTCAGAAAATCACCTGGCCTGAAATGTCGGGTGTTACACTTACCCTCCATTCCATGTCTACCCCAGCCCCTCCTCTCCCAACAAATACTCATCCCATGCGCACCCGAGCCAAAAATGATATTTTTAAGCCCAAAGCCTTCTCCGTAGAAACTACCATTGAGCCCAAAACTTTTAACCAAGCCTCCAAACACCCTCACTGGCTGGCTGCTATGCATGGGGAAATGCTGGCTCTATCTGCTAACTCTACTTGAACTTTGGTTTCTCCTCCTCCTCCCGATGTCAAGATTATTGGCTGTAAGTGGGTCTTTAAAACTAAACTCCACTCCGACGGCATGGTCCACAGGTATAAAGCTTGTTTAGTAGCTAAAGGATATGATCAAACGGAAGGCATTGACTATGAGGAAACTTTTAGTCCGGTTGTCAAACCTACATCCATCCGTACTACTCTTGCCTTAGCCATCTGTCACGACCCTAATACTGTACCCTAATTTCCCGTACAAAATTATTATTTTTCTTGTATCCTTAGCGTCTATGCGGAAAACAATTTGAAAACAATTTAAAATCAATTGAATAAAACGTTTAAAGCAATTACAAAACAATTATTTAAACAATACGTACACAAACACCTACAAAATACAACCTCACCATTTCACTAACACAATTCTATCTATACCACAAATTCTATCCACATCGCAAACATACACTTCACATTTTAACTTAACATCGAACACCCGATACTCATACGTCTTCCGAAATACCACCCCAAAACCGACTAGAAACACAACTATAACAAAGTACATTTTAATGAAAATAAACTGCGTGGTTCCGTTTGAAAGTTTAACATATCCTCCTGTTTCAAAATCACAAAACAGTTCTAATGAAAACTTTACTGAAACAGTTTATAAAAACAGGTTTCCAAAACGTTTAAAACCTCAAAAGTAAACCTATCAACTACCAGAACCAAGCATCCTAAAATGTCTATACAACTATCAGTCTAAAACATCTCAATAACCCCAAAATCTATACATACTTCCCCACGGGTCGGTTGAGCATCGACTGCGCCAACACACTGCCGCGAGCATCCTTCGTCAACTGGACTCAAGCCTCAGGAGGAGGAACCTCATCCTCACCTGTATTCTCGTAATCACCTACACCATACAGACACACTATGAGATGAAATCCCAGTAAGATTCGTAAATGCAAATGCCATGCTATGGTATGCTATGCCATGTTATGCTATGCTATGCACTGTAGGTGTCACCGAGATCCTATCCCTCTAACCGGAGAGAGCTCATCCAGCGGGCGGACTACTCTTTCCAGCTAGAGGCGGGGGGTACACGCTTACAACACGTACAGCCGTGCCTGAGCCCCACCTCGCGTGACCTATAAACTGTATGCCTTTCGGCCTGTATGCCTTTCGGTCCATTTTAACTATATGCCTTACGGCCCATTTTATTCTTTGCATTATCTTTAAAACATTGTGCACATTCACTTTCATGCTTTTCTTTAAAACGTGTGATGCATGAACAGTTCTATATCATAAAGTAAACAAGCAATAACGTATACCATCAAGACTATAAATGCATAACCTATAACCTATAAAACAACTAAACCTGTCTACCCAACCAAAGCAAATAAACATACGCATCTCCAAAACTCCTCGAGGCGACTTTGATGTATGGTGTAGGCCTATCGACAAAAGAAGATCACGAGAACTTACCTGTCGTCCGTAGTTCGCTGGTTTTGGCACATCTCGTAGCCTATGGCTCGACCTATGACAAGCATTCAAGCTTCATTAAAATCACGCTTACATTCACCAATTTACTCTAAAACTACTATTTCTAGCCTAATCAAACTAAAACCTAGCTAAACGGGCCATTGGGTTCGGTAAAACCGGCCAGAAACTTCGAACGCGCGTAACTTTTGCGTCGGATATCGGAATCGAACGATTCCAGCGGCCACGTACTCCTCTAATAACCTATTTTAATCTGCCAAAAAGAATTTCAAAACAAATGACCATGGCTAGGTCAAAAATCAGAAAACCCAAACTGCCCTAACCCGGGAAATTTCACCATTCTAATTTTCTATCAATTCTCGTCAATTTCTTCACCAATCGACCACCCACACCCTCAATTAGCATAAACAATCAAAATTCCGGGGCTACACTCAATAAAACCGAAATGCCCAAATATAGGGCTCTCTGATTTTTCGCCCAAACGAGCACCTCACGGCCAGGCGACAAAAGCCGGCCTAATGCCTGGCAATCCCGAGCCAAGACCACCCAAAAACGGCCGGTGATCGGAGCCAAAACAAGCTCGTCACCCTCGGCCACGACCGAACCGAAAACAGGGCAAGAATAGGGCTCACCGTTCGGTTTGTGCGCGGAGATAGGCCGGAGCTCGCTCGTCACCGCCGTCTTGCCGAAGAGCGTCGGAAAACACGGCGGTTTGCTCCGCCGATCGTCGCCAACGTTTCTCCCTTGCCGTTCTGCGCTTCGGGCTCGGGCGCTTGAACAAGAACAACAGAATGGTTTTAACCATTTTGTTGTTTTAATTAATAATAATAATAATAATAATAATAATAATAATAATAATACTAATATTAATTCCTATTAAAACATTAATATACCGTTTTGCCCTCTCGTGTTTCCAACCATTTCGACTTTCGCTAAATCTCGTTCTTAAATGATAATTCACGGCTTAATTTCACGAACCTAATTTAATAAACATTTTAGTTCAACCAATTTATTCACCTTTAATTACTTTACCTTTTTATTATTTTCTCTCCAATTCTTTAGATTAATTAAACTGAGGAAAAATTCTCGGGTGTTACAATCCACCTACCTTAATCAAAATTTTGTCCTCAAAATTTGACTTAGCTTGCAGTCCTTGGCATTACTGTCTCATGTCTTGCGGCCTTATACTATAATTTACAATCGCTCCGTTCTTTTCAAGTCACCTTTCTCCAACCCTCTTTTTTTTTTTTTTTTTTTTTTTTTTTTTAACTCCCACACAAGGGCTTCGATTCTAGCCCATACTTAGGTTAATCTCCATGGTTCTAAACCAGAATCTCCTAAAACCAAATGACGCATCATTAACCTCCTAACCATGCCTACTGCATTTGATTTGATTAACTAAATCTTCGATTGTGCACCACGTGCTAGTAATCCTCACGTCTCAAATTTTAATAACCCAACTGCACTGATATGCACGTAAATAATTTACACACGTTAGTTTCCACTTAATCGTCCATAAGTTAAACTTCCTTATTCTTCTAACTTGGCCTTATGTTCAGGCTTCCCCGATCTAAGCCTAATTCAAGTCCTCAATTTTCTAACGAAGCAACCTCAAAATCTTCTCCCATTGAAGTTTCTCTCAGCTATTACTTTATATCGCATCTACGTCCAAATTTCCTAACATCAGTTAGATCGAATATCATCTAAAAATCCCTTCCAACTCTTGGGCTGTAATTCAAACTTAAACATAGTTTCATCAACTCTGTCTCCAGTCGGGATGCACACCAACTCAATTTCTATATTAACTTCGTAATCGTATTCCTTACTTTTAATTGGCCTACACGTGTCCTCGCTTACGTATCGAGTCTTACAAAATTTCCTGAATCCCCATTTGAGTGATCTCTAACTGGGTACTCAACGCTCGACGACTCGCGCACGCGTTGGTCTATACTCAATCATCCAAAACATTAAACTCTCTAACTCTTCTAATTAACCTCATGTTCAGGTTTTTCCCTGGTTATTTCCTTAGGCAGTAGCCATACCTAAGCTTCCTATCATCTCTTTTGAATTGACTAACACTCAAAAGTTTCTGCAAACTCTCGGATTGTAAGCCAACATCTACGTAAATTCATCTACCTCGGCCATAGTAGAAACGTACGTCTACTAAAATTCCCGCAAATTTCCTTTATGACGATTCCTCCTAAACTCTTTCATCAATATTGCCCCAAGTCACTCACTTCCTTGGGCAACGTACCAATCTCGATAATTATTTCAGGGCGGGTTTCACAACTATCTCAAACTATATCCTCAAAATTCCTCAAAATCTCACTGAGTCCAACTGGGAGTTAATGCGGTTACTTTCTTAAGGCTTTCGTTCCTTTATGAATAAGTTCCTATAAGTATCACCTTTCCTTCTAAGCCACATTAGCGAGCCCTCTCGCTATGCCCTTAGCTGAAACTCTCTTACTTCTTACGTTATGCCCATTTGTCTAACTTAAAGCTCTATTGTTTCCAAGTAGCGTCAAGGCCATAAGTTCTACCACTGGTGTGCTCTAAATTACCCACTCTTACCTTAAGTCATTTATGTACCTAGGGGTCTGGGCTCGTCAAATACGAGTTGAACTCCTGGAAATTTCTAACTTAGTCCTCACTTCTAAGTTCACTTAAATGGCTTCCTGAGCAAACTCACATTCTCTTTATTCAACATATTGAACATTTCACAAATCGCACAACATTAGCCACCAAGCTAAGCTTCTAATCTTAACTCTTCTTTTAATTTAACAATCCCTTGCACTTACCTCTAATATCGCACGAGGATTTCCTCAAAGTTACACAATGGTCTATCCTCTCTCGTTCCCCCTAGTCGGGTTCGAATATTCTACTTGTCTACTTGACTCGCATGCAAATATTCTTCCAACCATCTTCTTGTTTGCGGACTTGTTGTAGGTAAGTTTACGCCTTTATTCCAATTCTCCTTAAGTCCTCAAATTCTACCATTTTTATTCTCCAATAATTTGAAACACCTCTTCTTTAATGATAACCTTCCTAGTTCCTCAAACACTAATGTTTCTACCTTCATCCTGGAGGTGGCCTCATGTTTGTGGCTCATAACTTAAATTGTACCAACTATAGATTCACAACTTAACTCCTATATCTTTTGCTTCATAATCTAATCAAGCAACACTAATCGTCTGACGTGTCCCCAACTCGTCAATTATTCTTAACTTCTCCAAGTCTCCCCCTTACAGTGTGTCGATCATAGTCTTTTCACGAGCTGACAATTGTTCTTTATTTGTCAGACCTCTAGGACGACACTTATTTCCCAGAGAATGACCAATTTCAGTAACCTGAGTATCACTTGCATATTACTTTTCATATAACTCTAACCCTTTATTGTCTCGAATTCGTTAACCTTCCAACTCCGAGTAATTACTCTTATTTTTCCTCATCGATATAGGTTGATATGCATACCCCGATGCAATCGCTTAGATCTTACGTTATGATTTTGCATTGATTCATTACATCCTCCGAATCACCGCGGAGATAGCCACTCCCTATACCCTCTCATCAATTAATCTAAGTTTTAAATTCTTAAATATCATTTTCATCTAGATACTTCCAGCTTCCCGTGGATTTAGTTTATTTAAATTTCTGCTAATTGTACATACTAACGGTACCTCGAAAATCTAGAACATTCCCTAGTAAGTCTTACATCTAAACTCCAAATTTCTCCTCGATTGATCATATTTTAAACCCAAAAGAATTCATCATTTCTTACTTCAGTATATTTTCTACCCAAGATACTCACCCAAGTCGTTCCACCGTTTCTTCTAGCCTCACACAGGTTACAATAAACCCCAAAACATGACTTCTAATTTTTAAGGCGTCAAACCCTTTTCTGATTAGCTAGAGTATCTGGGTTTTTAAGTTAAATCCAACTCTTTTGTCTTAGCCCCGCATTCTTTAGTCGAGCAACATCGCAAGCCTAACGTGTTTACTACTCCTTGATCGCTCTTAACTTCACTAGGTCTCCTCTTATAGTATGTCGGCCGTAATCTTTCCGTGAATTAACAATCGCCCTTAATTGATTAGTCTCTCCAGTCGATACTTATCTCCTAAAGATCGGTCAAACTTTGTATCATGAGTATTACCTTTCGTATGACTTTAACCTTTCATTGTTTATCCCCTCAATAATTAGATCTAAACTTCAATTCTTGAATATCGTTTTCACCTAGGTATTTCAAGCTTCACATAGATCTACGATCTACAAGGCTCGACTATATTTTTTTTTATCTGCTTATGCGCACTATTTACACCTTTGCAATTTAGAGCATCCTTCAATATGTTTATACCTAAGTTTCAAAATATCTAAGTTTCAAACCCCTCTCTGATTCGTCATACTCTAAAGCTCCAAAGGTTCGTCAACTGGGGTAAATTTCCATTTCTTTAAATCTTAGGTCTCATAAAATACACCCCACTAATAGTAACTTGAATTCTAAGTGCACCATTTTCGTGATTAAGTCAAGCTAGTCCTATTAACGCATAACTCTCTTTCCATAGGCCTATGTCGTCCTGTATTTAACCTACCGTCTGCTCGTCGAAATTCTCCTAAGAGTCTTTCTTACTCAACTCCTACTATTCCCTTTTTCCTTTATTTCCCAACCTACTCCGATCTATCGCAACATTATTACAGTCAAATCCTTATGGTGATCTATCATATCGTCTCGGTTGTCTCGATCATTCCCTCGACGCACCATATTTATAAATAACTCCTATAAAAATGTTTAAACCAACACTCTAAGAAACAGTAATTAAATAAAACTATAAACATACTTACAGTTGATGAAGAATGTCCGCGTAGTGGCTGTGCAGTCGAGTAGTCTACAGAACCGATTTTAAAACCCGGGGGCTCTGATACCATATTGTCACGACCCTAATACTGTACCCTAATTTCCCGTACGAAATTATTATTTTTCTTTTATCCTTAGCGTTTATGCGGAAAATAATTTCAAAACAATTTAAAATCAATTGAATAAAACGTTTAAAGTAATTACAAAACAATTATTTAAACAATACTGTACCCAAACACCTACAAAATACAACCTCACCATTTCACTAACACAATTCTATCTATACCACAAATTCTATCCACATCGCAAACATACACTTCACATTTTAACTTAACATCGAACACTCGATACTCATACGTCTTCCGAAATACCACCCCAAAACCGACTAGAAACACAACTATAACAAAGTACATTTTCATGAAAATAAACTGCGTGGTTCCGTTTGAAAGTTTAACATATCCTCCTGTTTCAAAATCACAAAACAGTTCCAATGAAAACTTTTACTGAAACAGTTTATAAAAACAGGTTTCCAAAACGTTTAAAACCTCAAAAGTAAACCTATCAACTACCAGAACCAAGCATCCTAAAATGTCTATACAACTATCAGTCCAAAACATCTCAATAACCCCAAAATCTATACATACTTCCCCACGGGTCGGTTGAGCATCGACTGCGCCAACACACTGCCGCGAGCATCCTTCGTCAACTGGACTCAAGCCTCAGGAGGAGGAACCTCATCCTCACCTGTATCCTCGTAATCACCTACACCATACAGACACACTATGAGATGAAATCCCAGTAAGACTCGTAAATGCAAATGCCATGCTATGGTATGTTATGCCATGTTATGCTATGCTATGCACTGTAGGTGTCACCGAGATCCTATCCCTCTAACCGGAGAGAGCTCATCCAGCGGGCAGACTACTCTTTCCAGCTAGAGGCGGGGGGTACACGCTTACAACACGTACAGCCGTGCCTGAGCCCCACCTCGCGTGACCTATAAACTGTATGCCTTTCGGCCTGTATGCCTTTCGGTCCATTTTAACTATATGCCTTACGGCCCATTTTATTCTTTGCATTATCTTTAAAACATTGTGCACATTCACTTTCATGCTTTTCTTTAAAACGTGTGATGCATGAACAGTTTTATATCATAAAGTAAACAAGCAATAACGTGTACCATCAAGACTATAAATGCATAACCTATAACCTATAAAACAACTAAACCTGTCTACCCAACCAAAGCAAATAAACATACGCATCTCCAAAACTCCTCGAGACGACTTTGATGTACGGTGTAGGCCTATCGGGCAAAAGAAGATCACAAGAACTTACCTGTCGTCCGTAGTTCGCTGGTTTTGGCACATCTCGTAGCCTATGGCTCGACCTATGACAAACATTCAAGCTTCATTAAAATCACGCTTACATTCACCAATTTACTCTAAAACTACTATTTCTAGCCTAATCAAACTAAAACCTAGCTAAACGGGCTATTAATTTGGGTTCGGTAAAACTGACCCGAAACTTCGAACGCGCGTAACTTTTGCGTCGGATATCGGAATCGAACGATTCCAGCGGCCACGTACTCCTCTAATAACCTATTTTAATCTGCCAAAAGGAATTTTAAAACAAACGACCATGGCTAGGTCAAAAATCAGAAAACCTGAACTGCCCTAACCCGGGAAATTTCACCATTCTCGGTTTTCTATCAATTCTCGTCAATTTTTTCACCAATCGACCACCCACACCCTCAATTAGCATAAACAATCAAAATTCCGGGGCTACACTCAATAAAACCGAAATGCCCAAATATAGAGCTCTCTGATTTTTCGCCCAAACGGGCACCTCACGGCCAGGCGACAAAAGCCGGCCTAATGCCTGGCAATCCCGAGCCAAGACCACCCAAAAACGGCCGGTGATCGGAGCCAAAACAAGCTCGTCACCCTTGGCCACGACCGAACCAAAAACAGGGCAAGAATAGGGCTCACCGTTCGGTTTGTGCGCAGAGATAGGCCGGAGCTCGCTCGTCACCGCCGTCTTGCCGGAGAGCGTCGGAAAACACGGCGGTTTGCTCTGCCGATCGTCGCCTGCGTTTCTCCCTCGCCGTTCTGCGCTTCGGGCTCGGGCGCTCGAACAAGAACAACTGAATGGTTTTAACCATTCTGTTGTTTTAATTAATAATAATAATAATAATAATAAGCACCGTTCGGTTTTGTGCGCAGAATAGGCCGGAGCTCGCTCGTCACCCGCCGTCTTGCCGGAGAGCGTCGGAAAACACGGCGGTTTGCTCCGCCGATCGTCGCCTGCGTTTCTCCCTCGCCGTTCTGCGCTTCGGGCTCGGGCGCTCGAACAAGAACAACTTAATGGTTTTAACCATTCTGTTGTTTTAATTAATAATAATAATAATAATAATAATAATAATACTAATATTAATTCCTATTAAAACATTAATATACCATTTTGCCCTCCCGTATTTCCAACCATTTCGACTTTCGCTAAATCTCGTTTTTAAATGATAACTCACGGCTTAATTTCACGAACCTAATTTAATAAACATTTTAGTTCAACCAATTTATTCACCTTTAATTACTTTACCTTTTTATTATTTTCTCTCTAATTCTTTAGATTAATTAAACTGAGGAAAAATTCTCGGGTGTTACAATCTCCCATGGCTAGATCATCAAACAGTTGGATGTAAGTAATGTCTTTTTACATGGTGATTTAACTGAGACCGTGTTTATGCAGCAACCTCTAGGTTTTGTCAGTTCTTCTCATCCATCTGCTGTATGCCACCTACGAAAGGCCCTTTATGGCTTGAAACAATCTCCTCGGGCCTGGTACACCAAGCTATATACAGCTTTTCTCGATTGGGGTTTCATTGCTTCCAAGTCAGATACCTCTCTCTTCATTCAGTCGCCAGTCCTCCTCCGTGATTATTATACTGGTTTATGTTGACGACATCATTCTCACGGGTAACTCGGCTTCCTTTACTCGAACAGCTTCTTTTGTACCTAAATTCAAAATTTAAGGTGCGTGACCTTGGATCATTATCTTTTTTTCTTGGGATTTCTGTCACTCACACTCCTACAGGAATGAGCTTTTCACAGTCAAAATATATTCATGAAATATTGCACAGAGCTAATATGGTCTCCTGCAAACCAGTTCCTACTCTGATGATTTCAGGCCCTATTCTTTCAAAGCATTCTGGTACCCCTCTCCGTGACGGCTCTCTTTATCGTAGTATAGTCGGGAGCTTGCAATACTGCTGTCTTACACGGCCTGACATTGCCTTTGCTGTTAACAAGGTCTCTCAATTTATGCACTCCCCTTCAGATGTCCATTGGCAGGCAGTCAAACAAATCTTACGGTATCTCCAAGGTACTTATTCTATGGGCATATCTTTCTCTGCATCTCCTGTCTCCAATTTGGTATGTTATACAGATGCTGATTGGGCCTCCTGTCCCGATGACCGTAAGAGCACGAGTGGTTTATGTATATTTTTGGGCTCCAACCTCATCTCGTGGTCTTCCACCAAACAAAAAACTGTCTCCAGGTCGAGCACTGAATCTGAATATCGCAGTGTCGCCAACGGTGCCACCGAACTCTTGTGGCTCAAATCTTTGCTCACCGAATTGGGCTTTCCTCCTACCGAGGTACCTCTCATTTTATGTGATAACATCAGTGCAACGTATCTAGCTTCAAACCCAGTTCTCCATTCTAAATCAAAGCATGTTGAGATTGATTTTCACTTTGTGCGTGAAAAAGTTCTCCACAAGACCTTGTTGGTGAAATTTATTCCTTCAGATCACCAATTAGCCGATGCCTTCACCAAGCCTCTTCCACCTTCCACCTTCTCCATGTTTCTTTCCAAGATCTTCAGCCTCCGACCTTGATCTTGAGGGGGGATGTTAGCATATGACTATTTAGTTAGAGTGTTTGGTTACTCCTTTTCCAATGCTCATTATTATTTGACTGTACATATATATTGTAAACGTTTACTGTTGAAAATTGAAATGAGAGAACTATTTTCACTTTGCTGCCTTGCGTTCTTCTTCCTCTCCATTCGTGGTGTATCCTGTGATCTCTACAAAACTCATTCCAAAAGTTAGCTCAAGGATTGAGGGAATCCCCTCAATATTTATACAGGACCTTTCTCTTTCAATTTTTCAATGTGGGATATTCAACATCCGCCCACACGTCTAGCGTGGTAGGTTTTTTCTCGTAAAACTCATTCCAAAAGCTAGCTCAAAGATTGAGGGAATCTCCTCAATATTTATACAGGACCTTTCTCTTTCAATTTTTCAATGTGGGATATTCAATATCCGCCCACACGTCTAGCGTGGTAGGTTTTTCCTCCACGTCTAGCGTGTTAGGTCGTATGGGGTCCTCACATTGTATTGGCTTTTTAGCTCTGATACCATATTAGAATACGAGGGGTAGAACTCATTCCAAAAGCTAGCTCAAGGATTGAGAGAATTCCCTCAATATTTATATTGGATATTTCTCTTTCAATTTTCCAATGTGGGATATTCAACATCCGCCCACACGTCTAGCGTGGTAGGTTTTTTCCCTCTACGTCTAGCGTGTTAGGTCATGTGGGGTCCTCACATTATTTTTGGCTCTGATACCATGATAGAATAAGAGGGGTATAACTCATTCCAAAAGCTAGTTAAAGGGTTGAGGGAATCCCCTCAACATTTATATTGGACATTTCTCTTTTAATTTTTGAACGTGGATATTCAACAACCAAGGACTTGTTCGTTTCTGCAAATTGCAGGTGGTAAGCTTGTCATTGACCTATGTTTTGTTTTGTGACTGAAGATTGAATATTTAAAATTTAAAAACCGTGTTTATATTTGTGGGGAAGCTTTTGGTCATGGAGTTATGCCTATAAATAGAGGCCGGCTACGTGAGCTTGAAAACTCACAGACTCCTGCGTCCATTTAAACGAACCCCGCGATCGGTTTGAAGCTTTTTTACTGGTTCGAAAATGGATGATTCTGCCGTTAACTTTCCGGGATGGACACCGAGGTCGAGCCTGACGAGGTGTCTGATGAACGAGAATCCCGCGATGGGAACAGCCGGTGCCTCGCCGGTTGATTCAGACCATGAGGTCTCCTCCGTAATAGTCAAGAAGACGTTCTTGTTCAGCACTGGATTTGACTCCATAAACGCTTCTGGAAACGGTGAAATATCGCTTGGGCACGTTGAGTCGTACCCTTCTACGCTGCGGAACCCAGAAGAAAGGCTCGGTTCTTTGAGGCAAGCTGGCGGCATTTCGTTGACGTGGAGGGAGCTCTGGGTGACAGTTCCCGACGCCGAAAATGGGCGTCGACCGATTCTGCAGAAACTCACTGGGTACGCTGGACCCGGCGAGGTTTTGGCTATAATGGGTCCTTCTGGTTGTGGAAAGTCAACCCTTCTCGATACATTAGCAGGTCCAAATTTATCTCTCTAATCAAAAATAAGAACACTCAGCTAAAATTTATGTTTTTGTTCTCAGAATTTCTTATTCTTTAACACTTACAGGCAGATTAAGCTCAAAAGCACATCAAACTGGGGAGATCTTAGTCAATGGTCGGAAAGAAACTCTTGCATACGGGACTTCGGTAAGGAAAATACGCAGCTTTTTCTCAAAAACCATTCTTAAAACCCAGTTTAATGTTTGGTCTTAACTCGGTGATTCAGGCTTATGTGACTCAGGACGACACGCTAATGACAACTCTAACAGTGAGAGAAGCCGTCTACTACTCAGCAAAGCTCCAACTGCCGGATTCTATGTCCAACGCCGAAAAGAAAGAAAGGGCGGAGGTGACGATTCGAGAGATGGGTCTGCAAAACTCGGTCGATACGAGAATCGGCGGGTGGAGCGTGAAGGGCCTGAGCGGTGGACAGAAGAGGAGGGTCAGCATTTGCATCGAGATTCTAACCCGTCCAAAGCTTCTGTTTCTCGACGAGCCGACCAGTGGACTAGACAGCGCCGCTTCGTTCCATGTCATGAATCGTCTCGTTCAACTGGCTCGCCGAGACGGAAGAACCGTCGTGGCGTCGATCCATCAGCCGAGCAGTGAAGTCTTTGAGCTCTTCCATAATCTTTGCCTCCTTTCCGCCGGTAGATTGGTCTACTTCGGTCCGGTTTCGAATGCAGAACAGGTGACGTGATCTTTACCGATTAGAATGATTCATCGGCTTGATTTGAAACAGAATATGACTTTTCTTACCGGCCATTGTTTGATTTAGTTTTTCGCTGCAAACGGCTTTCCATGTCCGACCCTGAGGAACCCGTCCGACCACTACCTTCGAACAATCAACAAAGATTTCGATTCAGTACGTTGTTTTCTTCTGTTAATTGTAGACAGAAATGCAGAAGCTTTTGAAATATCATCCATGGTTTTTTTTTATCTGTTAGGACATCGAACAAGGCACTGGAAGCAAAAGAAGCACAGAGGAAGTAATTAATCATCTCGTCCAGTCGTATAATTCATCCGATACTTTCCGACAAGTTCAACTGCGAGTATCGAAGCTAATCCAACAGGTACTAAAGATCATTTCAAAAACGAAAACAATAAAAAGACTAAAAGGCTGTTTCCATGTGTAGAGAGGAGAAGTTCTGCAGAAGGGAAGCCAAGCCAGCTTCATCACCCAGTGTCTCGTTCTTACGAGGAGATCCTTCGTTAACATGTATCGCGACTTGGGCTACTATTGGCTCCGACTTGCGATCTATATCGCGTTGTGCTTATGTGTAGGAACCATCTTTTATGATATTGGTCTGAGTTATGGTTCGATTCAGGTAAGATTTTGGAACATTTAACATTTGAATTCTATAAAAGTGGACTTCTAAAGTTGGCTGGTAAATTCTCTTCTGGGTTTCAGGCTAGAGGTTCTATGCTCATGTTTGTTGCCGCGTTTCTGACTTTCATGGCGATTGGAGGGTTCCCTTCGTTTGTAGAAGACATGAAGGTTTGTCAATGGCGGATACTCTGTTTAAGTTTTCTATGATTCATAGATTCAACCCAGATCATGAAAATTCTTTTTTGATCGTCAAAATCAGATCTTTGAAAGAGAGCGATTAAACGGTCATTATGGCGTCGGCGCTTTCGTCTTGGGAAACACGTTCTCTTCCGTTCCATACTTGCTGCTCATCTCCTTAATCCCGGGCGCCATAGCTTATTTCCTAGTTCATCTCCAGAAGAGTTTCGAGCACGTCGCGTACTTCTTTCTGGTTCTGTTTGTCTGCATGCTGCTGGTCGAGAGCCTGATGATGATCGTCGCCAGCATCGTGCCGGATTTCCTCATGGGAATCATCACAGGCGCCGGAATCCAAGGCGTAATGATCCTGAACGGAGGATTCTTCCGATTACCGAACGATCTTCCGAAACCCTTTTGGAGGTACCCAATGTATTACATAGCATTTCACAAGTACGCAAATCAAGGACTGTTCAAGAACGAGTACGAAGGATTAGTCTTCCCCAATAACCAGGCCGGAGGGCCACGCACCATTACCGGTGAGGAAATTCTGACAGGGCTATGGCAGGTTGAGGATGGCTACTCCAAATGGGTCGATCTTGGCATCTTGTTTGGAATGGTGGCTGTTACAGGATCATCTTCTGGGGGATCATAAAGACTGTTGAAAAGGTGAAGCCTCTTCTCAAAGGTTTCAAACCCTTTTCTTCAAAGCAGCCAGTACAGATAGTAGAGAAACTCCCACAATAAACAATAAGCCATAACCACTTAACTTCTTCGTTTATGTGTTCCTGCAATAAACTTGTTCCTTGTCGTGTTATAATCTATTCAAGTTGTATGATAAGGGTAGGATTTAGGTGGGCTTAGCGAGAAGAACAAGAAGATGCAGAATAACAGAGTTCGCAAAAGACGAAGTAGAGAGAGAGAGAGATAGAGTCAGAGTTAGAGAGTAAAAAGGAGATATTCAATATTCATTTTTCTACCCTTCTATTCTAGAAATATAGACACTTTAAAGAGACAAAAGAAACTAAACCAGAGATGAAAAAGATAACTTCCAACTAAGATAGAAAATATAACATCCAACTAAACCAAACATAACTTCCAACTAAACCAACTAAGCTATGCACGTCGGCCACCATGCACGTAACATTGTAACACTTGGCCTCTTTGCTTTCTGGGTTTGGAATGATATCAAGTATTATATTGGTGTGAATTCAGATAGATTATTGCGTTTGTATTCATAGATTATTTCGTGTTCCTAGAACAAAACCATCCTAGGTACAAATATTTTTGTAATAATCATCCTACCTTTACGGTTAAAGAAAATAAGACATTGTATCAAGATTGTATTTCATATTCAAACTACACTTGTGATTTGTAAGAAAGTAGGTCGGTGCAAGGTTCTTTAGAATTTCAAGAATCGATTAGGCTCCATGTAATAAAATGATTTCAAAGTTCAAATTCGTTTAACTCGTTAACCTTTCGCAGTCAACATTTCTCTGATTAACAAGTCAACTTCTTCAAGTCATTTACGTAACTCCTCAAGACTTTCTCAACCCATGCTAAAAAGATGTTTACACAATATATGCACATCCACGTTATTATTATTTTGTTCATTTGAGGCATTTAAATCATTATTATTTAGATAAACATACACCTTATAAAAATAGACATTAAAGAAATACACATGTCACAAAAAATAAAGTATACACGCCACCAATGTATTACTCAAGCGATTAAACAAAAGGCGATGTAATTCCCAAACCATCACAATATTCCTTTACCGCACTTCCAAAGTCTGGAGTAAATTCCCGGTCGAAAAGAAATCCGAGCAATGCGACGGGAGCAATTGAACGATGGCTTATCGATCTCTTTCGATTCCCGTGAGTTTAAAATCTCTTTTTGACATTCATTTTTGGGACTCAAAATCTTAAAGCAAGAACGTGAATGAATTGTTGACCGGTGATGCTCTTCAACTGCAATTTCTGTTTGACAGAAACTGGGGTTGCAAGAAAAGAACAAGAAAATTAAGGTTAAAAGAAATGAGAAGATAAGCTTAGAAAATGACATGATAATCTCAAATGGCTTTTATAGGGTTTTGTTTTGTCTTCTCTTCTCTTGTATTGATGCATGGCTGAAACTTTCTAAGGTTTATAAAGAAGTTTTCAGAAAAAATAATATTTTTTCATAGATTCCTCTTACTTATGTCTCTTTTTATTATCTCGCTAACTTTTTCACTGGGCTATTTAACATATAATTTAAAATGGATGAAAAGTAACGGCAACAAAAATTACAAATCTAATTTAAAAAACTGCTGTACCGATCTTTACATCTATTTATGCTATCATTTTTTTATAAATGGAATATGCAAACAGAGCTTTGGGTCAAAGATTACAGAGCTTTGTTGGGTCAAAGATTACAGAGCTTTGGGTCAAAGATTACAGAGCTTTGGGTCAAAGATTACAGAGCTTTGGGTCAAAGATTACAGAGCTTTGGGTCAAAGATTACAGAGCTTTGGGTCAAAGATTACAGAGCTTTGGGTCAAAGATTACAGAGCTTTGGGTCAAAGATTACAGAGCTTTGGGTCAAAGATTACAGAGCTTTGGGTCAAAGATTACAGAGCTTTGGGTCAAAGATTACAGAGCTTTGGGTCAAAGATTACAGAGCTTTGGGTCAAAGATTACAGAGCTTTGGGTCAAAGATTACAGAGCTTTGGGTCAAAGATTACAGAGCTTTGGGTCAAAGATTACAGAGCTTTGGGTCAAAGATTACAGAGCTTTGGGTCAAAGATTACAGAGCTTTGGGTCAAAGATTACAGAGCTTTGGGTCAAAGATTACAGAGCTTTGGGTCAAAGATTACAGAGCTTTGGGTCAAAGATTACAGAGCTTTGGGTCAAAGATTACAGAGCTTTGGGTCAAAGAGAAAATCAAATGGGGTGTGAGAAGTACAGAGAAAAATAGTTTGTCGGGAGAAAAATAGCTGGGGAGAAAAATAGCTGACGTGCATTTGCGTGAGTGTGAATTTCTCATGGTTGATATTTTCTACTATATTTATTTTTCGGTTAAAATCATTTTAACCCTTAAAATATGAGTTTAGTTTAAAAAATCTTCAAAATATTTTATAAAATAATTAATTAAAATTATAATAAATCGTACAAGTGTTAGAAAATCACGAAACTTTTCAATTATTTTCCCATTATGTGATGAATATGTGATAAAAATGTCAAATAAATTGAATATCGTTTGGTATTTTTTAAAAAAATTAATTTATAAATTACGGAGGGTTAATAGAGGGTGAACCCCCCGTTCTAGTGTAAAATTGAGAACAGAGGGTGAACACTAAGGGTGTGCAAAACCGAACTGGAACCGGGAACCGAACAGGGATCGGTGAAATCGGGTTCGGTTCTGATCAGTTTTGCACCAAAATAAAATGAAATTCGATTCTATTATGCAATAACCGAATATAATGGTTTGATTTTCGGTTCGGAGCATTCAGAACCGAACTTAAACGAACCGAACCGCATTTCTTTCCATTTTTAATAAAGCCCTAATTTTATTTCTTCTTTAGACGACAGGGAAGACCCGACACTCGACGGCTCGACCTCGACTCTCAAGCTCTCTGGTAGATGCAACCTCAACCTTGGCTCTCAAGCTCTCCGATAGACGCAACCTCGACCTTGACTCTCAAGCTCTTCGGTAGATGCAACCTCAACCTCGGCTCTCAAGCTCTCCGATAGACGCAACCTCGACCTTGACTTTTCAACTCTCAACTCGCTGTGCCGGTAAGTGTTCTGTTATCTGCTTATTTTGCTCTTTTTTTCTGTAAGCATTCTATTTTGGGAGACTGCTCGGGTATGACCGACAGCAATTTGTTTAGGCATTGAATATTGGGTGTTCAAAAACTGAACCGAAATTGGAGCAAAAATCAATGATTTTGATAGAGTTTTTGATCGAAAGCAAAATCTGTTGATTTTGCTCTCTTCTGTTTTTAACCGAGAGCAAAATCAGTCAGTTCGTCCCTCCTATTCGCCAATTTTGGCCTTCCTGATACCATAATTAGAGTAATCGGAAGAGCATATACCATGAATTTGTCTAGGGATACTTTATGGAAAATTTATTTTTTTATCTTTTTTATTTATCTTCATTATTTTTTCTTCTGTTGTTGTGTAGAATGTCGTTGATATGCCTTTAGCAGATACATGGTGTTTTGGGGTAGAAAACTCGAAGTTGAAATTATCCTGTTTCGTTAATAAAGTTGGTCCTTTGTGTACCTCATTGCTTTGAATTCATTTTTTGTTTTGATTCAATCAATTGTTTGGTGATCAAATCTAGTGTGCATGCTCTTGTTAATGTTGGCAGTGATTTGGCAAAATTAGTTATATTTCTCAGCCGGTTTTGGACTCCAAACTCAAAACCAAAATCTGATCGGTTCGGTTCGATTTTTCTCTAAAACCGAACCGAACCGACTTTTGTCTAACACTAGTGAACACCCGTCGGAGATTTTTTTGTTAAATGCGTTTTGAAGTACAATTGCACCGGATCCCATCAGAACTCCAAAGTTAAGAGTGTTCCGGCGAGAGTAGTACCAAGTTGGTGATCACTTGGGAAGCCTTCGTTGAAAAAAAAAATCTGTGAGAGTAGAATTTCACCCAAAGCGGACAAAATCTTATTGGGAGGAAGAAGTTCGTTGCATTCAATCATTATTTTCTAATATAGTTTACATTATGTGCAGAAATCTTCTACACACGACAGAGGCAAAAATGTATAACTATTTGGACTATAATTTATGTATTTATTAGACTGTGTAATGTATGTATTTATTATAATGTGTAATTTAGTGAGAAAAAAATTATAAAAATTGGCAAAGTTTCTTTTATTTTATGACACCCTCATAATTAGCTTCAAATAATTCCTACATATTCAAATCACAATTTAATAACCAACAGCCAGTTTTAGATAATTAAGTATCACTCAAGTACAGTTATAAAGTAAAGTATAACTATACACCACACAGCACAAACAAAATGACAAACATAAAATAAAGTACAATCATACTACTCATAACATAAAATAAAGTACAAACATAAAGTAAAGTACATAAAATTAAATACAAAACATAAACTAAATTACGGTGGGACATCGTCGTCATCTCGCTCCACCCAATCCATAAGGCTTTTCCTCAGCTCTCTATGTGACGGTGAGCTCTTCGACTCTACCTACGAGGAACTTTAGTCTCTGCGTCATCCTATTCCATCTACTAGCTGTCTGGGGGGACAATGGTCGTGTTGTGGTCTCGCCTCCTCCATAAGAACACTTGCAGAGGTGGAAGCCTCATGATCTCCCTTGAACACCAAAGTTTCGTTGACTTCAACTAGGCCCATCCAAATAAAATGAAGTCTATCAAATACGTCGTCGGATCTCTATGCTCTCATCTGCTCTCCAATCTGTAGCTGAACCCGAACTCGCTCGAAGATCTTCTGAATCAACGTGACGTAATGATAGATTCTTGTTGCATATCCGACTGATCTCATGCATGTGACCTAAAATCACAAAGTCATGGTCAAACATCTTCCCGTTGTACAGCTTCTCCATCACATAGAGATCCATGTAGCTCATGAGATCTCTATGTCCATCTCGAGGTAGAATAGTGTTGGTTATCAGATTGTGAATAACTCGAGCTCTAACGTTCAAATCCCTGGATTTTGGTTTCACGAACCTTCTGATGTTTAAATTTGATGAATTTCCCTAAGGAAGTCAAGTCCCTCTGCCGATTTGAAAAAATCACAATCTCGGGAAGCTTGGTAGTATCTCTCCACCTTCTTCCCTTCTCTGACAAACCCGAACAATTCATTAATTATCTTTGGATGTATAACAATCTTTGTACAGAGGATGTACGTCTTCAAACATCATGCCCTCCCGGTAGAAGTCAAGTTCTCATAAAAGAAATAAACAATTCTATTGCCCTTCAATCAATGCACTCCGTGTAGGGCGATTCTGTCAAACATCTCCTTGATCTCTAATGACTCCCAACCTTTAAAGTTGAAAATCTTTGAATGAATAACCAAGCGGTTTGACATATCCCGCTCAAACTGCTCCTTACACATCTAATTTCGAAATTCATTCGAAAAATATCTAGTTGGCGATCGTCATGCTTCACCTGGAGCACCTTGTGACGACAGTGGCCAGTTTGTCTGACCCCCTTGAAATAGTCTTCCTTGTCACATCGATGGGTGATTTTGGAGAGTACGTTCGGTCAAGCCACCTTGTGACGGAGCAGCCTTTCGTTTAATTGTCAATTTGAGAGCCATTGGAGCAGAATTTGGAAATTTAGCTTAAATTGAGAATTTGAGAATTTTGACGATTTAGGGCTTGGATTTGTGGGATTTTTTTTATGATATTGGACGGAAATGATTAGGGATTGAGAAATCAATACGGTAGGGGAGTGAAATGGTCGGATTTTGAGTTAGAATCGCAGTTGGGGCCGAGAAGAAATCAAATTTTTCAGCAATGGGGTTGAAATGAGTGGACCAATTTTTTATATACTATTGGGGATCGACCTTCCGTTCCGGGGCAATGTATGATGACCCGGATGTGTACGTATGAGTATGACTGCGAGATAAATCTCGGGTTGCGAGGTGGATCCCGGACTTAAGTATAGGCGAATCCTGGGTTGTAAAGAGCGGGTCGCATATACTTAAGTCCGGGATCCACCTCGTTACAATCCCACATCGTTTGGGAAAGTATATGGTAATGAACCTCCCAAGTTAGTAAGACGCGTTTTAGAGCACAATTGGCAACAGAACTCTTAATAACTCCGAAGTTAAAAGTGCTTCGGCGAGAGTAGTACCAGGTTGAGTGGCCAACTGGGAAGTCCTTGCCAAACAAAGTCGTTGGGGGAGGATATTTGGTTACGGCCCAATCCCCAGAGTATATGCTCCAACTGGCTTGATGGGAGGATATGGATATTTGTTCTTGATAGTTAACTTATTTAATTCCCGATAATCGATGCACATCCGCATAGATCCATCCTTCTTCTTGACAAAAAGGACAGGTGCACCCCATGGTGAAAAGCTAGGGCGTATGAACCCTTTCTCCAATAAATCCTCCAACTGTTTCTTTAATTCTTTAAGTTATGTTCTTGCTAATCTATATGGATTTTTGGACACAAGCTAGGCGCCGGGGTAAACATCTACAACAAATTCAATTTCCCTATTTTGCGGCAAGCCAGGAAGGTCATCCAAAAATACTTCAGGAAAGTCTTGGACAACTAAGACATTTTGAGGATCTGCCTTTCCTATAAGTTGTGTGTCTAATACACTAGCCAAAAAGCACAAATACTCCCCGCATGGGGAAGGTCTAGCATTGACAGAGGTCATAACAGACATTTCCTTACTCTTCTTCGAAGCTTGAAAGGTATGGTTCGAACCACCACGGGGTTGAAAGCTAATTATTCCAGTCCTACAATCTATAGTGGCATAGTGCTTAAACAACCAATCCATTCCTAGGACTACATCAAATCCCATTATATCCATAATAATAAGATCAGCAGATAGACTCACGTTCCCTACTAACACATCACTGTCAAGCATCACTTGGTTAGAGTGCATGCGTTCATCAAAGGGTAATGCAACATTAAACACATGTATGGAAGGGGTAAAATGTACATCTAACTTAACAGCAAACACAGATGCTATAAAAGAATGTGTCGCACCAGAATCTATTAAAGTAAAAGCAGACACAGAGTTGATCAATATGGTACCTGACACCACAACAGGCTGGTCTTCATCACCCGACTCCATCATGGAGAATATCCTCGGTTTCAGCATAGCAGGGCCATTCTTTAAGGCTGGGCAGTCCCTGTTGATATGGCTGACCTTGTAACAGTTAAAGCATCGGGTGATCCTGGGCTTCGGGCAATCTCTGTACGTGTGTCCAACCTCCTCACAGTTGAAACACTTTTCCATCCCAAATCTACACTCGCCCAGGTGACTCTTCAAACATTTTGGGCACTGGGGAAACTTCCTGGTATCCGGTACTTTCCTTCCTATTCCTAGGCTACTCTGGCCTTCACTAGGTCTCTTCGTTCCTCTCTGCTGTTGGGGCTGGATGAACTTTCGTGGGGCTTCCCTCAGCCCAGAGCACTTCATTTCAGCTTCTTCCACCTCCAATGCTGTGGACACAACTTCACTGAAAGGTAGACCCTTAAAACCCGAAAACTTGACTCCTCTGTACATATCAGGCTTCAGTCCTTGCATAAATAGAAACAAATTATCTTCATTTCGATGAACAAGGTGTCCAGCGAACCTAGATAGGGACTCGAACTGCCTGTACTCAGCCATAGATCCTGACTGCTTCAAGTTCAGAAACTCTACTTTCTTTGCGGATTGGACTGTGCTGTTAAAATATTTCTCATAGAAAACCTCTTTGAACTGAGACCAGGACATAGCCAGAACATCAGTGGTGGTCTCTACCGTTTCCCACCAAATTTGAGCGTCTCCAGCCAAATGGAACGTTGCCAGAGTGACTTTGTCTCCTTCCCCAATGTTGGCATATCGGAACATGCTCTCAATCTTCCTAAGTCACTCCTCAGCAACAACTGGGTTGGATGACTTTCCATCGAATGTGGGCGGCTGTAGCCTCCGAAATCGGTCTCCTGAATGCTCAATGCTGGAACTCGAGTTTGCACTTCCTTGTACCTCTCGGTTCAACAGCACTCCTAACTGATCGGACTGCTGGCGCACTAAGTCTGTTTGCTGACGCACCAAATCTGTCAGCTGCCTAATCACGCTAGGATCTTCCTCAGTTCTCAAGTTGGGCATCTCTCTTGGTACTCTTAGTCTTCCTAGTCGTCTAGCCATTTTCTATATTCCTGTTCAAGATTAACTACTCTCATAAACATCTAATAACTAAGGCTAACATAAACACTTACAGTTGTTGGAGTGCTCCCATGCGACGATCGGCACTAATGAGTAATCTTTTGAACGTTTAACTGAATGTCTCTGATACTATGCTGTAACGCCCCGAGTTATCTGAACCCGGTTCGTTACTCATAATACTAAGCCGAGCTAAGACACTTTTCAAAAAAAATTTAAAATTTTATCCAATGATCAAGTTTGACCCTTAAATCATTAAAACTTGCAGCGAAAAAATCATTTGAGCAAAACAGAATTGAGCAAAACTATGAAAACGACGTTTAAATAATCAGTTATAATATTAAGGAATAATTCGACCAAAAGTAAGGAAGACTTAAGCGTGAAATACTTAAAATTCGAAAAAGTCAAACACATCTTCCGCTGAACAAAGTCAGCAGTAGAGGCGGAAAGAGAAACAGAAGGCTTCTACCGCCAAAGTAGGGACAAAAGATTCAGCGGTAGAAGCAGAGACAAAATCGACACGTCGACATCACACGTCTTTTGCTCGCATCTGCCGACGACGCGTCGGCTACACACATCTACCGATCACAAATGACAAAAACTACTGCCTACATCATCCGATTATAAAACGACAAAGCTACTAAAGACTCATACCGAAGACATCTACCGATGGCTTCTACCGAAGATATCTTCCGATGACGTCAGTTGGATTATTCAATCCTCCAACATCTGCCGGTGGACAAAACACCCAACTTCTACCGATAGACAACATTTACCTATAGACCAAAAAGAGACTCTAACAAGAAACAAGTCCGACTACTCTACGATTTTGTACATTCTGCTGAAATCATTCAAATAACACAAATCTACGATTCTAAAAAATCCAGAATAGCAAGCTACAATCGAAATCAAATCATATTTCCAAATCCAGAAAAAAAGATCACAGAAGCATTAAAAGAAACATCAAATTTCTACTGTCATTAAAATTCTCAGAACACTTCATCAGAATACCTAACCACTGAAAACTCTCATTTAGACAGAAGTTAAACCGCCTCATCAGAGCACCAAACCGTTGCATAGAAATGCTCCTCCAACTTCATCTATTCCTCAGTAAACTCAGAGAATTCTCCTGTTGAAAGCTCAGCACCTACATCACAAAACTCATCTATTAGCCTAATGCTAAATAAGTAAAGCAATAATGAAATGAAATGCTGAATTCATAAATCTTAGCCATGCAGTTTCTAATTTCACATCTTAGTTGCATATACGTTCCTTCTCTGATCCTATATTCCACTTGGGAAGCGGATCAATTTTCCCAAAGTTATACATATCCACTTCATAAGTTAAGGGGCGGATGAGTTCCCTTAATAGCTGATTTGATCCTATATTCCACTTGGAAAGCGGATCAATTTACCCAAAGTTATACATATCCACTTCATAAGTTAAGGGGTGGATGAGTTCCCTTAATAGCTTGGTCTATCATAATCAATTCTTTTCTCACCATGATGCCATACATGTAAATTCATTTTCGTTCTCATTCAATAAAACATGATGCATGACATACTAACAAAACATTCATATACACACATAAATCCTACTGTTTTGTGATGTAGGCCCGAAGGCACATGCATACTCTACTTACATGTTCCTCTGGGAAAATGCTTTGGAAAAAGGGCTACTTCGAGAGCTTACTCAAACCTAAAACCATAGACAGTGTGTTAATTAGATCTTCTCTAAATTTTATTTTAGCTATTCAGAAATCTAAGGAAACTAGTTCGGGAGCTCAGTTCATCGTGCATTCCCGATTCACCACAAAACCCGAACTAGCTCGCACATACAGCATTCTCGATACACTCATTCTACCGCAAACAGATCTTCTAATGTATATTCTGCTTTCATTATGAATAATCAGCAAGAAGGAAACTGAGGGAAAACTCACCTAGATAGACGAAGAATCTGGCAGGAAAATTACCGAGAGGGAGTCTGCTGAGCTGCTGAATGCCGAAAGAGGTAATAAAACAGTGGCGGCTAAAACCCTTAGCTGACCTATTTTATTACACTAATTATTGCAAATTACGTCTTTGCCCATAGCAGCAAAGGCTTAACCTATTTAAACAATCAATCATAGACACTTAATTTCACAAGGAATAAAGGTTACTAAAAGAGGTTATTAATTAAGGTGGACAATACCGGTTGCTACAATTAGAGAGGCTAGAAATCAGAATTATAAAGAATCTTTAATGGGTGTTATACAAAGCAGTTTATATCATGGTCCTATTTATTTTAATGTATTTCCTAATTTAACCTTATCTTTTACTAATGAAAACTTATTTGAATCAGTAGTTTTAAATATTCAAACTCATGGTTACAAGTTTCTTCCAGGTTCTGAAACTATTGTTATAATTTATAGATTAAGTTATAAAGTAATGAATACTTTATGTCCTCAAGTTAAATTAAAAGATAATCCAGGAAAAACTTTATTAATTGAAAGTGATCTTATGAAAACTAATATTGCTATTCCTAGATTAATAAACTGGGATGAAGTTATATTTCTAGATCAATGGACTATTCCTCAAGCTGTATTACCTCAACCTTTGGTTAATAATCAAGTTGATCAAATTATTCAAACTCCTGAAGGTCATATAGAAATTAAATTTAACAATAATCAATCTAGAAAATTATCTCTTTCTAGAAGCTTATCATCTAGATCATCTATTCCTCCTTATCAGGTAGATCTTTCTAGTTCAAGGTTTTTTGTTTCCGAAAAACCTATATCTAATGTTGAAGGATTAAAAATATCTGAACAACAAATACCTCATGGTGTAGATTCTTCACAGTTTCCTAATTCTAAATATGAACAAGGAGAAACCTCTCAACCTTATAAAAGAGAGTCACCTACTGTTTTGAAATGAAATTTAAATTATGACTAACGAATATAAAACTCCAGGATCTAATATTAGAAAATTATGTAATGAAGAATATCAATTACCAGAAAATTATGCTTTTAAAGCTTGGATACAAAAGAAATATTACAAAACCCCAGATGATTTTATTAAATTAAAAAATTTATATTATTCTTATCTAGAATTAAAAAAGACTATAATTCCTTTTAAAGAATGGTATTTGACTATATTTTATAATCCTACATACCATATTAATATTTTAGAAGAATAATAATCATTGTAAAAATTGGATTACAAAAAACAATAAAAATATTAAATTTATACATCCTCCATTTGAACCTATAATGTAACACCCGGTTCCATTGAACCAACTTATCTTATCAACTAATAGTATACATTTTATGATGAAATTGGGAGAATTATTGATTAGGTTAATGAGTGACTAAGTAAGGGCATAATGGTAAATAGAGACCTATAGTAATAATCTATTTAAAGAAAGAGACTTTGTGATTAATGTACTGTAGCCGCCACTATTTCCTATTTTACTCTTTCGGTCTTCAGCTCGAGCAACAGAGCTCTCTAGGGAATTCTTCTACTCAATTCTTCTCCAAACTAGGTGAGTTCTATTTCGATTCTTTGCTACACTGGTAGCTATCGATGATTGGGGAGAGTATAAATGTGAGTTTTGAGAATGCCGTATGAGTGAGATAGTTCGGGTTTTGTGGTAAATCGAGAATGCACAATGAACTAAGCTTCCAAACTAGTGTCTTTAGAATTCTAGCGGTTTGAAATGGAGTTTAGAGAAAGTCTAATGTATGTTCTGTCTATGACTTTAGGTTTGAGTAAGCTCCCGAGGTAGTCTTCCACCCAATATTTTCCAGAAAACCAGGTAAGTGAAGTATGCATGAGCCTTCGGGCCTACATCAGAAAACAGTAGGATTATGTATGTTTCAATTTATCTGTGTGACATGCATCATATTTTGAAAGAATACGAAAATAAATTTACATGTATTAGTTTGGTGAGGAATGCACAGATTGTAACAAATAAGCTATTAAGGGAATTAATCCGCCCCTTAACTTATGAAGAGATTTATAACTTTGAGAAAATTGATCCGCTTCCCAGTGGAATATAGGATCATATCAGCTTTTAAAGGAACTAATCCGCCCCTTAATTTATGAAGAGGATGTATGACTTTGGAAAAATTGATCCAACTCCCAATGGAACCGAGGGATCAAATCAGTGAAAGAATGTAAATGCAACTGAGATGTGAAAGTAGAAACTGCATGATTAGGATTTATGTTTCAGCATTTCCTTTCGTTATTACTTCACTTATTTAGCATTAAGCTAATAGATGAGTTTTGTGATGTAGGTGAAGAAGAGACAGCAAGTGTGTTCTCTGAGTTTTCTGAGAACTAGGCAGGTTGGAGTGGTGCATTCATACATCGATCTGGTAACTGATGGGGCAGTTTAACTGGTGGCAGTAGATGAGAAGGTTTAGTGAACCATGATTCAATTTAGTATGTTGAGAGTTTTTATGACAGTGGTAGTTTTAATATTTTTGAATACATTTTGAGACTTTTCTGATAATAATACTCTGTTGGTTTTAATAGTGGTTTTACCAAATTTTGGTGTAATGCACAGATTTAAGTAGTTTAGAATGGTTCCAATGAATTGTGCAAGTCCTTGTAGTAGTCGGAGTTGGTCTGGTTTAGGTTGTGGATGGTTGAAATATTGATCTGTTTTCTACCGGTGGATGTTGTCCATCGGTAGAAGTTGAGAGTTTTGTCTATCGGAAGATGTTTTCTAACGGTAGAAGTTGAGTGTTTGGTCTATCGGTAGAAGCTGAGTTACTGTTTACCGGCAGATGTATTCTATCGGTAGATGTGAATTGAGGATTTTTTTCGTCTAGTGACCAGAAGACGCAGCTTGTTCTATCGGTAGATGTGAGCTGAGAATTTTTGTCATTTTGTGAGCGGTAGAAGTGAATAGAAGATTTGTCGTTTTGTGAGCGGTAGATGCCGTCTGCCAAGTTATTGAAGTCGCGTGGATATCACGTGGTCTGAGCGGTAGAAGTGTCTTGTGCATGTGAGCGGTGGATGTGAGTGTAAAACGTTGTCGTTTCGTGAGTGGAAGATGTAATTCGTTCGGCTTCTACCGCCGAGACTCTTTTGTCTCTATCTCTACCGCTAGAACTATTCAGCAGTAGATGTGTTTTGTTTTGTTTTCTTTTTCAACCAACTGTCTTCAATATTTTAACTATTTAATAAATGTCATTCATACAAATGTTTTTCCGCTGCAAGTTTTAATTGTTTTAAGGGTCAATTCTTGATCGTTGAATGAAATTTTGAAATTTTCTCAGAAAGTCATAGTTCGGTTTAGTATTATGAGTGGCGAACAGGGTTCAGAAAACTCGGGGCGTTACAGTATGGTATCAGAGACATTCTGTTAAACCGTTCAAAAGATTACTCATCAGTGCCAATCGTTGCATGGAAGTACTTCAACAATTGTAAGTGTTTATGTTAACCTTAGCTATTTGATATTTATGAGAGTAATTAACCCTGTTCAGGAATATAGCAAAATGACTAGACGACCAGGAATACCAAGGGTACCGAGAGAGATGCCAAATTTGAGAAGTAAGGAGGACCCTAGTGTAATTAGAGTGCTGACAGACTTGGTGCGCCAACAGACAGATTTGGTGCGTCAGCAATCCGACCAGTTAGGAGTGTTGTTGAACTGGGAGGTACAGGGAAGTGCCAACTCGGGTTCCAGCAATGAACATTCAGGAGAAAGATTCTGGAGGCTACAGCCACCCACATACGATGGAAAGTCGTCCAACCCGATTGTCGCAGAGGAATGGAAAAAAAAAAAAAAAAAAAAAAAAAAAAAAAAAAAAAAAAAAAAAAAAAAAAAAAAAAAAAAAAAAAAAAAAAAAAAAAAAAAAAAAAAAAAAAAAAAAAAAAAAAAAAAAAAAAAAAAAAAAAAAAAAAAAAAAAAAAAAAAAAAAAAAAAAAAAAAAAAAAAAAAAAAAAAAAAAAAAAAAAAAAAAAAAAAAAAAAAAAAAAAAAAAAAAAAAAAAATTTTTTTTTTCCGCTGCAAGTTTTAATGTTTTAAG